>OY284495.1:20308770-20908770 GCA_958336395.1 Ctenicera cuprea | reverse complement strand
TTTGCCTAGGTTTTTCACTTAAAAATGGGGGTTGTTACGATTTTTTTAAATAGTTTTGAAGTCTGCCTATTCAACAATTTTTGTCGAAATAGCTCTAGCAGGGCAAAATAATACTAGAAGAGTATATTTAAATCCATAAAAATTACCAAAATTAAAAATTTTGAAACTTTCACGAGTAATATAACTAGTGATCACGACTTTCTGATAAACATAGATTGATTTTTAACAAATGCTAGATAAGATAATAATTAAACAAGCGCGAAGCGCGAGTGAAATTGCTTTAAATAATATTTTCATTGTTTTCACATATAGCAAATCTTATTAGAAACAATAGTTATTTTTTGCTCTTTTAACTCGTCGCCCTTACATGATTAGTGGTTTTTCCATAAATTTGTCTACTTATTTGACACTGCTACTGGTTTTTTCACCAACAAATTGATTGTTTACACGGAAATCGAGAACTCTGATTGGTTAAATAGAATGCATGTGATGTTGTCATAGAAGAAATAATGATGTAGGTTGTCTAATTTTCCATTTGGAAATTTATCAAAATAAAAATGTTCCTGAAAATTTTCAGAACACCGTAATATATTTTCCGGTATTTAAATTTGCCACCGCGTTTATTAAATGGGTAAAGTACACATGTTTGAAGTGTCGAGCAAGATGTTCTGTAATGTACACATTATGAAATAAAATGCAATAAAAATTAGAATTTCAATGAAATACTTAATTGTTATGTTATTATGTACAGTTGAGATGTTATCTCAATATATTGAGATGATTAAAAGTGAGGTCGTACCAGGGCGCTTCCGTACATTTAAAGTTATGGTAACAGGATTATTCTCGCTAGAATGCCGAGAAATGTTTTATTTAAATGTTTGAATAATTAAGTGTCTGGTAATGTAAAATATCTAATTTTACTTGAAAGGTAATTTACCAGTAATCATTAACCTCCATTTAACAACACTGCCAAAAAAAATAGACAAACAAAATTGGGTTAAACTAGTTAGGTTTACCAAAAAATTAATCTCATTCTATAAGATTTTTCCTTTGTTTTGGCCTTAAAATACGATTTTTTTTAAACTAAAATATGCTTTAGCATGTATTTACTTAATATCTGTATAAGTATGATAAAATATTGGAAAATATGGAAATGAATACCATTGCATAACATTTGTATAAAATTCAATGCCCTTAGAAATGGTGTTAAGGATGAATTATTTAGACATATTTTTATTTTTTATTCTTGTTTCAGCAACATTCGCCGAATAACTATTTGGGTCGCGAATGGTGGTTTTGTTTGTTCCTATATTTCGAAGGAAACGTTGGTGGTCCGGTTCCTAGACAGTGGCCAGACTGGCCTTTACCATGGCCTCGCCGGTTTCAATCTAAAAGCCGAGAAAGTTAGTGAAGTGCTGCCATCGTGAGCATATTTAAATTTTATTGTATGTAAATTATGTGATAAAGTAACGTGTAGCGCCTTATGTGACTTAAAAGACGTGGTTTCCTTAAATATATGTATAATCGGTGTATATAATATTTTAGAAATGTGGTGAGTCTGCTTAGAAAACTTTTTTAGGAAGTAATGAATCTTTTATATGATCTGATGTGAACAGTTTTAATTATGCTTTAGATCATTGGGGGAATTAATTAATTTATTAAGTGTAATCAAGCTCGATGCGCGAATCTCTGATATTAATTGTGTCTATCTCTCTCTTTCTCTCACTGATGATATCAATTAAGTTCTAGTGTAGATTCCTCTTTGTATAATATTCTCATGGCTCAAACGTTTCTTTTTGTCAAACTTGTGTTTTTGTGAGGTTCGGAAAAAGGGGTCTTAAGATATTTGTTAGATGCTAATATAACATTTCTTATTAATAACTTAAAATATTTGTTATGAAAATTTGCAGAACTTTTTTTTCTTTTCACACAGTAGATGTCAGGAAACAATTGAAAGTCTAGTTTTAGAAAATCAAACGTAGTAATCAAAAAAAGGATCTCATAAAGTCTGTCAATTTGACTAAATCAGTCTCAAACTAAAAATGTCTATTTTATCAAAGAATAAATTTGATACTAGAATTACAATTATTTTTATGAGAACTGCTTTTTAAAAAAGGAAAACTACTTTGCAAACTTTCGGTAATAACAAAATGTTTTATTTTCAATAATGAAATAGGTATTGGCTTTAAGCACTGTTTTGGGACGCCCTGTATAATGATATATTACCAATGATTAGTTGTAATGGAATCCAAATCTTTTTCATATCATGATGTATGAAAAAACATCAAATGTGGCAAGTTTTGGTCACCAATTATTACAAAAAGCTCAGATGTAAAATCTTTTTATCAGTTTTGATAATAATAATAATAGATCTGATGTATATATGTATGTAAACTCTTGCATTTTTAAAACATACCATTGGTGTTTCAACTGCCTTTGTAAAGAATGTTGGAAAATGTGGTTACAATAATAGTGTTAACCTACCGACCTATTACCACTGCTAGTGTATCGTAGCAAAACTTAAAAGTCTAAAAATAAAGGAATTGCCATTATTTGTGATACAGTTTCTACTCAAGATTTTTTTTTTAAATTTTGTTCTCCAATCGTGATTGTATATTGATAAATTTTAGCTCTGCTGCAAATTTTTGAAGAACCCACCCTTG
The DNA here is from genome assembly GCA_958336395.1 of Ctenicera cuprea. Classification (NCBI taxonomy): domain Eukaryota; kingdom Metazoa; phylum Arthropoda; class Insecta; order Coleoptera; family Elateridae; genus Ctenicera; species Ctenicera cuprea. The sequence continues at coordinate 20,906,107 of OY284495.1, read as the reverse complement.
AGCTGCAGTTGGAGGCTTAACTCTCATTTGCTGTAAATGTAGTCATTATAAAGTGCACATAAAAGCTGCTACGACTGAATAACTGTTAAGGCTTGTGTATTTTTTACATACAAAGCAAGTCAAAAGTATGGGGATACTGATTTTCTGCCTTTAATATTAATTGTAGAAAAAATGTTTCCAAGGAAAGTTATTCGGGAAATTTTTGTCTATCTGGTGACGTAGAAAACATTTTATTTCTTCAACTATTTTTGAGACGAAATCACGCAAAATATTTTTAAACACAACCTTTCTTTTTTTTTCAACTTAAGATAGAGAATTTTTCTCTTCTCAGTGCTATAAAAATATGGGGTACATAAAGAATTTTTTTTGAGAAAATTCTGCTGAAAGTTATAAGTTCAGTTTATTACCGGCAAAGAATTGGTGTCTCTATACCTGTCAGTTTTGACTCGCTCTATATATTATATTACTTGCAAGTTCTTGGGATTTCATGTAGATGAATAATAATAGTCCTATTCAAAAATTTGCACAGAAAGTATTCAGTGGCAAATGTATTACCTTTTTTACTCTGTTTATATCTGTTTTACCTTCATATGTAGTTTAGTTCAGGGTTTACGATTTGTAGTACGTTAGTATTTTCTAGTTTTATAAGCTGAGCTTTAACTAAGTGTTGTATAATTTCCTAAAATAAAAAATGATGATTGTTTACAGTAAATCTTCGTAGAATGTGCATATTTTAGGATACATTCTGGTGCTAAAGTGGGAGTGCTGAACATTATATCGGCGTTGGATTTATAAAAGTATAACCAAGGTTTTTTGTGTGAAAATATATATATGCTCACTGTGTTCACTTAAAAGTTTAAAAAATCCCTAAAACAAGGGAGGTTTTTAATCCAAAATTTGTAAACAATCATCAGTTCAAAAGTACCTATCTATAGATACTGTTATCTTTTTAGTAAAAAAATAAATATTTTAGCAGCAAAATGTCAAAAGAACCTGATTTTTCAACTTGCAAAGTTGTAAAAAGCAACAACCAATGTAATCTTTTGTAATCACAAAAAGTAAAATTTAGAATGTAGAAAAATTTCGCCTGCATATCGTAGGTACTTTTTGTGATTTACAAAAAACATACCACATACAAAGATATTTATTGATGTATATTGATGTTGATCTGGTTATTTATAAAAACAATTGTTATAATAAAGAGGTATTTTTAAAGATTATTTGTGTTTTCATTAGTACAGCTCTAGGAGATTATGCCTACAACAGTTATGTCTCAAACCGTATAATAGGAATTTATATAAACTAGCTAAATCCGTGGGCTACGCTACCCGCTCCCAATCCAGTGACAGTTGAGGCTCACTTTTAAGTTGAGACAGCTGGAAGGGATACGGATTACATATATACCAGGTGTTAACGAAATCATTAGACCGTATTTTCTAGAGTTTTTGAGATATGGGAACGAAACAAAGCATAGGTAATACTTTAATACGTACCCAAAAACGTACTAAATTTACCAGTAAATACTGATAATAAGAAAACAATTTTTACTTTAAATCTTAAATGCTATGACCAGGCTTAAATCATTCGAGGGACGAAGAGGATAACAAAAAAATACAAACACGTTTTTTTACGAGTATTCTGGTAGGTATACAGACATTTTTATTTGAAGAAATCGCTTTTTTAAATTAGTAATTTTTTTTGATGGAAGGCTTGCAAGGTTTTGGTGGCAACACCGCTACGGTGCAGTGGCGGCATTTCAAAAATAATAAGCCTACTATAATTATAATCAAATACTCGATAATTATATAGTATTTGTTATAATATAGCTATGATGAGTAAAAATAATCATTTTGGGATGCTTTTAAATATGGTTATATAACAACAATGGGTATTGTTCCAACCGTTAAGAAGTACTGTTTCCGACAAATTATATGAGCCAATATTGTTCCATTTTAAATACTGATTTTTTCTCAAAAAACTTGGCCGAACTTTTAAAGCGCGCGGGATCGACGGATACGAACAACAAACGATAATAAACAGTTTTATGGTAATGCCTGGCTGCATAGGTCCAGTTTTGTGCGTGCCATATGGCACTCTAGATGCAAAAAAATTAAATAAAAATTTTAAAGCTAATAAAAAAAATAGTTAAATTTCAATCGTTTATCTTAATAAATAAAGAAGAAAAGAGGGATGAACCATGTTTTGTTTACACCCGGTATAATAAATATAATACACTGTTATTTTATTTTTATGTGTTAGTACATTAATTTTAAAATAAATAATTTTTGTTTAATGAAAACTCAGTTACACCCACAGAAATCAACAATTAAATGAAAATTTATGTTTAAAAAAAATCAATTGCATGTTTTTATTTTTTTAAATAGTGTGTCATCGTTTGTTTCCACCCCTTATAAATGGCCTAGTTTTCTTCAAATTTTTAAACTTTTTTTCCGGACCACTCATATACAGTGTGGATAAAATTACTATTATAAATTATATAAATTCACAACCCTACTGTTCGGTAATCCGCTCTACTAAGGGTGGCAACCCTAACTATAAAACATTTTAAAATTGTTAGCACGCCTTTACAATAGGTTTGTATTTAATGTTTGCAGTTTATGTTATATCATGCAAAATAAACAAATGAAACAATGGTTTTACGAAAGATGGGTTTTTAACGAATTGTGTATTACCCGGGCATATTCAATGCAGAACTTGGTGATATACCACTTACAGAACGTTGATCAATATAATATCTGACTAACAATATGTAATTGATAGGTGTTACATCTTGCGTTACAAATATGTACTATGCTTTCTAATACAGACATAGTGTCAAATGTATCTATTACAGAACTTTGTAATATACTAGTTATAGAAAGCTGACCAATATAATACATGAATAACGTTATCTCATTGTTACACAGTTACAGTTACATCTTGTGTTACAAAATATGCATCCATGTTCTGTAACAAGCTCATCACAGAACATTAAACCTTTAACCTCATAACTCAAATACATATTGCTATTAGGTTCACGGAATTGATATAGAAGTAACGTCGCCATTACAAAAATACCGGCGCTATGGGCAGGCCCCTGCCTAGAGCGCCACATTGAGAGGGGCGCCAAGTGCTGAAATTTTTGTCTTTTGCTAGCTCTGAAAGTTGCAGGCACGTAACTAGGGGTCAGCCTGGGTGAGCTATAGCCTACCTAAAATTTTGCTGGCTTACCCGTTGAAATAAAGAAAAAAATTATTATTGAATAAATTTTTCTTATTAAAAATCGAGATAAAAATTATTCAAGCAAAATTTCTCGAACTTAAAATAAACAGAAACTCTGCAGAACCAATATCAAATTGAAAGTTGAATTTATAAAATATTAAAAACAAAATTAAAATTTGCGGTAAACGAAGTGCTGTTAATAAAACAATATTTGCCCGTCTCCGTCACTTGGCCCATCTAATATTGTAGCAATTAATAAATTTGTAGCGATTATTATTTTCTTTATTACTTTGCCACTTCTTTTAACTCGTTGTTGTTGTTGATGCGGAGTACCTCCCAGGTCTCCCGGTAACGGCTCTACCTCATACCTACGGGGACGCATTTATATGTTTTGCCTACGGCGGCAAAACGTCTAGCGCCGCCGGCCTTGCATAAATATGCTATATAACAAAGTTCTTATAGAGCTATATATATAAAATGTAGCAGTTTCTTCTATGTTCACTAGGACGATAATAGTAAATACATACTATAGAAAGCTTTAAGGTGAAAATAATATTATAAACTTTTTGGAAATATTTCAGTTTTTTCAATTGCTGGCTATAAACAGAGAAAGTGCTGAAGCAAAGGCCGTTTCGTTTTAACAGTAGCTTGCTGTGTGTAATTCGGTCAGGCGCCGTTAGATTGTATGCTTCGGTCTGCGGAATATTTTTAACAGGCTTCAGAGAGTGATGTAAAATAAACTGGCTGGGCGATACGACCTAACTGGGACTTTCACATAGAAAATACTATACAGCATGAGTCAAAAGATACAGGTTTCAATATATTTCCGCTATTTGAGAAGATAGGTAAACAGTTACTAATAAAAGTTGTGCGAACCGACACGTAATATAAACTTACATAAAAATCTTATACAGGGTGTCCTATAAAAAAATTATTCATAATATAATCCTTTTCTTAAATGGAATGCCCTGTTTTTTTTAACTCGATGATAATTCAATTTAATTTCCAACAAAAAATCTAAATAACTTTGTTTTTGTAAATGCTATAGTTTTCGAGAAACACAATAATTTCATAGATTTTTTGTTAGGAATTAAATGGACTTACCATTAGTATAAAAAAGTATGGGGCATTCCATTTAAGAACAGTTTTATTCTATTAATAATCTTTTTATGGGACACCTTGTATAAGACTTTCATATGTCAGTTTATAGAACATGTCGGTTCGCATAACTTTTATTAGTAACTTTTTTACCTATCTTCTCAAATAGTAAAAATATATTAAAACTTGTATCTTTTGACTCGGGTTGTAGTTAGAAACAACATTTTTCTGAGGTTTATACGGAAAATAATAATAAAAAACAACAATTTTCAATTCTGGAAAAAGATTCCTTGGAATTGAAGAAAACCAGAACTCAAAATAAAAATTCGTAAGCCAAAAATTGGGCGGGAGTAGAAATTGAAGTCCCCTAAGTATTACTGCACCTAAAAATTAAATTGTAAATCTTATTCTACTATCACTCATGACCAATTTAGCGTAAACAGAAATGTTTTATCAGATCGCCTAAAGAGACGTAATTTACGATATTCAAAAATTCATAAGCGCCGTTGAGAAATTGACGAACTTGGCACCAACCAAATCGTATCTCATCCCAAGCTCTTCAAGCTTAAAAAATTGTGTGAGCGGTTTTTCAAGTATAGTTTTTTTAATAATTTACTAACTTTTGAAAATATTTTTCACTTCGCAGTTTTTATTCTCCTAAAGATAATCGTACAGAATAACGTTGTGCTCTCCTAGTTATTATAACTAAATTTTAGGCCGACGTGGCACCTCGTTTTTGAGTAATAAGGCGTTAAATTTAAAATCTGCAGTACATCGCAGCGGCCGCCATTTTAAAGTTAGGGATTTCGGGAAGAAAGCTTAGAACTTCAACTAAGGTCTTTTATCAGATTCTGTTTTGAAATTTATAAAATTCGACCATCAAAATTGGCTTATCCGTTCGGGAGATATCAGACAGACATTTTACAAAAACAAATTTTGGGGTTGCTGAAAGTCCAAAATATGTACTTCCGTCCAACTCCAACAAAAATGTAGGTAGGTAGGATTAGAAAATGATACAATGAAACAACAGGACACATTTTTAAAGCAATCGAATAAAGTAGCTTTGAGATAGAAATTTAAAAAAAAATTGCAAATGGGAGGATAATTCAGTTAGAACAAGATTGTTTGTACAAAAGCAGAATAAATGTTATCATTATTTAAAAAATTGGTTTACCACTTCAAAATATTAAAGATTTTATTTCGGAAAGAATTTACTAAGGCCATATTGCATCTTACCAATACGAATCACATAATTCACAGACTTTTTTCTTCTTCTAGTAAAAACCATTTAATGGCATCAGTTTTGGCATTGTAAACAAATTTTTCACTACCACTTTCCTTGAACTATAAAAAATTAGTCCTTTAGAATTGCATGGTTACCACGTTTTCGAATGTAAGTGTTGGAATAAATTCGCGCGGTATCACATGAAAAACACCTTTGTAAACTAAACGTCAATTACCTCAAAAACCTGGCGGTCTACGACAAAAATGAGAAAGCTCTTTTTTTCCTTACATCGAATGTACAATGTAAATATGTATATTAAAAAAATTTAATTTAATCAGCCTGGTAACCTACATTTTTTAAACAAGAAAACCGACCCCCCTTCATAACTACGCCGCTGGTACACATATTGCTTCAAAAACTCGTACAATATTGGATGCTCAGTAGTATCAATTGTCCCCAAATTTTCATTTGAATACCGCGTGTCGTTTCCAAAATAAAATTAAAAAAAATTCTACCCCCTGTATTTCAGAAACGGCGAGGTTGTGGACCACAGTTTATTAGGAAAAAATTTTTACTTTTGTATGAAATATCTACTATCTAAATTACGGTACTTAATTTAGGAACACCTTGTATAAAAGTAAAACATTAGCTAGACATAATATAAATAATTATAGGTAGGGTATAATATCTACCTACTCATTATATTTCAAAATGTTAAATCTGAATTGTAAAAATTCAATTCAATAAAGTACGGTAGGTCGTTATAATTCATTCATCAGCCAAGAATTAAATTCACGGCTAATGGTACTACTAAAACTCCATACTGAAACATTTTTACTCAATGCAATTTTTTTTAATATCTACCTAATAACTAGTGTTAGTATTTTAAGAAAACTACTTTCTAAAATATATTTTATTGAAATGGTATTGTTAGTATTTTAAGAAAACGCATTCATTTTGACTTGTTTATTAGGGTAGTGATCTGAGATTTATGTCTAAACATGTGTGACTCGTAGCCGTTGTAAACAAGAAAACAAAATTGGTTATGGACTGATTTTTAGGGAGATCGTTTGCGACGGTTGCAGGGTCAACACTATATTCGTTCTGTAGCTTGCTAACTTTAATTTGTAATTCGTTATACTTTATCAAATAAACTTAATTTAAATGATATAAAAAGGCTTTTACTGACAACAAAATATAACACTAGCTTCAGTAGATTTATTACTTTTGACCGACTTTGTACAGTTAATTGTGTCGGATTTTCTTGTCATTTTTATTTGACTAGATGCGCATTTTCTTTCTTATTATAGTTCGGTATAATCGTTGATTGAATCTTCAATCAACGGTATAATACTTCAAGGTTCATTGTAAATGTGAAACAGCTGGTCCTGCAGCTGCACATTACCTAAATACGTACCTACCTCAATAGACTTTTTAGGGACCACAAATAACCTGTTGTAACTTGAAGATTTACAATGTTGATCAGTTTTAGTCGAACGTTGCACAGGTTCGTAGGATGTTAAAAAAACATTATTTTTCCTTGTTTTAATAAAATGATAAAAGTACGTAAATAAAACTGTCAGCTTGAAATGACAGTTTGCTTCGCATTAAAATCCGTTTTATTTTATTGGGTTTTAATTATTCCGCCTTTATAAAAGTGAAAGTACAAGGTATGGATAGTGATTCATCTTACTACGAAACAACATATAGTCAAGATGAAAGAATCGGTAAGCCTCAATGTTTTATTTTTTGTTTGCAAATAATAGGTCAAGAAAGGTTCAATTTCTAATCAAAAAGCGGTGTAACAATATTCGTCGGTAAACATGGGTGCAAAAAACATTTCAAATTTGATTAAATTTTGCAAAGAAACGAAATTTAATAAGCACGCTGTTGGTGTTTTTATTAATGAATTAAACGTCGGCGTCGTCTGCGTTGATCTGTGTGGTCTGACACACTCTAAAGTCATAATTTGGCGCTATTTTAGCCATAATATTTTGTTTTTGATTTCTTAAAATTTCGATTGTGCTTTTCAAATTTTTTATGAAGTGGTGGAAGCGTTTTATTTTTTCTCCTACTGCGCTCCAACCTCTGGAATTTTTCCGTGCCTCCCTCTCCACTACATTTCTTCCCTGTTCTCGCAGCATTTTACTCCTCACTTTTTTCCTTCCTTTTTCGCCCTGGTTTTCTATTTCCTCCCTTTTCTTAAAATATATTTCATCTCTTCCTTCTTTTATGTTTTTGTATACTTCTGTGCCTATTTTTTTTGTACTTTTTTAGCCTTCTTTTTGCCTTTGCTTTCGATTTTTATGTATGTCAATTTTAACTTTTCATTTGCTTGCTCTTTGCATCCTTACCCTTTATTCATTTTTTCCATCTTCTACAATTTCTTACGTCATGCTTCTTCTTGTACGTCAATTTTAGCTTTTTATTTGCCTGCTCTTCCTATAATTACTCTTCTGTTAAGCTTCGTTTACATTATAGCGAACCTAAGCGAACGAACGAACTCGTTCGTAGCAATTCGCTAGATGTAAACGGTGATAGTACACGAACGAACGAATTTGTTCGCAATCGGTCATGTTCCGGCCGGTGTCGGTAAATGAGCGAATCATCAAAGAAAATTCAATTCGTGCTCTGTGTAAACAGTTTAAATACGTAGACGAGCATTCGGCAGTTCCTTGCAGAAGTGCAACACGAATCCCACATGATGCTTACGAATGTATGGATCATCAACGAATGCGAATGCTCTGCTAAGTGTAAACAAGAAAAGGTGAACCCTAGCAAACGAACGAATCCATTCGTTCGTTCGTTCGTTCGCTTATGTTCGCTATAATGTAAACGAAGCTTTACTGTAACAACAAAACGCAAGAAGCATTTTTTTGTAGAGTTATAATCAAGGAGGTCAAAACTGAACAAAAATGCAGTGGCGTGTCCTTTTTCGTATTCAACGTGCAAAGGGGACGCATACGCACCCCACATTTAAATTGAAAAATGTTTCACCAACACAGAAAAATAATTCTTAGCGCTGTATGTGCGCACACCAAATTAGAAATTAATATTCCAGTGGGTTTGCAAAATTTTTAAAATTTACAATTATTTTCTCTCAACTTCATTACCCTGTATTTCGAAAACGAAGGACTTGCGGACTCACGTTGTTAGAGACGTTTTGCCTTAAAATAAGCCGAGGGAAATGCCAATGAATTTTCTGCACTTACTTAGGAAATACCCTGTATATTCAAAATTTTGGAAATTTTCAAATAAATATCGCTGAAAAACTGGCTTTACAATTTCTTTTCAATTTGTAGTCTCATTGAGCTGGGGGATGAGCACCAATTTGGTGCGTGTCCCGTTCCCCTAAGATGAATTGTTGAACATTTTGACTTAAACGCCTATTTACTTAAAAACGAGTTAACACATCAAGATGAAGTTTGTGTTGTAAATGCCTTAGGGGTATACAATGTTACAAGCTACGAGAACTTTTGGAACTGCAAAAATTGTAAAGTGAAAAAAATCAAAATTTTGACTACTTCAAAAGATATTGCTCAAAAACTGGCTATACGATTTAAAAAAAATTCTGTAAGCTTATAGAGCCAAAGATGAGCTACAATTTGGTTTGTGTCTCAACCTGCTATTTTTTCTGTGGCGCCTTCTATGAATTTTTGAATGTCGAAAATTCATGCCATTTGATTTAATAAACGGGGGAACATAAAATATTTCTGTTTAGACTAAATTGCAATGACAGTCGGAACTTAATTTTTAGCTACAGCAATATTTAGGGGGGTTCATTTTCCCTCCTCCCGCTCATATTTGGCTGATGAATTTGCTGTGTCGTCTCGGTTTTGTTTAATACCGAGGAATCTTTTTTTTTCGTTTCCAAAAAATTAAAAGATTTCCTTTTCATAAAAAAATTTTGTTTTCTAACTCAAGGCGGATAATGCGGATCAAGGCCATCTACAAATGTCGACCGGGTTACTGTAATAGCTGGTCTGACATCTGTGCGATACAGAGGTAACATTGTAACCGCATAAAAGCTGTTGGGTGGTTGTGCGTGTGTCTTTAGGTGCAATAGAATTTTGTGGCTCTTAATATTTTGTGTGTGATTGTGATTCTACACCACTGTTTCATTATTGGCATTGTCTTTGCTGCAACTAATATGTTATAGTGTATTATTTTATTTCTTGTTTTAATTTTTGGTTACTATAAAGATATGTATTTATAACATTTTGAAATGGTACGTTTTATTACTTTTTAGAGCCGCTAAACAATGGGGATTGTAGACGCGCGTTAGTGACTTACGCTTAAACGCGCGACTGTTAGTACATGAATACTTTTGGAAATATAAAATGTAAAAGCTTTAAAGTATAGGAAAATCCAGGCGAAGTGCTTCTATCATTTTTTAACTATTTTGTTTCCCCATGTTCCTTTTCTGTAATGTTAATGTCATTCTCTATTCCTCTTACATGTTTCGTTCCTCCTCCTATATACGTTCTTTCCCATATTCCGCCACTTTTTAGCGCTCTGGATGCTTTTCTTCCTGTTGGATTTATTTCCTTATTTATTTTTCGTCTTCTAATTATGCTTTCATTTTCTTCGTTTTGCATCGCTCCCATCAGCCGTTTTATTTCTCTGCTTTCTTCTTCTACTATTTTCCATGCTTTTGATTTCTTCCCAGAACTAATTTTCAAGAAACATTTTTTCACGTTTTCGATTGTTCTTCTTCATTCGTTTGCTTTTGATTTCGATTTTTCTCATTTTAGTATACTGTCCCTGGTTCCTGTCTTTCTCGTTCTTTATTACTTCTATACCTCTTTCTTTCAAAGGTGAGCTCTGAATAGGACTGTAGCGCATTTTGATTTCTTGCTTGTATATTTTTAATGTTTCTATAGCCTTGTCTTTTTCTAATTGCTTGTTTCGTAAATAAAATTCTAAAAATGTTTTCCAGAACAATGCATCAGAAACAATAAAAATAAGGAAAGAAAGGAAGCTCGTCAATTCGAGCTCCAACGCGCAGCGGAATTTGCAGAATTCTACGAAACAACTAAAAATGATGAAGAATCGGTGTTCAACCTCAAAGGAATACATTTCATCAGATTCACGTCTAAAAGAATTAAATTTACATTTCAAGCCTGTAGGGTAGCACAAGTCAGCCAACGCGTTATCTTTTATATCAGTTTACGGTACCGTAAAGGTTTTTGGTTGTTAAAACGAGATTCCATTCCTGCAAATTACCAGATAAAAGTATACAATCTATTTTACACAAATGGTTCGTTTCGTTTTAATGATGCCAACATCGCTGATTGCATAGCGGAAATTTGGTGTATTCTCGTAAAATGGGCGAAACATGAAGCTAAGTTTAGAGCTCAAAAATTCAGAGTAAGAATTAAGTAAAATGTTAGTTAATAAGAAAATGAAAACAATATATGGCAATTTTTCAGAGGTATCTCAATGGAGATGAAGATGTATACATAGACGAGGATGATGAAGATTTATTTTTAAGTGATGATGAAATAGAGGAACTGCATAGAAAAAGACAAGAGATTTGGAATAGAATGCTTCCACCTCCCACAAGAAGAACGCGCCATTTGCGTATAAGACCAAGAAGGCGGGCAGTTACGTTACAATCATCTTCGTCTACTTCTTAATTGTTTAATTTAAAGATTTTAATATATATTATTATTATTATTATACATATTGTAAATTTACAGCTTGTTAGATAATTATAGTTTTACAATAAGTATATATTTTTGTATAATAATTGACCTGGTTTTTTTTTTGTAAAGACAGTAAAGTTAGACTGACCTACGAGTACATCCTTACATGCCGCTAAAATAAATTACAATGGCATAAAAAAATTTCAAACGAAAAATCCACTTTTGTTAATTTAAAAACTACGAATTGGGATTTTAAAGAATGTAAAACCACCTAATTTACTGGAAATGCGTTTTTCTAGCTTTGTTTACATTCGCTTTCAACGTAGTTCACTTATTTTCCGACAGCCGATTGCTCCAGGGTACACTATGCTCGAGGTACAGCGCTCTCCCCTACCTACATATATAAAAGTAAAACAGTCTATATACACTGTGTCTATAAAGTAACCCTTCCTCCCCCTACTAAGTTTTGAACGACTTGATATTTTATCACAAAATTTGGTGTGCTTTAATGGGAAATCAAAGACTATTTTCTAGCCAATAATTAAATTTTGTACCATTTAAAATGACGGCTGGGCGCCATTTAATAAATTTTTTTAATAGAAAGGGGGGTCGAGTGACACCTCATGTGAAAGGTCTTTTAGTTCTGCGTCTGATCCTAGAGTTTCAATGAAAAATATTAAGCCGTAACAAAATGACAAATGTTTGAAGATAAGGAAGTCTATTTAAAAAAACTAAGAATTAAAGCAAAAAGAAATTAAATTAAGTGTTCGAAATGTTCATCATTCACTTCTTGGCACATAAAAAGTCGGTTATGAAATTCCTGCCTTCGTAATCAGCCTTTACGTCCCACTGCACTCTTCTCTGCCACATACCCTCCTCAGCGCTAAGGTGGAGTACGGGGGACCTACAGTTTAACGTCGAATCCGAACGACTAAATTCCAGATAAGGTTTCAGGCATTAAGACCCCACGGCTGCCTATACCGGATTGGGGAATGTGAGTGGCGGGTTGTGGCATAGATTTTTATTGCTGCATGGCTTTGGCGGGGAATCGAACCCTAGACCTTCAGCGTTAGAGACTGAGCGCCCAACCTCTGAGCTACCACCACTCTCTTTTCCTGCCTTACATTTGCATAAGTTTCTGGAGTGATATTTCTGCAAACATCTGTAATGCGTTGCTCCAGTTCTTCATTTGTTTCTGGACGGGCTCTGTACACTTTCGATTTCAGATATCCTCATAAAAAAAAATCTAAGGGAGTTAAGTCTGGGGAGCGAGCCGGCTATTCTAGGATCAGACGAAGAACTAAAAGACCTTTCAAATGAGGTGTCACTCGACCCCCCTACCATTTAAAACAAAATTTCAAAATGGCGCCCAGCCGCCATTTTGAATGATACAAAATTTAATTATTGGGCAAAAAATAGTATTCAATTTCTCATTAAAGCACACCAAATGTTGTGGTAAAATATCAAGTCATTAATAAGTTAGTTGGGGGGCGGGGGGTTACTTTATAGACAGATGGTATATAAAAATAAATGTTTGTGTGTATGTTCCCTATAGATTCCGAAACTACTCCGCCGATTGAGCTCAAACTTTGACACAAAGTGTGTTTTGAGGAGAGGGAGGTTTTAGAAGGTTATTTTTTTTTTACAAAAAATGGACCCGCTAGGTGGCGCTGGCAATATTTACGAAAATGTGTGTATTGTCTGATTTCGCTTTATTGAGGCGTAGCAACGCACGCCGGGTATTTGCTAGTTACATATAATACAAATAATTGCAGGTAGCGTGTAATACCTATCTACTCATTATATCTCAAAATTTTAAATCATTTGAAAAAATATATCAATTTGAATCGTGAAAACGCAATTCAATAAAGAAATGTAGGCAGTGGCGTAACGCAAACCGTACAAACAGGTACAATGACGGTACCTATATATTTTTTCCATTTTTTCTTGTGTAGTTTCTGCCGATCAGTGATCGCTTTGGGTCCCTAAAAGGCTTGGGCCCCCGCGCAGTGCGAGGGTGTTTGTTCCGCCACTGAATGTAGGCTAGTATAATTTTTTTTATCTACGTAGTTCATGGTTCAAATAAAACGGAAAAACTTAAAAGGAACATAAGGCTAGATTCCTATTCTGAACTAAGTTTTTACAGGTTAAACAAGAGTCTCTTAATTTACATGGAAGATCTGGTATTGTAAGAGAATTAGGGCAGCTATTATTTAGATCTTGTACTAATTGTTTACATCTCGTACTAATTATTTTTCTTTGACAGAGATGATTTGCCACCTAAAACTTGTAAAAGGTTACAACAAAAAGCAAGTTTTCACGTCCCACACGAAGGAAGTAAAAATTGTTACCAACAAACAAAACTGCAAATTGAAAATCAGCACAATGTATACATAGTTTACATTTTATAGTAATTAATTGTTGAGCAATGGCCGCTAATTGCCTTGTTTGTAAATGCTTATCTTCAGATAACGTCAATGTAGCATTAAGCATTATTTTTATTTCTTGCTGATTTGGGTGTAAAATTTTCAAACCCCGGATCGTTAAATTGGATTTCTGTTTGCATACATGTAATTAAATAAGTTGGAAAAAAACAATAACAAATAAATGTAAAATAACTTTTAAGACAACAAAAAACATTTTAAACACTCTGTTGTTGTAATGCTGAAGAGAAACAGAGAATTTATTAAAATCAGGCATTTACAAATCAAATTGTTCCCACTGTAATTCGGTTTATATAGAACAAACAATATCAGAAATTTTGATATTAGGTACATAGAACGCGTACGTTGTTAGAAATATAAACACCCGCATAAGTCCAATTACGCTAAACACAATCATTCAATAACATCTAATAACACTATAATATGTTTAGACTGCTGTGATAATAATCGTAAGTTGGATATATTAGAAGCATTTGAAATCCAGAAACATTTAATAGCATATTCTGTAACAAGTTTGGAATATGGAATAATCCGCACGAGTGGAAAGTTTCTCACCCGAGCCGAAAGGCGAGAGGGGCGATCCACGAGTGCGTAATAACCATTCCAAACGTGTTACAGACTATACTGTTTCTATGACTTAAGAAAATTTTAAGTTTTCTGTCTCTATGCTCGTAATTGTCAATAAACAACAAAAAACAGTTGATAGACGAGAGACGCAACCTTTATTATTCAGAACAGTGTTAGAATGAAACTTCTATAACAAGTGTAAGAATGTAGTTATTCCGTAATTAAAAATTGTATCATAATGCTGATATTCTAAAATAATAGTAGAAAAAATCTGTACCTTTAATGAATGAGCAAACTGATCTCTTAAATTCACCATTATTGAACCTTGGTTCAAATAGTGTAAGCACACGGCCCTCATCTTCAAAAGTACAATGTACTGACGACTTAGGCGTCGTTAATATATTTTTAATGTGTTTTTATAAATCTTACAAGGACATGAATTTTCGATTTTTTTTAATTTATAGAAGGCACCACAGAGAAATTAGCGGATTGAGACATGAACCAAATTGTAGCCCATCTCTATCAGCCTATAAAATTATATGACAGTCTTTAAGGAACATTTTTTCGAAAATTCCGTAATTTTGAAATATTTTTCACTTCATAGCTTTTACCTTTTCGAAAATTTTCTTGCACATTAACATTGTGTCTCTATTATAGGGCTATTGTAATAAAACTTTGGACCCCGTATGTCAACACGTTGTTGAGAAATAAAGCGCTAAATTCAGAATTTTCAAAAAATTTTAGCAGCCGCCGTTTTGAAGCTAGATAGTTCCAAAAAAAACATTAAGATTTGCCGTAATGTCTTCTATAAGATTCCAGTTTCCGATGTAGAAAATTCGTTTTACTAAAAAATGCCATAAAAAACACGTTCAACTTCCGTTTCCAGTTTCCGATTAAAAAAAGAAACATATTTTGTTGGTGAAGTTTTGATATATCTCGGATTCCAAAGCTCACCTAAACTACATACACAACAGACCTATTTTAAAAAACATTTTTTTTGGTTCCTAGAGATCCAAAACATGCATTTCCGACAAAATATCGATTTCGAACAGTTTCATTAAATAAGTATTTTCCTATAATGAAAGTATAGGAAAGTAAGGAGTTTAAAAAGTAATGTTATGTATGTTAATTAATAAATTCAACTTCGTTGAAAAGCTAAAATAAAAAACATGTTGAAGTTAATAATTGTTTTATTTACAATACATTATGTATGTTTGTTTATGAATCAGCATGTTCAGTTGCCTTCATATTTTATTGTTTTCCTAGAACCAAGCTAGAAACTACAAGAAAACAACATTATCATGACTGGAAGAAAACAAAATAGCTTGTTGTATACTGAATAATTTTCATTGCAATGCGTGTATTGTTTTTCGATAACTTGCAGAAGCTTATCAAAACATTCTGAGATAAAACCCTTACTAAGTAAATACAAACAGCAATTAGCAGCAGTAGTTGAATTTAGTATTCATTGTTTCAATAATTTCAGTTAGAAATTTAAATTATCACACATTGTCTAGAAAAAATTTATAAATAACCAATTTATTAACCTATTTTTTGTTATATTATTTTATTAGTATTATACTACTGATTGTATTTATTGGTTTAGAATTAAGAAATGAGTATCAGCTAAAGAAATATTAAAAAATAAATAAGCAATTTTCAACAATTATTTATCTACCTATTCTTTACATTTTACATTCTGTACCTCAAGAATATCTCATGTAATTAATGAATTCTTTACGTGTAAAGAATTGACGTCAACTATAGGGCACATTGCTGCTTATAAGTACCTGCCATTGACGACCCGCCACTGTATTCGAGTGAAAATGTATAATTTTCTCTTTTACTACTAGGTACTTCTTTTAGATGTTGGTTACAAACAAACCTTGTGTATTAGAATATGTGTTACGCCTACCTATCTCTCATATCCTTGCTCCCTATACTACGCCACTGGCAACGCCTATCAAATCAAGGCCGATAATGTAGGCACCTATTTTGTCATAGAATTTGCTTGGAAGTCGTGTCATATGATGTTAATCGTTGTTGACAAATAATCTATGATTTATTGAAATGTGATAGTACAAAGAACTTAATAAAATTGCAGCTGTTACCACGGTTCACCATAATCATTCTTTAACAAAAAAAATTGTACTGACTGCAATGGTAAATATAAGAACATTTTTAGGTTATTTTTTTTTTGACGTGTGATAAGAAACCCTATATACATAACAATTAATCAATCTATATTTTTTGTAGTCGTCGTATCAAGACGACGAGGAGGTAGGTGCTTTTGATGGGCACGCAGGATCATTCCCAAAAGACTTCGGTTATGGTGCTTTTGACGGTGACCACGATGTCACTTTGTCGACGTCGAATGAACAAAAACCTAGGATTCTACTCATGGGTTTACGAAGGTAGATTTATCACTTATGCTAAAATAATAATTTGATAATATCCGAGTTTTATAGGTCGGGGAAATCTTCTATTCAAAAAGTGGTTTTTCATAAAATGTCCCCAAATGAGACTTTATTTTTGGAAAGTACAAATAAAATAGTTAAGGATGACATCAACAATTCTAGTTTCGTGCAGTTTCAAATATGGGATTTTCCAGGCCAAATAGATTTCTTCGATTCAACATTCGATTCGGATATGATTTTTGGGGGATGTGGTGCTCTAGTTTTTGTAATTGACGCGCAGGTAAAATATAATTTTATATAAAGTAGCTGTAAACAATACGATTTTTTTTAGGATGATTATATGGAAGCATTGAATAAATTAAATTTAACTGTAACGAAAGCATATAAGGTAAACCAAAATATTAAGTTTGAGGTATTCATTCATAAAGTGGATGGGCTAGGTGATGATTTTAAAATGGAATCTCAACGGGATATTCATCAACGAGCCACCGATGATTTAGCTGATGCTGGTATGTTACATGCAGGTTTATTAGAGAAATATTATTCTGATATATTTTTTGCAGGATACGATCAAATCCACCTTAGTTTTCACCTTACCTCAATTTATGATCACTCAATATTTGAGGCTTTTTCGAAAGTGGTGCAAAAGCTTATTCCACAATTACCTGCTTTAGAAAATCTTCTCAATATTCTTAATACGGTAAGAAACAAGTGTAAGCCTTAAAAGACAAATGGACAAATTTTAACAGGACTTTATTTTCATTCATACTGAATGTTGTGCATATCCTATAAAAAGAAACTTTACAGAATTTTAAGTTTTAAACTAGATTTTGTTTGACTAATGCAGTATTATTTTTTTGTAAATACAGTTTCTGATGAAAATGAGAATACAATTCTACATAAGTACTTCTAGTTTTTGAGTTTTTTAAAAAAAGCATTTTTTGCTGTAAAACTATTGTTGAAGTTCATTGGAGTTTTAAGGTAAATCACATTTTGGAGCCTCAAGGAACCTTAAAATCAAATTTTAAAAAAGTGTGCATGTGGATGGATAGGCATATATATACCAGGTGTCAATGGGATCATTAGACAGCCCAGCCCGTAATTACTCGAATTTGTGAGTTATGGCAATGAAACTTAGCATAGGTAATTTGTACCAAAAATGCCACATTTTAACATATTTGACACAACACTTCTGGCAATGATCCAAACTTTTGAATTTCAAATGGGACACCCTGTTACTGTTGCAGTTTTGGAATCCTGAGTCAATTTTGAAAATTATTAGTTTTAATTGATTTTTTAAAGTATATTTATTTTTAAATCTAAAGTGCTTGGACCAAGCTTAAATCATTCTAAGGGACAAAGATGAAAACAAAAAAATATTAACATGATTTTTTTACAAGTCTTCTGATAGATGCGGGCATTCATATTTGAAGAAACAATTTTTTGTAAACGTTCTTTTTTTTTTCATGACTCACTTGAACAATAGTGTTGCCTCGACTTTTTAAACTTCATACACAAAGAAATTCAGTTAGATCAATATCAGTCCGATTTTGTATTTAGGAATCATCACAGGATTTGTGTGAAAATCTGCATTTAAATACATAGTGTCTAAAGAATGGTGCCATTTGAAAAAAATGACTAATGTACAAAAAAGTAATTTCTTCAAATATACATGCCTGTACCTACCAGAACACTCGTAAAATAATAATGTTTGTTTTTTTTTGTTATCGTCTTCGTCCCTTAGAATGATTTGAGCCCGGTCCAAGCACTATAAATTTAAAATAAAAAAATGACTCAAAACATCAAGTAGGCTTAAAAAAATTTTTAAAATGGCGCAGGTGTAATTGTTTGATAATTCTAAAAATATCAAAACATACAGGGTGTCCCGTTTGAGATTCAAAAGTTGGCATCATTTCCGGTGAAAATGGAAGTAAAAAAAAATGTGCCGAATATGTCGAAATGTGCCTTTCTGGGTACATATTACCTATGTTAAGTTTCGTTGACATATCTCAAAAACTCTAGGAAATAAGGGCTGCCTAATGTTTCCGTTGTCACCCAGGATATGGTTTCATTAAATATCTTTGGAATTGCCGCACTGATTTTGATGAAATTTGTAATGCTGAAAAGTTGGACAAACATAATTATATTGTTTTGTATATATTTTGGGAGGGCGGCAAGGTAACAAGTCACAAGCTATATGTAAATAAAGTACAGTATGTATAAATGTTTCTCTTTTTACCATTTTTAACATCAGTTTAATTAAAAAACTACCTAGATGTATAAAAGTTCTTAAATCAAAAATTAAGTACGTTTTTGGTCGATACATTTAATTTTTACTTACAGTAAACACATGTAAGTTGACATAGACAACTGTTTAAATGAAACTATGTTTATCCTTGCCTATTTTAATAAGAAGACGCAACTGCGCAAGGGAAAGGAAAATATTAACGCTACTGCTATACTGCATTAGTAAAATATTTCAGATCTCTTTTAGTAACATGTTTAGATGTAAATTTAAATCATTTACTGGCGCGAGAATATTTAAAACGTAAAAAGGTATGGGAAAGTACCAGCGATCTGTTTTGTTCATTTTTTCCTTCATGTTTAAAATTGCTTATTATTCTAAATAAACTACTTCAAATAGCCTATTAAACTGTTTAAAGTTTGTAACGATTGACGTTTGCGTTTTTGAATAAATAATAATCAATTTTAAATTTAAAAAAAATTCTTGTTGGAGTAAAATTTAGGAAATTGGTAAAACAGGAATTTGCAAGCTCCACCAGTTCACAAGGTTTTAAGGAAAGGGTGTGTACAGTTTCAAAAATTCAATTTAAATTAAATAAATCGATTTTTTATAAGAATTGCAATTTTGTTCTACCTAGGAATTGCAACGCCGGTCTACCGGTAAATGGTTTTAAACAAAATTTAAAAAAATATTGGCAGATCAGTATTTTTCACCGCTAATTTCGGTCTTCGCGTAAATTTTATGAAACAAAGAAAGAAATTGGCAGAAATTACATCAGCATCATTCCTAACTCAGTCACGTTATTGAATTTTATGTTTTATTTTTTATTGTGTTAATTTTATGTTTTTGTTTTGTACTTAAGTTTGATTCATTAAGTAATTTTACTACATGTTAATTGTTTTGTGTTTCAATTCATTCTCATTTGATTTTTATATCGATTTAAAAAAATATCGAAATTTAAAGGTAAATTACCGGTAAATCGGTATTTTTCAAAACAATTGCCGAATTACCGGCAATTTCTAAAGTCGGTAAATTTGCAATCCCTACTTTGCACAGTGAAATTTAAAATATGACAATCAGCTTACGCTCTAACTACATACTGCAGTTTCTAAAAGAATTTCAAAATTACTGAAAATAAGCCATTTTCAGAATTCTGCAATTGAAAAATCGTTCCTATTTGATGTAGTATCAAAAATTTACATAGCTACAGATTCAACACCAGTTGACATGCAAAGCTATGAATTATGCTGCGATATGATTGATGTGGTTATTGACGTTTCATGGATTTATGGGTAAGTTTATAATGTTTAAAAGCTTCATTCTGTGCTACATTAAATTTTTAAAGTTATAGTGTGCGAGAGGAGCAAGAAACGACTGCATTTGATGAACAAAGCTCTAGTCTAATTAAACTTAATAATGGAACTGTACTGTATCTGCGAGAGGTTAATAAATTTCTGGCACTTGTTTGTATATTAAGAGAAGATAATTTTGACCACAAAGGTTTGTGTTTTAAATGTTATAAAAATTTTTGCTAAGAGATTTGTATTTTGTAGTTGGGGTGATCGATTACAACTTCCTGTGCTTTCGTGAAGCAATTCAGCAGGTATTCGAGCTGCGTAACAAGCATCAAGTTCAACCCATGACCAATTCGACTGGCAGCCCTATTGTAAACGGCAAAAATATAATTGGTGATGGACATGTCAGCCCTGCATTAATAGACGAACAAAATTAAATTATCGCTTTTGGCTTTCATGTAATCACATCGGTACTTTGTGCCTTTTATTTTGATTGTTATTATGAGAAAAACATTTTCATGTACCAACTACTATTACTACTACTAGTACTATTACTACTAATACTGCTACTGCTATTGTTACATTTCCGAATGTTTTTATTTACTATTAAATTAATTTTTGTCCATCACAAGATATGTAACTAAATATATAATTGAGTAACATATAAATAAATGTATGTTTTTATGCCCGCCATGGTTTTTAAATGTCATTCGTTGAAATAGCAATAGAATGGTTTGTAATATGTTTCTCTAATATTCATTTTGTAGGCCGTACTTCATTGTTAATATCTTTATTTTGTAAATGCAAATTATGTAAGCTGTAATATAGTATATTCAACTGAATTTTTATAACTGTAAATAAACTTCTAGCATTGATTTTGGTTGCATTATTATCGTGAACAAATATTTTTATGTATACTTACACTAATCTAGAATAATACTAAGAAAGTTTAAATTATTTACCTAATACACATAACAAATAGAAATCCCGTAAACAACGGAACCTTTTTACATGGTGAGCTATTTAATTCTCAGCCTTGCTACTATTTCTTAAACTGCGAAGAATATTAAATTTTGTTCTTATGAAAAGTTGTTTGAAGCTTAGTGAGCTATTTTATGCTACACTTGAAAATGTTCTACATTGTCATGTGACTGAGCTACAATGGCTCTGAAGGACTGCAAGAGAAAAAATTGAAACTAGAAAGTTCAGCTTTAAAACTAGAAATTTCTAGTTTAAAATTAAAAATTTCTACTTTTAAAACCAGAATTTTCTACTTAAAAACTAGATTTTACTACTACATTTTAACTTCATCGTTGCTATGTGGAGCCAGTTTTATAACAAGGTACTCTTTACAATCTTCAATATCGTTTATAGTCATGTTATATAACTCTTCTCTTCTACAAGCTCCTGATATTCCTAATATCATTCCTACCTAAAATACAAATAAGCCAACATTTTTCCTTTCGAGGTAAGCTATCAAGGGTAAACTTCGATATATCAATGAAATCATAAAGAAAAATTGTGCTTTTCAACATTGAATACTCTGCCCGCAGACTTCCCGACGCTTTTAGTTTCTCATGTCGTCGAACAAAATATGCCAATAAAACTTTTTCGTTATAATGAAACGTTTTTCCTTGCACCAGCTTTTAACAATCCGATATGTATTTTCATAGCGAAGCTTGGATTTCTCCGGCGTTATTGCCGAACATCCAATGTCCCAGGCTCGTCCAATTTCGCTGTTGTCGTCCTCGGAATCACTCATTACAAAGAAATTCTTGTAATTTCAGAAAGAACGCAACCGCACTGCAATACACAATAACTGTCTAAAATTTAAAACGTGTTTAGATTACTTTAACAATATCTAAGATTGTTTTTGTAAACAGCAGTCAATTTATAAAAAAATAAAGTAGGTACCTATTAAGTCATGTTTTTGTTCCGATCGTGCAAAAAACGCTATAAGCATCGCAAACGTTAAGGACTACCAATCTCAGACAATAATTGGAGTCGTCGCTTCGCTACTCCTCTAAACAATTGTCTTTGATCGGTAAAATGTCCTTACCGTTCTTAATACTTAATACTATACTATTTTCTAATTTTTTAATATAACATAATTCTGATAATTTACTTTTAACCAGCAAACATCGACTCATTACTTACGTACTGGATTTAAAATTAAGATCAGAGTCAATCGAAAGCGAAATTGTCACTAAACATTCTTCAAGAGTATTAAAAAGTTAGCAGGGGGTTGAGTAATTGTAAATTTCTGGGGCTGGAGCTGAAATGATCACCAGCTAAGATCAAGAGTGGGAAAAGGAACAGCGCCAGAGTGTGTAATAAGTTTGGGCAGGCGTAATTTGCGCCGAACTATACCTGCGTAAGCCTCTCATTAGTTCGCGAGCCCTAAGTATACCCGTAATTTGCGCCGACGTAACTTTTGAATGCGTAAATCCTACCTGTAAAATGCGCTGGATTGTTTGTTGTTAGCTTATAGATTATTTACCACCACATAATAAATATATTGATAATTTCAAATAAAACAAAGATTCAGAAAATAAAATATCGGTATATTAAAAACCAAAAAGTGAAAAGTAAGTTATAATTACAATTGAGAATATAAAATATTATAATATTACATGTTGTACACAAAATACATGCATTTGACATAATTAAATGTTTTTTGAGACAATTAATTTCAAAAGTAAGTTATAATTACAATTAAGAATAAAAAATATTACAATCTATACTTTGTACAAAAAAGAAATGCATTTGACAAAGTACATTCTGCTTATATCGCCATTCTTATACTCTGCAATTTTTGAATGCAATAAACTTTTACGGTTTCTTACATCTCTATTTTGTAATGATGAGGGTTCACCTAATTTCACACTTTGAATTTGAATGTATGTATCTGTTTGAAAATTATTTAAAATGTTAACAAATACATAAACAGAGGGGTGAGCAGCATAGAAGTTACAGTTAAATCTCGAATGAAACGATTCAAAGGCGTTCCTTGTTCTTTCCATGCTATCGCTTGCTTCAGCCCAGATAGTTGGTGGAAATGTAGCGCCTTCGGTTATATAATTATCAATTAAATAATCGGCCAACTAACTATTCTTGGATCATCTGGTTGGATGCTTGCAAAATCAAAGACAAAGCAATCGCCCACTTCGTCTGGATTTAAAAATGGTATACCAAATAAGTATCGAATCCATTTACCCATGTCGCTTTCTTTATCTTTATATTGTACCACAAGCCCAAGTTCTTGAACTTTTCTAAACCAGGCCTGGGCCAAGTGAAACCTGCAGCCAATAATTTTTGCTTCCGACCAAACAGCTGTTACTCTATTATGAATTCCCTTCTCAAAATCGGATACTATAATTTTCTGATTTAAATTGAATCCCAGTTCCAACGATTTGGTACACAAAAGCACAAATAATTTTTCGTAAGTAAGTAAACTTAAAGGAATCTATAACGAGCAATTGTACTCCACGGTTACTTGTGATAGCTTCCATTTTTGTGCCAATGGGGCTGCCTACAAACACCTACTAAGTTTTGTTTTATAATAAACATTATGATTTGTTATCAGTTTTAACCCCCCTTTTACACAGTTTCTAAAATTTTAGAAATGTGAATTGGTCTATGTCATTAAGGGTTGATAACGATGCTTAGCGCTAATCTTCAGCAGTCGGCGCAAACTACGTTAGGGATTACTAAAGTTACAAAAGTCTTCGGCGCTACTTACGTATCAGATTAAAGAGCAAGTAAAATTTCTGCGCAAATTACCATCGCCGATAAGTTTCACCTTGATTAACATCGACTTGGCGTCTCCGTCAAGTCTATGTTAACCGAGGAGGTGGTACATACGTTCAAAAAATTACTTCCTCTAGTAGACCACGGATGCCGTATTTTTGCCAATCCCACAGAGCATAGCAACGGTGAGAATTAAAACTAGTAAAGGTCTTTTATTGCTGGAGAGGCAACCAAAATAGGTTTATAGTGGAAGATTTTTAGGTCAAATATTTTAAATCGACTTAATAAATTAGCAAAAAGTGGAGACTTGGTATAGTTGTTAAGTAAGCCCTGCTGACGAAAATATTTAAAGAGTCCATAAATCCACTAAAACAACAGAACAAGACCCACGAGTAGAAAAAAGGAATTCCAGAGACATTAGTTTTGATGAAAATACAATAATCGCAACCTCACAGTCAGATTTTCAAACAAACAGAAACAACAAACGAGTCCTCATTGGATCTGTTGTACCAAACATAAACCAACGGTTATTCTTTTCTACAGGCGGAGAGTCAAGATCAAGAGATCAAGTCAAACTTAAAAAATGTCACAGTCGTCGTTGGACATAATACAGAGCTGCTTGTGCCAGCAAAATCAAACAGCTCTTTCAGTATTTTTAATATCCAAATGGAGAGAATATGGGGGAGGCTAGTAATGTTTTGCTATTTGCTCACGTTATGACTGGATGCGATACGACATCAGCCTTGTATAAAAAAGACAAAGTTAAGGGGCTCAAACTTCTTCAGAACCACATAGAATTGAGAGACGAAATAAAAATATTCAACCAAAAGCATGCCAGTCAAAAAGCTATATTTAAGCTGCTGGGAAAAAGTTCGTCTTAAAATTGTACGGATTAAAATCGAAGTCCTTGAATGAACTAGGATACTTTATGTACAACCGTATAGTGGCAAAGAAAAGTTGAATATATCTTACCAACTAGCATTCCTACCTCCAATTAAACACATATAATATAGTGTACTTGTAGCTCCAGGAATGGTAGATAAATTCCTTGGATCCAACGGAGTGGGGTTGATCCATGACATGGAGATTACTGAGACCTGCCCCAACTACCCAGGAAGCAGCTCCATCACAACTTCTCAACCTAATTTCGTGATGCAAGTGTGTATATTCTGGTTTGTTGTGCTCAGCGATGTGTGGAGGGTGCCAAGGAACTACATTTGAGAACTCATCAGTCGAAATGTTATTGGATGATTCTGAGGACTAAGCTTACTAAACAATATGAGAATCAACACAAGACCAGAGAATGTAAACATATAGTCTAGCATAGAAATTAATATAAATTAGAACTTAAAATCATCATTCACAGCACACTCATAAAACCAGTTTGAAATTTTACCTCAGCATTAAAACGCAGACCCGCCATTCTTTAATTCTGTGTAACTGTTTTATTTTTAATTCTACACAAACAAAAATTGTTTGAGAAAATGTTTGTATTTTTATGAAAAATATTTCTTGTCTTTTAGGATTCTTTGCATGGTTTTGAAGTTATTGCAAAAAAATTAAAAATTGATTGCCATTTTCCAAGATGGCGGCTGAAGCACAGACTGGATTTGTGGGTACTTTGAATATTTTTAGTAGTGATGCACAAAGCAAGATTTCTTGTCTTGCTCGGCAACTTCTTGTCTTGTCTTGCTAAGCAAGACAAGAAGTAAAACAACTTCTTGTCTTGCAAATTTCTTGCTAGCTTAATTCTTGTCATGCTAGCAAGACTCTTGCTTCTTTCTTGTTCGTGCTAGTTGAGGGATTCCCGAGCTATCGAGTCTCGATAAAGCGACGCCGGCTTCCTGTCGCGTGCGCCTACTCGTTGAACGCCTTTGTACCGCGTAGTACTCACTAAGAAACTTTTATATTTTGTTAGCGCGTTTGGTAGTTAGTAGACTAACATACATACTATATTTGCATATATTTTATTTGGTTTCTTTGCATTAAGAGCACGCCGCCGTGGCACCTTTTTGTTTTTGACGCTAGAGGCGCTAGTCATTCTAAATTTGAATTTAATTACTGATGGTTCTATTAAACATAAACAGGTAGCGTCACATGCGTTCTGTTGACGTGCATATATTTTTCTTTACAGGACTCTACTAGCAGAATTATTGATTCTCGCATAAAATTAATTCTCAGCTCGTGGGTTTGTGTGCAACTAATCTCTTATTTATGTGCGAAATTTGTTAAAAGTTTTAAATTAACGCGCCAAATGGCTATCGCCGTAGCGCCATCCGTGCTGATTCCTATGAACTTTTGTTCAAAAACATGGCTGACGTACTCGCTTCGAATTTTTAAATTTACTCAGCTGGCACATAGTTTAAATAATTGCCAAAATTTTAAATTGGTGTACGTACCTATTATAACAGTATCTAGATGATCAGCGTAAATACAAATGAAGAATAGTGTTAAATTTATAGTTTTATGTTTGCTAATAAAAGTAAGTTTTTGTACCTTATTTGCATGTTTCACAAGAAAATAATTATCTGAGCATCTAAGTTACTTTATTAAGTAACATCTATTAACTTGTTTCATTTCGTTTTCTTTTTAATTAAGTCGCTGAGTACATATAAAAATGCCTATATGATGTCTATACTAGCGCCATCTGTGTCGTGTGCCTCGGCGCCGCGCGCTCTTAACAATTTAATTTTTCTATTTTATCGGTGCGTTCCAAATGAAGCACATATTAAACAAATAAAACGTTATTTATTTATTTTTTGAACTGACAGTTTTGGACTTTTATATCTGCTTCGGTTTCCCCATGGTTTTATTGTACAGAAATGACAGCTAAAATAGCAGTTTTGCGAAAAAAAACTTAGTTTTGATATTACTGATTTTTGCATTTTGTTTGAATCGCACTGCTTATTAGGAGTTATCTATGTATATTAAATGTAGAACAATTTACTGGCTTTGAATTTATTGATCAGATTGGAACCTACCTATAAAATGTGCTTGTTCTAGAGATGGGAGATCCCGTGATTTTTTAGTAACGCCGTGATTGGTTACCGTTACTTTTCAGTCACGGTGATTTTTAAGCGTTACCGTGATTGCGGTGTAGAACGATAACTTACGTGCTGAAACTGCTAAAGATATTTACTGTTGGATGTTTATTTTTCATGTATTTTTAAAAATTAGATTACAAATTAATTTTTTTTAATAAAAATCCAAAATTAATTATAGGTCCAACACAATCGTATATTATTTAAAAACTGAGCCCGTGAGCCGTGAACTAAAATGTATAGCCCCGGGTTTTAGGGGAAACCCCCATTTTAAAACAATTTTATTTGAAATGGGGGTTTCCCCGATAGCATTTTATAAGTCATTGTACTAAAAATGATCTCAAAATAGAGTTGTCTACCCATTTTTAGAAGTTGTGATACTTACTATAAGAGGACACATTGTGTAGAACACTGTAATATTGTTTACCATCATTGCATTCACATCATTCAATTCATCATGATATCTTCAAAGCTGCAAAGGTAGAGGGAGAAACATGTGGAAACAGTGAAAACAACGTTTTTTTTTTAGTATTGAAGCTGCCTAAAAGCACTAAAAGCAGTGATTTCTGCCCAACACCGCGATAATAGAAAAAAAATTAAAAAATCACTGCGTTATTTCGACAATTAAGTCAGTGTAACTATCAGTTATTTTCAAATAACGGTGAAAAAATCACCGCTAGTGAAATATCGCCCATCTTTAGCTTGTTCATTTTTTAATTGGCAGGGGCTATCCTATTGCCTAATCATGGGTCTATTATAAAAATAGGTCATTTATAGCTCATATTACATTGCAACAAAACTTATAAATTATTATTTTGCACTACAGTATCATTTTGTTTTCACACACCCCAGTTCCAGAAGCGTTAAAATTGGGATTTTGAAACTTTTATTACATACATCTACATAAAACAAGAAATCTTGTTTCTTGCAAACGTCTTGACAAGAAATCTTGTTCTTGCTACAGCTAATCTTGTCTTGTCTTGTTTCTCGCACACCTACTTCTTGTTCTGGCAGCAACAACAAGACAAGGACAAGAAAAAGCAAGACAAGAACAAGAAGTTCGTGAAACACTAATTTTTGCCAGCGGGGCTCATCTTCGTGTATGTTTTGTGGGGCTCATTTAATAACTGTGCCAAGCCTGTTAGCCTGCATTTCCTGCTAATTTGTTAAGTCGAATTTCTTAAAAATCTGCTACTATTAGTGAAATGCCTTTAAAATGTAGAAAATACTAATCTGGTTTGTGTCCTCAAATAAAAATATTTGCCCCAAACAAAAACGGAAGAAAAAGAACTTACTTATTTCATTTAATATAATTTTATTATTGCCTAATAATAAAATAATAACTATAGAAAAAAGAATTGTATGTTTTTAATAAATATTATATCACTTTGACTTCTTGTATCAGTTAGGTATTTAAATACACAAAGATTAACTTGTTAGTTTCTATAAAGGAGTCTTTGGAAATTGAAAACTATACTTTAGACACAGGTTACTGTTGTTTCTCCTAAGGAAAAATTTACCATTAATTAAGTAAGTAGTAAAATAAATTCAAAATAATTCAAATGCATACCTATACTGTGCTATTTAAAATAGTTACCTACCTTTAATTTTCTTATTTGATTTGACTTTAACATTTTCTTTGGGAGTCTTTGTAGAATGATTTTTTATATTTTTTAATTTTTCCTTTCGACGGCCCGTCAATGTTTCTCTACTCCATACGTCACTCAAAAGTTTTTGAGAAGCTTTTTGATCTCTACAGTTACGCGAAGGACGCCCAAGCAGCCAATTTCCTGTAATACTTTCACCATCACAAATCCGACATTCTCCTTAAAAAGATAATTTATACTTTAATAATCCTCCATAACAAAATTCATTTAGTACTTGCCAACAAAGCTAGCAACTGTTTTGCATTTTTCATTTAGACCATACACAATTATAACTTCATTTTTTGAAAACGGCTTGTATAATTTGAATTGCCATCCAGCCTGAAGAAGAAACCCTTCTTTCGAGGGAGGCGTTTTAGGGCTTAAAACAACATCTGTATGATTTTCGTTAATACTTATATTTAGAAGTACTCCGCCGTTTAATGATGACCAAGAACCCGTTATGTTGCAAGGTAGGTCTAGAAATGGGGTTGTTA
This sequence comes from Ctenicera cuprea, assembly GCA_958336395.1. Taxonomy (NCBI): domain Eukaryota; kingdom Metazoa; phylum Arthropoda; class Insecta; order Coleoptera; family Elateridae; genus Ctenicera; species Ctenicera cuprea. The sequence continues at coordinate 20,877,015 of OY284495.1, read as the reverse complement.
TTTTTTTTCTATTTACCGAAAGCTAAAGTTAACACAAACCTTCTTTATTTTTAGTGTCTGCTTCTTGTGCTTGAATATCTTTGACAATCTCGAAAATCTGTTCAATGGTGTTCGAACATTGCGGATTTTTATCCTCAAACTTACGACGTGGAGGATTAAAATCATCTGATGGTTTAGTAAAGCTTTTCTGTAAATTAGTTATGTCTTCACTTGTATATTTATTTAGCTTAACTTCGACATCAGTTGAAGAAAGCTTATCTGGAAGTGATGATACAACCAGTTCTGGTAAAACGATCCTTGTTGTATCCGCATCAATAATTGAAAAAGAAAATTGAAAATCCTTCCACCAATCTGGCGTAGTTTTATCTTCATACTTAAAGGTTTCTGCACGTTTTATGTTAAATGGGGTAACTTCATTTGTAATTGGAGTAATCTGTTCCATAGTGGAACTTGAGTCCGGCATAGGACTGGATGGTGTACTTTCATAAGTAATTACAGAAGTCTGGCTTAATGCAGAGTTTATGACGTCTTGTATAATTTTATCCATAGAGATAGATGAGGTTGAAAAAACTTGCTCTAATGTAGAGGATGCTAACCCTTGGGTAAATTTATTCATCGAGTTGGCAGGGGTACTCTCCCGTTTTACATTAGGTAAAACAACTTGTGGAACTGAAAACGCGAAAGAAACTTGTTCTAATGTAGTAGAATTTGCTAACCCTTGTGTAAATTTATCCACCGAGCTGACAGAGGTACTCTCATGTTTTACATTAGGTAAAACAACTTCGTGGGGAACGGAAAACGCTTGTTCCAGAACTGATGCTAATAAAGAGACTGCATTAACAATCCCTTTAGTTTGATTTAACTCTTTTGCCTCTTTAGGAATAGTTTGTTTAAGAAGTTCTGAAATCTGCAATGCTGATGTAGATGATAACGACGTGGTAGAAGAACTTTCAGGTGCAGTTGTAATTCCAATTGTAGAATTAATTTGGTTGACTGTAGCATCTTTTTTTAAAACGTTTCGTGATTTACTCGCTCGTAACGGAATTAACTCAAAGTTATCGTGGTATTCATTATTCGGATAGGTTTGAGTCTCCGCTGCTTTCAAATAATTTGTTTGGTATGGACCCGGTTGAGGAAATACATTCACTGGTTGAGGTACTACCAGTTGTCTTTGAATTCCAAAATTGGGGTTTTCTAGATTATATGGCAAGGGTTGAAAAATTTGCTGGAAGGGAACCATATTTGAAGATACTTGAAAATTTGGTGCAAGTCCAGGTGCAAATAATCTTAGTTTTTGAGGATCATACATTGGTGGTTGCTGGTTGATGGTAGGATAATTTGACTGTGGACTGATATTTCGTTTTCTCACAACCAACATAGGGCTTCCTTCCAAATCACGGACAACAAATGCGCTCTTTCGTTTCATTCTATGCAATCGTTTCCTCTTTAACTTTTTATTTTTCAAATTGTGAATCAATGACAACATATTGTCTGTTAACCTTTGGTTTCGAAGAACAGGGTAAATTTCTTGTAAGTTAGTAAGTCGAAAATTGCGGTTCCTTGGTGAAGAGATTAGTGAACCTGCTGATTTGGCTTGGACCGATTCCAAAATTACGCTGCAAAAATAAACCATTAAAACTTGCACAGCAATAATGGCGAAGAAAATTCTTGACATAGTCTTATGAAACGCGGAGGATTAAACAGTTCAGTAGTTTTAGACCACATTTCACTGACACTAAACTAATGATTCGATTTGAGTATGCTTGTGTATAAAAATTAAAAATATGGAGCAGTTTGAAGTTAGGTGACAGATGACAATTAAAACAGGACATTAACAGACTTGTATTTATCAACGTAATGTTGTTAATACAGAGAGTGCTTAATTTAGACTATTTTAAAAGTAAATCGGTAGATAGTTCGGTAGCTTAATGCAATATTCCTAATGAATATTGCACTTCGTGTAAAAAGTGGGATCAAGATATGTTTGTGGTCTATAATCTATGGTCGTTAAAGACCCCCATAGCACCATGGGCCCCATTTGTAGAAATGGCTCAAAATATACGCTATAACTTCACAAAAATCGCTGTTATTTGTAATATTCGACCTACCCCGGGTAAATCGACCCCGAGGAGTTTAAATCTAACCTCAAAACTCACCGATTGGCAATGCGGAGCTGGGATTGCGTAATGTTGCCTACCTATCAGGGGAAAATTAAGAAATACTGAAAAAATACTTCTTTTAGATATAAATCACGTATATTTTAAAAATTAACAAAATCTTATAGTAAATGGCTGTTATTGGAGTATAGGCATCCTTATGTATATGCTTGGGCCTTTAAAAAGAATTGTACGCTTTAAAAATCAGCAATGCTATTCTCTAGGATTTCCTGGATAAAGCACATAAGTAGAACAACACTTTGATCATGGGAGAAGAAAATGCAATTGTTTTCACCGAAAGTCCTGCACTGCTGAGGTGGATGGTTGCCGGTGGTTGATGTATTCTTAAGGTTGACATAGTTTTCGAAGACACCTGATAAAAGTCGCCATCGTGAAGATTTGCCTGCAAAACTGCTTCCCTATCTACATGACGTTAAATCGCTGGGCAACACCATGACTAAAATAAGTAATCCATGCTCCGATGCAAGTGGCAACTTTTTGGTTATTAACACCAGAAAAGTTGTGAATGAGGATGTGGTCGCTGCACTTAACCAGATCAAGACCTTGAGCAAATCTCAAGTGGCAAAATTCTGGCAGAAGCGCCTTGACACGTGTTATGCCTGTAGATGTAATTCTGAATAGAAACAACTTGCCTTGTTTTTAGTAAACCTACATCAAAACCCCGATCACGAGACAACGAGCAGGTTATTTGGTTCAAACGGGCCAGAAATTTATTTTCTAGATTTATATCGCTTGCCTAGTGCGCGACGGCAATTTTGAGGATTTCTTCCGACATGAAACTCACCTGCAGTATCAGACAATGGTGAGATTCGTTTTGAGAAGAAGGCTGACTTACTCACCCTGTTTGCAGAGTCTCATTAAGACTGATAGTTCCAATGCATCACCCCAAGTAGACATGGTGGTGATTGACAAAGCCGCTGCAGTGTATTTTGTTTGGCCTGACCCAGCAGATGCTTTCGTAGTATGCTCAGAAAATGGTGACATACATTAAAAGTCAATTTCTGGTAATACCGTGCGAGATGACGTCGTTTTGGGTGTGAAAGCGGTTGTGGAAAATAAGAGGAAAAGATGCAAAATAGCAGAAACACCGGATTTTTCAAATTATACACAAAGAAATTGCTGGGCTTAGATTAATATCTATCTAATTTTGGATTTGATGACATCACTGGATTTGTAGTAAAAAATTGCATTTAGATACATAGTGTCTAAAGTATAGTGCCATTTGAAAAATAACTTAATTTACAAAAATGTGATTTCTCCAAATATAAATGTCTGTACCTACCAGAATACTCGTAAAAAATCATGTTTGTACTGTTTTGTTATCGTCTTCGTCCCTTAGAATGATTCGAGCCCGGTCACAACACTTTAGATTTAATTAAAAATTGACTTTAAAAAATCAAGTAGGCTTAAATATTTTTAAAAATGGCACAGTTGTACAGAGAATTTCCTAGTATTTCAAAAACGTCAAAATATACAAAGTGTCTCATTCGAAATTCAAAGGTCGGAGTCTTTACCGGTGAACCCGGAAGTTAAAAAACTGTGATAAGGTTAAATAAGGTTTCGGAGAGAAGTATACAGGAAGGCTCCCGTGTAGTTAAGTATTTCAATAGAATCTACGTTTGTGCAAAAACAGTGAATTGTTGAAGAAGGATCCATTTAGTTCAAACCCAAAGACTACGGTCGAGACGCTATTTATGTGCTTATTTGTGCTATTTTCTTGTTCCTTAGCCTATGCCAAGATTTACTGTGACTAGAGCAGGTCTTTCAGAGTTTGATCGGTTGCCCAAACATGTGGCAGTAATGCCGAGCTTGGGTAAAAGTCGTCGAGAATTTCTTTAAGGAACATATCGTTTCTGTTAGTTTGGTTGACAGGTACACTAGCCAATATCACGTTATTCGATCGTTTAAGGCGGTGTATTGCTTCATTAATGACCCCTTCTTTACGCTCAGGAGTGGGATTGGCGTACTTATTTTTATTACCCTGTTTTTAAGAACGGAGAGACGAGCAGTAAGTTTGCATGTAATAAGTTTTTCAGTACATCCAGCTTATTTTTATTATGGTATACAAGCGGCATTGTCTACCGGAATATTCAGATAGGTTAGATAGACGCTTTGGTGGTACCCATCGCATTTGGTATGGAGAGTGAACGTTGGGAGAAGTTTGGAGCAATCAATGCACATTGTGTAGTACTCAGAAAATAACAATTAAATGAACGTATCGTGTAGGTATGGAATATAGATACCACAATATGATGCTTATATCAGTTATTGATAATAGTGCAATACGTTCTGGGTGGTACCAAATAATTAACCGGTATAAAATTAACGTGATTGTCCCGAATCATTCAAATACTAAAATAACCACAATAATTATTTGATAATGATTTTTCAAAAATTACTTTATGCAATAGCAAGGTGTCCTTGTACGGCTACTACAAAATCGATGCCGATTATGTAACTAAATTGTGAGTGAACAGAAATGAAATTGAAAATTAAAGAAAATTAGAAAGCGGCTGCCATTTTATAATTATCAAGTTCGTAAGAGATATATTGAATAAATATGTTTTGGTATTCTCTACAACTTTTTGTAGAGAAAGTTATACCAGAAAACAGGCACATGGTTTCAAAGTTAAAGCAGACACACGCACGGAAGCCCGGACACATCTGCTTGCGCACTCTTATTACACAAACACATACACAAGCGCACACGCACACAGACACGCTTATGCACACGCACACCCCTACTCCCTCGCTCCAGCACACGCACACGAGCAAGCGCGCACGCGCACTTGCACAATCACATGCATAAGCGCGCACACCCAAAAGCGCGCATACGCACCCTCTTTCACTCCAGTCACACACGCAACCACGGACACACCCGCTTGCGCACTCTTATACAAACGCATTCGACCACGCACACGCTTATGCACACACACGGACACGCACTTGCTTACGCATACGTACATACACAAGCGCGCACGCGCAGGCGCACACGTAGAACCCCCCTCTCTCCACACACATTCGCGCTCACACGTGCATGCACACACATATGCACGCATATTTACATACGCACGGACACAAATTCGTTTGTGTAAGCAGACATGCGCATACTGACAACACAGACACACAAATAGATATAAGTTATACTTCAGAAACCGTTTCTTTCTATATTATCATAAAAAAATACAAATACATTATATCTTCTTATCTTGCTAGCGTGAACAGATACTCTAAGATAAAAGTACTTCTACTATGCTCAGGTATGAGCGTTAAGTCGTGATTTGTTGGAAATCAAAAGAAAGTTTTTCTATTGCGTAATAAAAGCAAACTTGTTTTATGTACATTACACAGCAGTATTTTTCATCGTAATCTGTGAATAAATACAATCAAATTTTCAGTTGTAAAATATTTGCAAGTACATACATATTAATTCCTTTGTACATGATACTTAAAAATTAATTTGTTGCCATTAATAAATGGACTTAACAAATCATAAGAAATAGTCAAACAGTTTTTAAAAGCATCCTTATCATCTACCATACTGTCACACAATGCATTTATAATTAATTTTCTCCCGCTGTTGGTTTGGTCCAAAAATTCAATTTCGAACTTATAAACTGGCATGTCATTTGGGTCCAATCCAACGTGCTGAAAAGCCCACGAAACCGGCCCTTTACCTCTTGAACTATGTTTGCAACAAATTTTGAAAAGTTGCTCTTCATAAGTCAGGATGTTAAAATCTTTTAAGAGTGCATGGCTCAAATCCCTATACAACATTTGATTTACAGTCATCCAGGCGTAGTTACAATGTCTACCTTTAACATGATGTAGGATATTTTCACAGGGTCCCCTCCAATTGCAGAGTTTAAATTCTTTCAATGGGCAGCCGACCACTTTAAAGGTGCAGTTCTTGTTGTGATCGCTTATGGTACAGGAATTTCCTACGAATTTGCAGCCCGAACTTTCGTTTCTGCAAGGATAGTTTATACAATTGGTTAGTTTTTCCAAAGCAAAGTTGCGTGTGTTTTCAAGAGGAGCTGTACAATTTGGACAACTGCTAACTTTTGACTTGCAATTTCCACATATGCTGTGTCCATTTTGGCAGACGAATATTGGAGAAATCATATACTTGGTGCAAACTGGACATTCCAATTCATTTAGAAGGTCCTTATTAATCTTTTGTTGTGTTTCATATGAGGACGAAGCTGATCTCTCCGTTTCTTCTATTGCTTGGACGATTTTATTTTCTTTTTTCTTTGGCTTCACTGTGTCTATTATATTAATACTACAACGGACCAAAGGTGTATTTAAAATATTTTGGATAGCGCTAACACTGATTTCTAACATTTCACTGCTGTCAAAATTCCATTCGCAATTAGATTTTACACCATAATTAAACTTGATGGTATTACGATCATCAGGATTTTTCAATTCCAACGAGTACGTGAAATTAGTGGAATTTTCCTCGTGTTGTAAAGCAATTTGAGCAATTCCAAACCGAACCTTTCCTTCCTCCACATCAATTCTAAATTCCAAAAGAAAATCTTGGTCCAAAGCTTGGATTAATTTAATTTCCCGGGCGTTGACTGTAAGGTCAAGGTTAAAGTCGCCAAAAAGCAGTAAAAGCTCGTGTTCTTTTTTAAAATGCTCCAGAATCATTTTAGAACTACCTTGCCATTCGCAGTTACCAATAGATGGGCATTTGTGGTTCCGATAATTGCATAACGTTTCGTGACCTTCCACCATCTTCCAATTTAGCTCGCTTTTTGGGCAACCATTGGTAACATAACGGCATGGAAAAATAAGCAACTTTGCGACAGTTTCGAAAGCTTTTGCACGGATAAGTAGCTTTCCTTTGTAGTTACAACGCCCACACACCAAACTTTGTTCATAGTTGTACATAATTGGTGGCACCGATAAATATAACGAACAGTTCATACATTTTAGATTTTCTAAAATATTGCTTGGTAACACAACGTATGTAGAAGATGCCATTGTTACAAATTACATTTTACAACGACAAAAACAGTATGATTAATAAAATTTTGTTTTTATACTTTACGGACAAAAACTACTTTAGATCAATATTTTTATGCATAGATAAGTTCTGTGATAACAAGGCGATAACGATAAGTGTGATAAATAGGTAAACAGATAACGTAAAATAGTAACACTTTGTTTATTATTTAGATATAGGAATCTCCTAATTCAACGCAACGGGAAAACGTACCTGTTTAAGAAAAGATATCAGAAAATGATTGGTATAAAAATCATTATGATGTGGTAGTATCTGAAAATGAGGGACCCGAATGGACATCTTTAAAAATTTGTTTAATATACCGCAGGCATGTGTATGATATCACTCGTTATTTAAAAGGGTAGTTTGCTATAGAGTGCCTCGATCTCATTTTGACTCTTTCTATACAAGGAGATTTTGCTATGTTTTGATACTCGCTTATAATACCATGAGTACCGAAAGTTATGTCGACAATTTTTTTATAGAGTCATCACGACTATTTATTGCGCTTGATTACAAATAGCACGAGTGCTATTTATAAGGGCAATATACACAAGTGGTACTGCCACAAAAATAGTCTACTTAACATTCAGTTTCTCACAAAATAGCTGTACTAAAAGACATATTTTATCGGACCATGCTCACCTTTTTGATCCAGTAGGCTGTTTATGCCTAGCTACGTTTTTTGCTAGCTGTTTGATATAAGTACTGTGAGGTTTCGGCCTTGATTAGAATCAAGAACCTCCTACAGATATTGTTGATCGTTGAATGCAATTTAATTCGGAATTACCAACTTTAGCTGGCATTAGAATTCCTCGTTATGATCCTGTTAGTGACGCTCCTCCTTCTCTTCAACCTATATCGATCCGCTGCTGGACGAAGGTCTCTTCCAATTGTTTCCATTTTTGTTTGTCGTGTGCCCGTTTCTCCAATATTTCCCTGCTGTTCTAGAAATATCATCGGACCATCGTGTCTTAGGTCTGCCGACAGTTCTTTTTCCCGAGCGTACCCTCGAGTCTATTATCTTCTTAGTTTATCTTTCATCTTGGCATCGCGAAATGTGTCCCGCCCATCTCTATTTTAGTTTTGCAATTTTAGAAGCAGTAAATTTTGTAGAATTTCTAATGTGTCACGCACTGTTATACTCAACATAGCTCTTTCCATAACGTTTTGATTTACTACCAATGTTTTCATTAGTCTTGCTGTTAGGGACCACGTTTCGGAAGCTTAGGTGATAACCGGTAACACACATTCTTTATATACTTAAGTTTTAAGGCACTGAGGTAGTTCTGATTTAAAGACGTTTTGTAACTTTCTGAACGCGGCCCAGCCTAATCGATCCTTCTTGCAACTTCTTTCGCTTGAACTTCTTTGCCTATTGTTATTGCTTGTTCTAAATATATGTAATCTGGGACCTCGTCAATATCTATGTCTTTTATTTTTATTTTTGGTGTAATATCAAAATTTGCCATCACTTTGGTTTTATCCAGGTTAATCGGTAGTCCAACTAGTTGCTGATTTTCTGCAAATAGTACCATATCAGAGGCATATCATATCGTAGGTGTGATAGATATTCGCCATTTATATTTATACCTTTACTATCCCACATTAAAGTCTTTCACAGCACTTGTAAATAACTTAGGTGAAAGCAGATCACCCCAAGCTGCGTGACTTTTGTGATACTAGTGAACGCGATTATAAAGTTCTTGTATACCTCAAAAGTAGTCAAAAGTAGCCCCACTTAAAAATAGTCGTTGCCTCGCCTTGAACTTTGTGGAGCGGTATTATTGGCCAACCTGATAAAATATGTGAAACAACTATATGAAATCCTTCTTCTTCTTTCTCTATTTCCAATTTATGCCTTAAGGCGTTGGGTCCTCTATCCATCTCCTATAGATGTTGCGGTCTCTCGCCATTCTCCTGACTTCCTCGATGTTTTTGTTTCTATTCCTTGCCGCCTCCTTGATGTTGTCTTCCCATTGGACTCGGTGTCTACTTCTGGTTCTTCTTCCTTCTGCTTTCATTTGATAGATTTTCTTGGGGTATCTTGTGTTATCCATGCGCATAAGATGTCCGTACCACTTCAATTGTTTCATTTCTATTTCACTGTTTGTTGGTTGTTGGTCTAAATCATTTCTTATGCTTCTGTTTCTTATTCTATCCCTTCTTGTCTTGCCCAGCACTCTTCGCAGGTATTTCATTTCTGTTGCTGTTGTTTTGGATCGATGTTTATTCAGCAGTGCCCAGGATTCTGATCCATAGAGTAATGTGGGGAGGAATATTGTTTTATACAGGTGCATTTTTGCTTTTGTGCTTAGTTCTTGTTTACCTATCACTGTTTTGTTTATTTGGTAATATATCCTATTTGCTTTGCTTATTCTGTTCTTAATTTCTTCCTCTATTTTTCCATCTTTGTTTATTATCACTACTAAGTATTCGTACTTTTCCACATACTCCTGTTGTTTTTCTTCTAATATAATAGGTACTCTTGCTTCTCTTTCTTCTCTTTCTTCTCTCGTGATGTGCACTATTTTGCTTTTTCCTACGTTTATCTTCATACCTTGTCTTTTCGGTTGTCTTTCCATATGTTAATATTTTCTTGCAGTTGTCTTGGATGTCCTGCCATTATTAGTATATCATCTGCGTACAGTAGGTCTTGGGTCATTATGGGATTTTGGTTATGGTACCCTAGTCTTGTTCTCCTTCTGATTTACATTTCTTTACATTTTGTAATTATGCTGTTCATGTAAACCACAAACAGCAGTGGACTCAAACTGTAGCCTTGTTTAACCCCTCTATCTATGTTAAATTCTTGTGATTTTTGTCCGTTTATTCTTACCACTCCCACCACTTTTTTGTTTATACTTTTGATCACTCTTATAAGCTTTGGGTTTGTTTGTAGTTCTTCCAGTGCCCTCCATATGTGCTCTCTTGGTACTTGATCGAACGCCGCCTTAAGGTCTAGGAATGCTAGGTATATCTCTCTGTTCTTGTCCAGCATCTTCTCTGTTATCTGTCTAATCGTGTATATATGATCTTGTGTTTGTTTACCTTGGGGGAAAGCCGCTTGTTCATCTTCTAGCTTATCTTGAATTACATTTCTTAACCTTTTTTCTATTATTTTTGAGTCGATTTTTAGCGCTACTGGAGACAGCCATATTGCCCTGTAGTTCTCACAGTTTGTTGTTTCTCCCTTCTTATATATTGGCACTATTATATTTCTTTCCCAATCAGTCAGTACCTGTTCTGTTTCCCATGCTTGTTGGAAGATATCTTTCAGCCATTTGACTATTGTTTCTCCTCTTTTCTTGAGTCGTTCTGGGGCGATATTGTCTTCTCCCGGGGCTTTTCCATTTCGTGTACTTCTTAAGGCTATCTGAATCTCTTCCTCTGTTATGCTGTTTTCTTCTTCCTCATTTCCGTTTTCTGTTTCTTCTTCTACTGGGGTTTCTTCTTCTTGTTCTTCATTTGTTCTTTCGGGTTGAAATTTGTTTTGGTAGTGGCCTCGCCAGGCTTTTCGGACTCCATTTGTCGTTGTTTCTAATTCTCCTATTTGGTTCATAAACATCGGTTTTGCTCGGTTCCCTTTTAGTCTTTTGATAACATTCCAGAATTGCTTTTGGTTCTCTATGTAGTTTTCTTCTATCTTTCTTCCACACTCTTTCCAGGATGCCTGTTTTGCTTTATTACGTTTCTGTATGTCGTTTGCTCTTTCTGCTTCCGTATTGGTCCTTTTAAATCTGCTTCACGCTTCTTTCTTCAGCTTGATCTTATTCTTCACTTCCTCGTTCTACCATCTTGTTCTTCTCTTATGTGCACTATAGTTTGTTACCTTTTTCCACATATCTCCTCTGCGGTTCAAATTATAGTTTCTTTAAATGTATTCCATCTTTCATTTAGGTTCTAGGGCGTTCCTTATTGTTGTTGTTCGATTTCTCTTATGTTAAGTGTCTCATTAAGCTTCTGTTTATATTCTTCTCTTATCTGTGGGTTTTCTAATGCCTCTGTTTTAATACTTCTTTCCAATTTCCGATTTGGGTCTCGTAAATTTTGTGTCTGCAATCGGGAGTCTGTGGTTAGTACTTAATTCCGCTCATCTTATCACTTTTACATCTTGTAGTGCATATCTCATCCATACATATATAAAAGCTCAAAGGTTTTTTTTCTCCGGTTCCTCCAGCGGCTACCGCTTCACCAATTTGGACCATTTTTTTTCAATGAAAGGTCTCTATCCTCAGATGGAACATGAAACATTTTTATTCTACGTCTACGTCTGCTAAACGCGCTTTACTTGAGGCGACATCTACACCAACGTCGCGTCTAGCTTATGGAACTAATGCATCACGTGACTTATCATTTAGCCGGTTCTGTCAACGCTCAGTCTGTCAGTGCATTGTGCGCTGGGGTAACACTAGTACTTCTGGTAATGGTTATATAATCAATCATGCTTTTGTGTCCTAGGGCTTCGGCCTCGTATGTTATCTTATGTATCCTCTTATGTTTGTACATTGTGTTTCCTATTAGGAGCTCATTGGTGATATAGAAATCTATCATTCTCTCTCCCTTATTATTTATTTCCCCTTCTTGTATTACCCCTACTTTTTCTCGCAATTCTAAGTTGACTGTGATAATTCTTGAGTTGATGTATGAAATCCAGTTGTCTAAATAAAGTTTGTGCTTGGCGTAACTTTATTGGCGCCTTGTCGTCGATTAAATCTCTTTGGTATAAGTGGAAAACCTTTGTTGCCAACAAAGTTAACCACATATAAGAAATTGTTCCTTCATTGTGTTAGTTTTACATCCGTTTGCAGGATAATCTAGCCGACTGCACATCTAGGGGTTTAATCCCTTCTCAGCTAAGCCAAAATATTTCTTGGTGGGCGGACACAAACTTTAAATTTGCTACTGAGTATGCTGTCAATTCCAGTTTCACTACAGAGTGCCTTGACGAGGAAACCAAGACAGTTTTAGTAGCTCTTGTTATGGCTATTGCTTTATCGATTTTCTTCTTTTAAAAAGCTTCTAGACGTAGTAACGTATGAACTTCGTTTTCTTAGTAATATTAAATCGGATCAGAAAACTTGTCAATAATTGACAGTGAGCCGAACGTTTTCTGATAATTAATTATTATAGAACTACAGCGAGCTCTGCTGGTCATAGTAAAACAAGTTCATGTACGAAGTATTTACTGAAAAAATCACAAACATTCGCAATAAAAAAGCTGTTCTAAACCTCTTCGTAAGCTGTCTCCGTTTTTCGATGATGAGCCTTTTCGGGATTGGAGGACGTTTGCATTACTCCAACTTAAATAACGTTGAATAAACGCTTTTTACTGCCTTGCTCGCATCTTTTCACTGAATTTGTCATACAACATTTTCATCTAGGAATTCAAAATCTTCTTTTCTTCTAATCACAACAATTTTGAATTTTGTCAGAACGTCGTGCAATCATTCATATCCAAATGTTGGTATGTTTGCATCTTTGTCTTGCAGTTAAGACACTACATCTCCAATTAGTGGCAGATTTGTTGTTGAATGCCCTTCTCGTAGCTCTTGGTAGTGTTGCTCGTTGAGGTCGCTGTTCAAACCTTTATAGCAAATACCGAAAAATTTTGTTTGGGCTAGTAAGTTCTTAATCGTTTAGGGCTCACAATCAGCAGCCACTTTACTATCTACCTCGCTACTCGGTGGTATTTAGGAGCTGGCTTCAGATCCGCCAAAACCCATATCTTTCTCGTTATAGGTACACAAAAGCAAGACTATGAGGAGTTTAACATACTTTTAGTATAAATGAAAGTTGTTGTTATTTCCCGTCCGTTAAGTCCGATGAGTTGGGATCTTAACGACCTTCGCACCTTGGATTTTTGTAACGCTTAAACCCCTATCGAACCTTCCTGCTCCAGATCGTGAGGGTGTAAACATCAATCGGCTACAACGTTGGGAGGTTTTAAAAGCTTCCCATCAACATTTTTGGCGCCATTGGCATAATGAATATTTAGGCACCCTTCAACAAAGGGTTACGTGGCATAAATCCATTGAACCTACAATTTAAAACGACCGATCACCAAACTATGCCCTTTACCGTCTCAATAGTTTCGTATTTTATTAATCAACACTTGCTTTACTTTGTCAAAGTTCATTTTAATTTATTGTATAAAATAAAACTCTTAACTTTTTTTATTTTTGCTTTATGTTATAGCTTCGTATTGCTTTTTGTTTTGTTTCGTGTTTTTTAGTTCGTTTAATTTACATCATAGCTGCCGAGTTATTTTTTAAATAAAATTTAGCGGAGCTAAAAATTGACGTGTATTTGGGTGGGCAGTACAGCCGCGTTTTCTAAAATTTACATTTCGTTTATATAATAATAGCATCTTTGACTTTTCTCACTGTTTTTGTTTGATTTTGGTCGGTCGTTAATAAGAAGTTTTGCTATTGCTGTTGTGTGTGCACAAAAATATGGAAAGATTTGCGATCTTGAATTTTAAACTTTAAATTACGAGAAGTGTCGTCGATCGAGGAAGTGGTTGTGCTAGCCAGCTGGAGAAGCTTCGGTTTCGTCATGACCATGAGGTAAGTAAAGGCATCACTTCGTGATTCCTTCTTAAGCTAAAAAATAATTTTTATAAAATTTAATTACGCGCGATGGAATATAACATTCTGTTATCTGTGAAAATGTTGCTTTAAAATAAATACTTTCATATGTTCTTAAAGTTGCCGCTCATAATCTGCCCTAAAAATTGTGTGAGTGCATGCGTGCGTGGGTGCGAAGGTACGTTCCCTTATGTCTCCGGAAACCCTTGACCGATTTTTATCAAACTCGGTATGTAAAGTATTTTAGTTGCTGGTAGTTCTTTGTAAGGTCTTTAACCGAACGGAAACCGAAAAGAAAAATTAGACATGATTTTTTGGCATAGATCTAATTTTAATATGACCTCTTTTACTCATATGTAAATGACGAACAAGTAAGTCAGTGCAGGATTTACATTTTGTGTGGCCCTAGGCTATAAATAAGTATGAGGCCCTGTTTTCAAAAGTAACATACCTACTCGTAGTATTAATTAATTAACGCAAACTGAAATGCATTTTACTTCGTCACGATGAGATCTGCCGGTAGAACAATAAACAGAACACTTGCCAACAGTTGCACTGTTGCAGTTACCTAGCTTAAAGAAGTACGAGTGGGCGTGACGCTTCGTAGATTATTCGCTATATCATTACGTTACTAGGTTTCTATATTACTTTTCACGCTACCGGCAAGGTAAATAGGCGATACATCCATAGCTACAAAAGATGAAAATGGCCAATAACATTCGTTTACTTTTTGCTCTTGACTACGGAACTACGGAATAATGGGTCTTTTAAAAAATAATTCCGATGACAGCAGTCAAAACGAACTTTTAAAAATATGAATAAATTTCTACCTGTAGCGTGAAAAATTTAATAAGTAACACGGAATGTATCGACTATTAACATTCTCGGCAGGCCACAAGCCTTGGTTTCGCCTCGGCTCGTATTTACCTACCTCGAATGTTATTACGTATTTACATTCCTTGTTACTTAAATAACTATTATCTATACAAGATAATGGTATATGCATTTGAAAGTCTATAAAATAGCCAAAACATATTTTAAGACCTCTCAAGTTTTCACGATACCCAAAATTTATAAAAAGCAAAATAATGCAGAAAAACCACGATGCTTAAAAATAAGGTTCCAAAAATCGTGAGGCCCTAGACTGCAGCCTAGTGAGCATACAGTGAGTTTTTCTTATTTGTATACATACCAGCATTGTTTTACTGCAATATGTAGGCAACCAACTATACACTACATTTCAAAGCTTCAATTTTTGAAAAGAAGTCTGCTGTGGAAACACCAATCAAATTGTTTAATCTCAAATTAATAGCAATTAGTTTTATTTAATTTAGCATAAAATTTGTGTATTGTTGATATTTTATGTTTTTAAAATAATAGTTTTAATAAAAAAAATTTCATATTCAAATAATTTTGCGTTGATTCATAATTACACTCATTGAACATAACCTCACACTATGAGGAATAACCCTTCTCTCTCTATTATTTTCTGTACAGTTAGTTGCCTATAGATTGCAGTAAAACAACGCATTGACATGTTTTTTTATAAAAGTATACATAGCTGGTATGTATACATAAAAAAAAACACACTGTATTATCTAAGCAACAACTGGACTCGGTGATTAGAGTTAACAAGTGTTCTCGTGGTTGCGCTGCTCTGTGAAAATCCCGTCGTAAGCGGAGATCCTGGTTGATTGAGCCGGAGGTGACGCTCGCCTCTATCGTGGTAATCAGGACGGGCTGTAGCCGCTATACGGGTAGGTTCCGAAAGCGCCGCACTTTCGCCGGTCTAGGCGGGGTGGCGAAAATACTTCTACCGATGAGTCGGGCCCTCGGCGGCGGTTGGTTATAGTCCGAATAATTTCTTGTCGTCGGTGTAAGACTGCTCGCGGTTACTTCCTCGGCGTGACTGGAAGCCTTGGGCACGGGTGACGTTGGCACGAACTGCCACGCGTCGTGTCCTCGGAAGCAGCGGAGTGGCGAACAGACTAGGTCGAACGGAAATCTTCGAGGCGCCGTAGATTGTGATGATGGTGGGCCTTGACAAAAGCTGGTAACGTTATTAGCTCGCGTGTTTGCTGCTCACAGATTCAAACAAGAACATGCCAGCTACTTGCCTCCGGAACTCGGAAACTGATGGTAGGCTGGAACTACTGAGTGAACAAAGGCTGTAACTGGAGGTAGACTCAAACGACTGGGAGTAGACTTAAAAGAAAAATTAAATGTTTGCTTGTTTACCGTAAAAGGGCGGGCCACTATAGTACTTTTTCGGACTCCGCATCGGAGTCTAAAATCCCTCTTCAGCCGAGAAAGAATATTAAGGATAGGTTAGAATAAGTAATTTAGATAAAGAAGAATTTCCGTGGATAGTATTGTCCTAGAAAAACCATGGAAAACCCGAGCCAGGACAGCAGGCCGGACCGAATAATTAAACCCAGGTCCACCAAATAAGTGCGTTCACTGCGAAGCCACCCCTCTCGAGTCTCGGTCCGTTTCTTAGCTGGGGTAAATGCTTAGTACTTTTAACGCTGAGCGGCGTGAGCGAGACGCGCGGGTTGGCGCGAGTAGCGGGGGAGCGACTCCCACTCTATGCACGGTCCGCTTCTTTTCGACCACGGGCCGTACTTGACTTAATGTAATTTCTGTGCGCTATAGCTCGCGCTTGATTTGTGAGTTTTGTTTGTATTTACTGATCTTAATATTAGGACTGTTGAGTTGCTGATTATTTTCAAATTTTTCTGATTCAAAGCTTTCAAAAAGGTTTCATCACTTCTAAACATTCCAAAATTTGAAAAAATATTATCGCTGAAATCTGAAAAATGATTTCATTTTTAGAATTTGTCGCTATTACTCAACTAAACTGGTTAGTCTCGATGTTGCTTGCTAATAAGTGTCAATATTCCGATTTAAAAGCAACTGTTGCATAAGTATTTATTTAATGTAAAAAATAAAAGCTAAAGGAAAGAAAAGTCCAGAAGTAGAGTTTTGCTCCTTGTTTATACTTCCAAATAGATTTAGCAACGTTATAATTTAAACAAAACTGCTATTTTTGTTGATATTGTTGTACATACAGGGTTGAATTAAAAAGTAAATATATAAGCGGCATCTTTTCTTGTTGCTATCTTCACTTCGACAATGCCAAAGTGTTGGAAATTTTAACCTACACAGTCCTGACTTGTATGAAACTTTCTTTTTGCATCAATAAAATAGAAGATGAGCAGCATATATGTTTTGAATGTCGAATCCATGAAAAAAAAATTCATAATAACTTTTTAGAGATAGACCAACGCCGCACAAAAATAACAAAATTGGCTTAAATTTTGCGCTTAACAATTAGAAAATCGTTTATGCTTGTATCTGTACTTTTTGATCCATCCTCGTATAGCCAATTATGATTAAAAATATTTTGATAAATAACTAAATTACTGAATAGCGAACGCCATATTTATAAAAATACCTTGATAAACAGAAAATTACAGCTTCTTATAACAACAAATCTTTCTAAGAATAAAGAACGATTAATTAATTATTGAGAAGCGCGCCACAATGAGTTTTTTTCATCTTTCTGATAAACGAGAGAATTAGTGTCAAAGTTGATATCCTTTACATTAATAATCAGAATGTGAATACGTAAACAATTTTGAAGATATGCGAAAATGAATGAATATAAACAAGAACGCCATCGAAAAAATATATTTGTAATACCACAACAGTGTGCGTACACGTGAAGTGCTCTAAATAATTTTAAGGTAAGCCCTGTTTTTTGGTTTGCAAGTTTACATCTCAGCAAATTCACGTGGTACATTATTTACTATCACAGTTTTCTTTGTTTTAATATTAAATCGTATTACATAATATAACGACTTTAGAGATCGCAAAATTTACGGCATTTTCTAGCTAGTCAGCTAGAAATTAACGTATGTTGGTTTTAATTCTTGAAATTGCTACAAATTCTTTAATTAGTATACTGTGTATACAATTTTAAATTTGTTGCTTGATATTTAGCAACAATTTTAATCAACGTAGTTTGGTTTTTACGAGTAATTTAATTCTTGAGGTTGATATTGTGAAGCTGATAAACTGTAATACAGAAAATGTAGAAAAAAAAACTTCTGTTGGTTTGCGTCTAATTAATAAAATAAGAACATATTAACAAATGCAATGTTTAATTTTTTCTTATTGCATGTCGTAAAACCCACCCGTTCATGGAAAAAATGTCAATAACAAGTGACACTTCATTTTAAAATTTTCTTTAATCTGCGTTTGCAAACTTTCCTTGAATTCTATTGAGTCTAATAAAAATGGTAACAGATTTAATATTCTTCATTCAAAATAAGAGTTAATTGTCGTAAACAAATATTTAATATGAAATTGTCTTAGAACATTTTGGAAAGAAGCTTAAATTTAGAATTTTCTACAGAGTTTTTTGGTAGTTAAAAAAAGATATTTTTTGTGCAATTTATGTGATCTTGGTCTATTTCAAAATGGCGTATTCAACCATCTAGACAAGCATGTCAATTACTGAAAGACACAAATGTAATTGATTTGATGGTAACAAATCAGCTTCACGAACGCAGAATTAAGAGAGCTTGAAAATAAACGGCTGTTTGACCCACCTTTTATTAAAGAATTTTTGGCGGTCGTTGTGCGGCGCCGATATACTGTCTATCAGATTTTTGCCGAAACAGTATTTCTGGGGCAGTTTAAGTGTTATTGATCCCATAAATGTGGAGACTACATCTTAAGCATAGGGCTTATTAAACGTTATCAAAAGTTAAATTTACTTTAATATTTGATAACTCGTGACAACAATAATGATCGAATTGAACTTTTAACTAATTTTGATACAATGTTTAACACAATCAAATATAGATAGATAATATTGTGTTTTTAAAAGTTGTGTATTTTACTTTTTCTAGAAAATTTAACGTTTCTTGTTTTTAACAGGTCACTATGATTAAAACATTATTTACACAAATATGGATAGTTGTGTTACTACAACTATCTACCGTATTTATGGAGCCAAGATGCTACTGGCGTAAAGGAGCATGCAGTACGCTAAAGTGTGTTGAAATGGACAGTAAGATGTTAGGGCGGCGACTGACTAGAGCTGATCTTTGTAATGTAATGCTCGTAACGAACATTACATTACAAACTTCCTTTATTTACGCCGCGAATGCTCATTTTGAATGCTTGGCTCAACTATGCTCCATTTTATCAGTCGGTTCAGAAATGTCGGACCTAGAAGTGGCTAGTGCTGCGTTCATTATAATGGGATATTGCTACTTACAGAAAAAAAACAAAAAACGGTGGTGGCAGACAAACTTATTTAGAGGCAGAAATGTTAATGGTGGCGCGACATTAATGAGTATTCTAAAAAACCAAGAAATTAGTGGACAGTACAAAAACTTCGTTCGAATGTCTTCCACGGATTTTGAATATCTACTTAATTTAATTGCACCAAGAATTGTGAAACAAGATACTACTTTTAGAAAAGCTATAACAGTAACGGAAAGATTGGCAGTTACATTGCGTTTTTACGCTTCCGGAGATTCCTTCACCAGTTTACAATTCCTTTTTAAAATATCAAGACAGCGAATAGGATTCATAGTCAAAGAAGTCAGTGAAGCTATTGCAGCGGAATTAAAACAAAACATAAAGGTAAAACATTTTATTGAAATGTATATGTAAACTTATGTGTCGATATAATTAATTGATTAAATCCGAAAAATCGTCAACATGTTCCTCCTGGGTGTGTGCATCTTGCGACGAGGTTTGTGGTGAAAGTAAAGGTGTCGAGGTATATGAACGAGGTGGACGTGAAATTGCAGATGCTATCATATATCCTGCTGATTGTTCGTGGGTGCCGGAGAGGTATCTATGGTTGTATCCTTCATTTCCTTCTAGGCTTTGCATCGATGGTTGTGGAGAAGGTGTAGGTGGATATGTAGATGAAGAGCTGTTGGAGGGAAGTGTATGTGATTGTCCATAACCGTATCCATACGTTGCGTCCATGCTATCGCAAACACTATCGTAGCGGCCCTGATCAGCATTAAATAAAATATTTGAAAAGTGATGTTGAACAATGTTGCGCGTCGAACGTGTGTAGTTTTTCAACTTATTGCTAACAAATAACCCAAAACTTTCACATTCGCTAATGGCTGGCTGTGTTGTAGTCTCGGGTTTTTGGGAAACTTTTTTTAAAATGCTATACGCCGATTCCATCATTTCTTCGGCTGACCTTTTTGCCTTCTTGCTACGAGGTGGACGGGATTTATCATCATTGGACGCGTTTGCATTTCTGGCTGTGTCACTGATTTCATCGGGTGTGTTTGTAGTCCCTCCTACTGCTTCTACCGCATTTTCGTCCACTTCATTATTAGTCTCGATCTAAAAAAAACAATCATATTTTTAATTACAGATACCAGCATCAAGAGAAGAATGGATCAAAATTGCAGATATGTTCTATAGCCAATGGAATTTTCCACATTGTCTTGGAGCACTCGATGGAAAGCATGTTGTTTTACAAGCTCCTATTTGTAGTGGAAGTGAGTTTTACAACTATAAAAACTTTTTTAGTATTGTTCTACTAGCTTTAGTCGATTCACAATACAACTTTGTTTATGTCAATATCGGATGTCAAGGAAGAATATCGGATGGCGGAGTATTTAAAGGCTGTGCATTACACAGAGGAATGGAAAACAAGACTTTGAATATACCGGAACCAGCCCCATTGTCAACAGGAAGATCACTAACACCTTATTACATTGTGGCTGACGAAGCATTCCCTCTTTCTGAAAATATAATGAAAGTGTATTCAGGACTCCACAACAGAGGAACCAGACAGAGAATATTTAACTACAGATTGTGTAGAGCTAGAAGAGTGGTTGAAAACGCTTTTGGCATACTATCGTCAGTTTTTCGAGTGTTAAGAAAGCCTATGTTAATGGAACCTGATAATGCTACTTCAGTGGTCATTGCTATAACACATCTACATAATTTTTTAAGAAGAAACCAGGATTCTGCAAACTTATACACTCCTCCAGGAAGTTTCGATGAAGAAATTGAAGGAAACTTAAGACCAGGGCTTTGGAGAAACGAATCCGAACCGACGACGTCGCTTTTACCTCTGACAAATCAACCTAGAAGAACTAGCCTTGCAGTGAAAGAAATTCGTGATGAAATTGCACAGTTTTGTATAGAGGAGGGATCGCTAACTTGGCAAGAACATTATGCTTAAATTACTTACAGTCTCCATAGTTGGTCGTGGCTTGTCCCGATCCAACACAAAAGTCAAAGCTTTATATGCGAACCAAGTACTTTTATATACTTCTGCGGCTCCTGTAATTTAAACACAAATTTGTTACTTATTTGAATTCATATGTCAATAAAAATTCTAAAATTTACAATTAATGAACACTTGAGTATATTTTGGAGTAAAAATGACTTACCTTTTCCTGTGACTTTGCTTTTACATACTTTTGACTTCTCTCTTCTGAGAGAAGCCAGCAAACTTGTAATTTTTCGTTTGCACTCTTCTATGGTTGTTTCTAGTTCGTCGGCCAGTTGCTGCCAAGCATCATGTTTTTTTAATTTATTGTAGTGCTGTGAATCCTGGGGGTCCCATAATATTGGTTTATTCCGATACAGATCAATAAAAACCATAATTTTGTCTTGCGACCACTCCATTGTTTATAAAAATAAAATTCACAATGCACAAAATAATAGGTGTTTGCAGTTTGGTGCTATATCAACTACTGGATAGATGCTGAATTTACTGTGATCAGAACGAACAAGTTGCGGCCTGTACTGACTTGTAATGTAACAATCAAAAGGATTCGTCTAGCAACCGACAGCCAAGTGGAGCACGATTGCTCGACTTGAGCGGCTCCGCTTGTCGCTCGTTAACCGGCACTGACTAGCGAATGCTCGTGTTACATTACATTACATTACAACGTTCAGTTACAAGTCAGTCGCCGCCCTTAGATACAACGTTATCAGATATGGAGCACGAACATGATTACGAAGATGATTATACTGATTACACAGACTATGGAGTTACAGCTTGTGCGAACTTGGATGTTAGTCATTCAAATCTGAATACAGTAACAAATGCAACACTGGCAGTTCATCACCCTCATGAATACAAGGAGATGCGTTTAGGACAAATAAAAATAAGAACAATTGAAGAAGACGCTTTTGCAAATTTTGGTAACTTAACGAGATTATTTTTGGATCATAACGAAATCGAAACAATCAAATTGTCGAGCGGACTAGAAAATTTAGAAGAACTAGATTTAAGTTATAACAAATTAACAAAATTAAAAGGCAGCGATTTACCAAAAATTAATACTCTAAAAGTTTTAGAGTTAGCTAACAATAAATTATCAACATTGGAAACACTTACTTGCAATTTTGAGCAGCTAGAAGAATTAAATGTCAATAACAACAGTTTAACTCAAATAGAATACAATTTTCAGTGCATAAAAAAATTGAAAAGTTTAAATTTGGCTTTTAATCAAATACGTGAAATTAATGCCGCCGCTTTCATTGATTTAGAACTTCTAGAAACATTGTACTTAAACGATAATCAGATTATCACATTACGTCAAAGCGTTTTTCAGAACCTGCAGTCGCTTCATAATCTATATTTACACAATAATAAATTGCATACAATAAATACCACCACCTTTTCTGGTTTAAGCAAGCTTAAATATTTATCATTAGTTAAAAATAATATCACAACCATTGAACCTGATTCATTTTTAGATTTAAAAGCACTTACGACAATAAATATATGGAACAATAACCTGCAAGTCTTAAAAACCAACGCGTTTAGAGGATTAGAAAGTGTGTCGTTTTTATATTTGAGCAAGCTACCTATAAGGCGTATTGAATCAAAAGCATTTAATGGCCTAACCAGTTTACAACATTTACATTTGAGTAGTTGTAAACTTCGATACATTGCGTTAACTGCATTCAGTGGCCTCTCTAACTTGAGAGTTTTAAAGTTGAATGGCAATGTGCTGTACCTTCCGCCATACATATTTTCAGATTTAAAAAAACTTATCATAATTGATCTTGGTGGAGATTCTTATTATTATATAGAACCCAATCTATTTGCTGGTTTGAAACGTTTGCCCGAACTTGATTTATCTAACGTTACAATTAGGCGCATATCCCCAGGAGGTTTTAATGGTCTTGATAACGTAGTAAAACTAAATTTAAGTAAAAATGTGATTGAGACATTGGAACCTGATGTGTTTGTGGGTATGCCAAAACTGAAGACTTTAGACTTAAACAGCAATCAAATTAAAACAATAAGTGCAGACACTTTTTATGAACTTAATAATGTCACATTACTGGATATAAGTAATAATACTATTTCAGAATTAGGAAAGCATACATTCAAAGGATTGAAAAGTTTAGAAACACTTGATTTATCAAAATTACAAATTAGAACAATAAAACCAGAAGCTTTTTTCGGTCTTGACAAATTAAGTACATTAAATTTAAGTAATAATAATATTGCTAAAATTCAGGAAAAAACATTTTTTGGTCTTTCTAACTTAAAAAGTTTGCGTTTAGATAGTAACAGTATAAGTGTTTTGGAAAGCAAGGCGTTTTTGGAATTAAACCTTTTGGAATCACTAAACATTACAAATAATACAATTTTATCTTTAAAAGACGATACGTTTGTTGGATTGGGTAATTTAAATAGCTTGAATTTAGCTGACTTAAACGTCATTAGCGTAGAATCGAGTGCGTTTAGAGGACTACAAAGTTTAAATTCTTTAGATTTAAGTGAAAATCAAATTACTAGAATTAGATCCCACACGTTTAAGGATTTATTAAATTTACAAACTTTATCTTTATACGGAAACAATATCACAGAAATTAAAGAATACGCCTTTGACGGACTTTTAAAGGTTGAAAATTTAAATATAAGCCAAAATCGTATTTCCACCCTTAAATCTAACGCATTTGCCGGTCTTTCTGCTCTAACAGCGCTTAATCTAAGCGATTTAAATATTAATGATATACAAATAGGATCATTTCGTGGTCTTGCCGAGGTGCGTACATTAGATCTACGTGCAAATCCAATTACAAGTCTGGAAAGCCAGACTTTTGATGGACTCACAAAGTTAAGAAATCTGTATTTAAATGAAAACTTAAAGGTTATTAACGGTAATGCTTTTAATGGTTTAGGCAGTGTGCAAACGCTTGTTGTTAACAATGCAGATTTGTCCCAGCTTGAAAGTAATACCTTTAACGGGTTGAGTGAACTAAAAGTGTTGGATATACGAAATAGCCATATTGGTACTCTCAAAGGCAATGCGTTTCAAGGTATATCTAAATTGAGACACTTTTTTATAAGAAACTGCACTGTTGATACATTAGATGAACGAGCATTTTCTCATTTAGAAAATATATATCTTAACAGTGCTTTAAATCGAGGCCGCTGCGATTTGTCGAGATTATCCATTAAAGATGTAAAACCTGGAGCATTTATTGACTTCAAATTTCTAAATTCTTCCTATTATAGCAAGCATTTAGATCTCTCATTTAATTGGTTAACTGTTGTCTATGCTAACACTTTTACAGGACTAGAGTATCTTAACCAACTATCACTTAACGATAATAAAATTAAAACAGTCGAAGCACTAGCTTTTTCCGGATTAAAAAGTTTAGGAAGACTGTATCTAGTAAACAATCAACTGGAAACAATAATGCCTGATTTATTTAAAGGGTTAGATGCCTTAGTCGAACTTTATATGAGTAATAATAAAATAACTACCTTACATCTAGGTTTATTTTCTTCGTTGGGTAAGCTAAGTTACATAAACATTGGCAACAATAGACTAACCGAATTGTCTTTTAACACCTTTAACAACATGCATAACTTACATGCTTTGATACTTAGTAAAAATAATTTAGTAAAGTTGCAAAGCGATCCTAACTTAAATCTAGGAAAACTATTAACTTTGGATGTATCATACAATAATCTTTCAACATTTGATCCGGCATTATTGTTACCAATAAACGGATTAACAAGTCTTGTATTAAAATCGAATAATATATCAGACCTAAACAGCGAATCGCTATTTAAAAATGTACCTCGTCTGTATTCAATCGACATCGGTAATAACAGTTTTCCCTGCACTACACTTATTCAAATACTGCTAAAATTCAGAAAACACAACGTTAGATATGTGCGAGAATCAACTTCATTACAATTAGGTTATGTAGACGGAATAAGTTGTAAGGAGGTTGAAAAAGAAGACTTGGTACCAAATAAAATAAATTTATCTGGTTTTGAAACAATTTTTAATAATACCAACGAAAAACTAGATGCTCTTACTAAGCAATATAATCGAAGTACTATTCCTCATCTTACAGTACATTATCTTACGCAATTGGTTGATTCAGTAAAAAATCTGCATTTTAAACTGGAACATCATACTAATCATACAGCTAATATCAAAAATCATCGTCCTCCTGTAGATTATTCCAATAAGATGACCGTATTTGAAAGTCTACTTATTGTTGTTTGCATTGTGATTTGTGTGGGAAAACTAATTGCATTATTTAAATACTGCTTAATTCGAAAGAATAATAAAAACCATTCTGCACGTCACGAATCTCAACTACAATTGATAAATGCAGATCTATAAAATATTGTTTTAAAGGTCTTAGAAGTTTAAATATACGCTGTGGGCCAATGATGTAAACTATACCGAGCTATTCACAAAGTATACATTCCAGAATGCCTTTGTCCACTTGTTTGGCCAACAGTATAACATTAAATAATATTGATAGGATAAAATTATTTGGCTGTTGTATTTATTTTAATGTATAATAATGTTATATGTATATATGTAGCATATTTGTACTCACTTTTTTTTATTAAAAAAAGCTGTATAATCTTGGGTAAAGCAGGTATAATATATATATATATTCATCTGGTAAAATTCTGTTCAGATTTACTCCCATGTATGTCAGTAGGTAAAATTATTGAGAACAAGTTTCTCAACCACAGTTCGACTGTTGATTTTGTAATTTAGTAACTATAGTAATGAAACAGTTTGTTCTGAATATAAAGCAGATGTGGTCCACAAATTGTGGCACCCAAAAAAATACAATAAACAGTTTACGCATTTTTGGATTTTCTGAAACATTGCTTGGCAACACTACACCTGCAGATTAGGGATGTCATTGTTAAGCAGTTACAAATTACATTTTACAACGACTAAAACAAATATAATTCATAAAATTTAGTTTTTATACTATACAATCGGAAACTACTCGAGATAATTAGTTTTAAACATAGATAAGTTGTGTGTTAAGCAGTTTATAAGCGTGATAAGTGATAACTAGGTAAGTATATAAGGTAAACTCGTAAAACTTCGTTTTTCATATACATATAGGAATTCTCTAATTCTACGCAACAGGACAAAGTACCTGGTGAATACTACAATTTTAGGAAAGCAGATCACAAAGTCATTGGTATAAAAATTATTGCAAGGATTGTGCAAATTTGGAAATTGATGTGGTGGTATCAGAATCTAGAGTACCAGAAAATCAAAGACCTCAGCGTGCATTTTCAGGAATTTTGGATTATGATGTCACTTATTTAAGAGAATAGCTTCCTAAAAAGTACCTTAATGATATGTTATTTTGTATATTTTTAAGAAACATATTATTGCTACCAGTGGCGGTTTCTCCATTGGGTCAAATGGTCATTGACCTCCCAATGCAACAAGAAAAAAAAAATTACTTTTTGTTTGAGTGCATAACATATTACACACTATAAAATTTAAAAAATACTTTATAGTTAACGTTTGTATGAGATTTCAATGCGAGAACGTTTATTAAAGAGCTGCCACAGGATTCGAAAATATTTGAATATTTGAATATCGCGCGCGCGTTAAACGAATCTATGCGAGGGTCATATGGCTGTTTGTCTACAATTCAGCTATACGTCACCGAATAAATCCGCCGGCTTAAAAGGCCTTTCAATGAATAAGAGTGAAATAGAAAGCTCATTGCGGTAAAATTCAGATTACACAAGCTAAAATAGGAAAGAAGCTGGTGCGTATTAGAGACTTCAGGGTCGATGACCCCAGCTTTTGATTTAATGAGCGCATGCTAATCACGTGTAGTTGGTGTATTTCTTTACACTTTTGTTTTATGTTGGTATGACACAAGGTTAGTAATAAACTTTCTTTGTGTAGAAATAATCGGGGATTTTTTCGTAGTTTTCGTAGTTTTGTCTGTGACATTTTCTTATGTAGTAAATCATAATTGTGTAGTAAATCTTAATTTAGTGCTATAAAATGTCTGTGCAAAAAATAATGGAACTTAAAGCTCAACGTGGGTTGAAGTTTGAAGAACGTTTGAAGTTGACAGAAAACGGTCGTCCACAACCAACCCTAATTATTAAACAAATAAAACAACAAATAAAGGTATTTTAATGAGTTTCTCGAATTGAATTTGTGGATGTGATATAAGAAATGCTTTCTTCTGTTTCCCGCGGTTGTTATTCTGCGATGACGTATGTGGTGTAAAAACGGCGTGATTGATTTAAAACATTTCAAAATTAAAGTACAAAAACATTTTTTATCAGCAAATAATATGAAAAGTTCTATGAATTTTGCCACACTTGGTAATGTGGATATCAAATTGCAACTAGACGGTGCTTATCGAAAATCTATTAAAGATTTAAATGAAAATTGTTTCGCAGTTATTTCAAGCAAATAAATTCGAGGAGTATAAAAAATGTTTTCCACAAAATATTTTTAAATTAGTCAAGACTAGTTACCCCGTTATAAACGATTTAAAATTAAAAACCGAACTAGAAGTGCTATACGATCGTGAGGATTTTTATGAAAGTGCTGGTGCTGTTGCAATACTACAGTTATTTGTAAACAATAATCTTTGTCAGACTTTTACCGAGAGTGTAAAACTTATTAAAATTTTGTGAACTTTCCCGATGACAACGGTGGACAGCGAGCGTTGCTTCTCTACTCGTTACCGTAAACTTTATAACTTGTACTCATATATTGTTGTTCTATCGCCTATAATAAATGAGGAAATAAACTGGTATTGAATTTATAGTCAATCTGTAAAAAATCAGCGAATATGCTGTAATCTAACACTTCAGTCTGCATAATTTCTTTTTATTGTTTAATAAACTGTCTGACAAGTACGTCTAATTTCTGTAAATATACAGTTTTTCCTTTTAGTTTATATTATCTATATAAACTGTAGAGCTTTATTTGCCTACTCGACTTTCGCTTTTTTGTAATATCTCAATGCCAGTCAGTTTCAACTAATGTATTTTTCGGGAATAACTACATTTTCAATTTCTGACGACATCTTAATCGTCAATTACAGATAAATAAGTCTCTTCTCCTCTTTACACCAAGATGAACGCCATTATTCAGTAGCGGTTTGCAAGGGAGATCCCGACCGATTTTAAGCTCGATATTTGGTCTTTTGCGGGTCTGAAACCATTTCCCAGGGTTTCATTAGTCCTAAAGACTGCCTTTATGCCATATTTTTTAAGAACATGCTCTTTATTATCACCAATACCTTTAATGTAAACTGAAAAAGCAAGCTAATAGCAAACTTGGCTTTTCCAAAACGTTGTCGTGGCAACAAGGTTCTACCAAACTGTCCGTTTATCAAATACCATTTGCGGGGTCAACACAACGAGCGAATTTTCCGGGAAGCAAGTCTCAGGGTCCCAAAGTTGGAAATTGTTATAACTCGCATAGATTTTGGTAAAACTGGTTGATCTAAATCCTAAAGCCTGGTTCAGATATGCAAACGATACTTTCGTCGTTTGTTCTCACAGTCGCCAAACACTAGAACGCTTTTTAGAACACCTCAACTCAATTCACAATAACATTCAATTCACCATGGAAGTAGAGGAAAATGGTAGTATTCCGTTCTTAGATGTACGTGTTGCACGTGAACCAGATGGTAGCTTGGGGCACGCAATTTACAGAAAGAAGACACAGACAGACAGATATTTAAATGTAAACTCACATCACCACCCGATGCAGAAAGCTACTGTGCTAAAAACTGTAATAACCAAGCAGTCCAAACCGCATATATAAAACACCTACAACAAGAAAAACACATCTGTTGCTGTTGTTACAACAAAACGGTTATGCATCAACGGTAATTCATAGGACAATCCGCAATCCTGAGCAGCCCAGCTTAGCTTGTTAACCTTACAGTAAAATCATTTATAAGACAAGGCATGTTGCCGCTCGAGTGCTCGCCAGACTACCTTGGATGATGCGTAAAGCAATTGAAATTGAGAAACAACCTAACAACATAAACAGAGAGGATGGTTTTAGACTCGGCAAAGCTTGAATTCTAGTAATTCACCCTCTAAGGACTCACAAGTGCCACCGATCTCTTGATCACGCTCTACCGGATCCGTCTCCAGAGCTCCGCCCTTCTGACCGACTGGCTCGAAGGGGTTTAAATACCTCTGCATCCTAAATTTGAATTGTTCACATTCTTGTTCGAGGTCTCGCACCGAGAACACCACCAACCAGCCAGCTCTACCAGAACATCTACCTTGGGTCCGGGGAATCTTACCGATTCTCCGACTCCCCAAGGAAGCAACACCAAACGCTCACCACCATGGCGACCGCCGCCTCCGACCACTCTGCCGCATCCAGCAGCACTCTAACCACAACATTCTACTTTTCAGGATTCCCAGCAAACTGTTCAACGGCCAAGGCTTTACACTTCGCCTGGAATAAAACACCTGGACCGAAACCCGACTATAATATCATCACCGCCTCCAATGGAAAATTCACCATTTCTACCATTCAACCAAACTTCTGCGAGAGGTTGATCGAGTTAGGACAGCTGCTTAACTACCCACTGAAGATTTCGACCACCAGCAGACAACAGGAGCAGCCGCCACCTGACCAACCGTCCCCGGCCAAGACCCGCTCCATGAAGGGCAGGAAGAGAAAGCCGAAGATCACCAACGCCACCTCCACCACGCCACCGCTCGGTGCTCCTAACACCACCTTAGAAGAAATCGGCAGCACCGAGTACTTCCGCAAGAACCCGCTCCCCGGATCGACTACACCGCATACTCTACCCCCTGTTTCCCGGTCCGACCTTCCCACCCCCGAATGGGTTACCGTTCATCACCGCCGCTCCAGAACCAACTCCATTGCCTTCAACCACTCCGCCGCTTCCAACCGCTCCATCGCCTCCAACCACTCCGCCGCTTCCAACCGCTCCATCGCCTCGAACCACTCTACCACCTCCAGCAGTTCTCCTATTAAAATACTTTATGTTTCAGGCATCCCAAAGGAGTACGCATCCAACAAAGCTGTACACCAGACCATGATGAAAATTCCTGGACTGGTTCCCTCTAACATTTCTGTATTCCCTAACAACGGAAACGCCACCATTTCTGCGCCTCACTCCGACCTCCGCGAGAAGCTCATCGCCCTAGGACACCAGATGGGGACTGCACTGATCATCTCCACCACCCGCACCACACCACGCCACACCGCCGTCGCCGCCAAGCCTCCGTCTTTCTCTTGTGTTGTTCGGGGGGTCGAACTGAACATCACAACCGAAGACGCGAAGCAAGCTCTCACCCTCCAATCCTTCACCTTCACAAACGTGTGGAGAATCCAGTCCAAGGCAACGGATCGCGACACGAGGTTACTGCGAGTGATTACAACTTGTCAGGCGTATACTTTGTTTAGGCTCGTTAGAGAGATGCAAGAAACTGCATTCAAATCTACCATCATAAATGAACTGGGATCGGTGGTTTTTAAATTACAGCGATTAAAAGAAAAAATACACTTTGAAATCTGGGAAGCGCTTAAAATTTACAGAAGTCTTGTTCTGTCGAAGATCAAGTAAGAGTGCGTGGTTTATTCCTCGTCCCAATAGACTAAGCTCAAAGTGTTCCAATCAAGACACCTTACTGTCCCGCCACTGGCTTCTGGTGCTTTCCGCAATGGTCTTTCGGCCTCATTATGTTGCGAGACAAGTATTCCACCTATAAACCTTTAATTCAACATTTTCCTTTTGATCTACGGCCTTAAAATTCGGAAACAGCCAGACAATCCAAACAACGAACTTCTGTTTGGGGATGAACAGTATGCCGTATAGAAACGACGTCCAACGATGACCAAACCTGCAAGAGCTAGACTAAGCGAGACGCTTTGCGGGTCAGGCAAAGTTTTATCCACCGATCCTAACGTCGGCCTTCTGCGAAATTCCGTTGTATACGTTAATCCCTTCTCGTTGTATTAAAGAATTTTCGGTATATAAAAAAGGCAGCAACAGAGACGTTCTTTTGACGATTTTCCTTGGGACTTTGAACAAATATCCTGATTCGCTTAAAATGTACACGGATGGATCCAAGGGCGTCGGGAGTGCCATCGCTCTGCAAGAAGTAACTCATTCCTAGACCGGCATACTGCAGCAGGCTGAACTGTATCATCTAGCAGGCTTTGAGTTTCATAGACATGTCTGCGCTGTTTTAGTTTTCATGTGTACAGACCTCGCAAGCGCCACGAAAGCTCTTGCGAATTCGTTCAGTTTCGACCAAATGATTCAGGATAAGCTAACCGTTTTACACTCTTGCCAATAAGAGAAATATTATTGAATTAGTCTGGACTCCTGGATATTTTGGAATAACAAGAAACGAGAGAGCTGACGCTGCCACACGTGAAGCAACATAAGCTGCCCAGACCGAAGATATCCGGTAAGACTCGATAGCATCTGGATCTTCTTCAAGATGAGGATAAAGAGGGTATGGCAAATCTCGTGGAATGAATCTCAAGCAAAACTTAGAGGGGGTAAAGTGTTCGTTGATATTTGTCGATTTTCATGTATTAGATGAAATAAGAACGAAAATGTACACGAAATACGCCAACATCTTCGAATTCTCCAGCAGTTTGGAGAAAGTTCTTTCAAATAAATCTGGCTTTGAATCCAAATTGCTAGCTTTTCTCACCACGAACGACCTATTACGCAGAATTGAATGACTGCACGTCACCCTATTGTAATGTTGTTTTTAGTTGAGGATTTCTTGTTTGATTTTTAGTTGTTGACGTGACTAATAAACAGTGGAGTCAAAACCGCACATTTAAATTTTAAAAAGATAAAAAAAACATAATTAATTATCATATAAATTGTGGCTAGAGCTCTGCGCGGGCCGAATTTTTAGGGCCCGGTTTGGCCCGACTTCGATTTTTTAACACTCGGCCCGATCGAAGCCCGAATTGTACGTGTAAATAATGAAGCCCGGCCCGACCCGGAATAAACACAAGCCCGGTCCGGCCTGTTTCGGTGTAACCCGGAATTTACTTCTATAGACCCGGCCCGGCCTGGCCCGGGGAAATCTTCGTAGTAATTATTTTCGTATGTTTTCTCCTGTCTATTTTTTGCATGGAAAATCGCAAGTAAATAGCACTTTGTTTTTATTCTCAATAACTATTCAAATATTGAATGGTAAATGTAGTAGAAGCAATCTTTTTAAAATCATCACTTTACGTGTCGGTCGTTGCTGCGCAAAATCCTTTTTTATAACCTCCGTAATTTTGCGCAAAATTTCAAGCCGTTTCGTCTCTGCTACCAACTTCAAATGCCTCGATATTGTCGTTTCCTGTGATAACATGTTCTCAACATTTACGTTGCCATACCACGCGCTAATTTTGATAAAATACTTACACAAACTTTTAAAACCGTGCCACTGTTTCAAACGGTCTTATGTTTTTACAGTACATATAAAAACGCATTTTTCTGTAACTTCCGTTTTAACAGAAGAACTTACTGATGTTTTTTCTACAAAAGCCCGCATTGCTGATGTTGCGATGTTGAAGCTTTTTCATTGCATTTGTGTCTCTTAAGCTGCAAGGTTTTTTTACAGTGTACAAACTCTGGCAATTGACAATTTCCGTCTACTACAAGCCTAAAAGTTTTTTCAAATCTCACTTTTTCTGTCGCTTTTACCGTTGATTGAAGTATTACGCTTTTACTAAAATTTTTGTAGGTTATTGACGTAATTCAAAGACCCCGCTCTGTATTGTATTTCCTGCTTTGTATTAAAATTGTGCTAAATCCGGCCCGGTCGGTATCCGATTTGTAATAGGCCCGGCCCGATACGGCGTGTAGTGTTTCGTATTGAAATCAGGCCCGACGCAGTACGACCCGCGCAAATCATAGGCCAGGGCCGGTCAAGCCTGGTCCAGCACAAGCCGGCCCGGCTCGTGCAGGGCTCTAATTGTAACATAAAAACAAGTAATGCCATTTAGAAAGGAACATAAAATCATCCAATTAAATTCAATATTAATTACTTCTGCTGTTCGGAATGTTAAATATCGGAATAAAAATGAGATTCGGATAGTTCCGATGAAAATAAGGATAAAGATGATTAATAATCATAATTCAAAATATTTTGAGGAATATCTAAAATATTGCGTAAGCGTATAACAAGTGTTCCTCAGAATAAAGTACGATTAATTGTTGTGATGCTGCACAGATTTGGTTCTATTTAACTTTCTGATAAACTTGAGCATTAGTGTCAAAGTTTATACTGGTATCGTTTGCATTAATAATCAGAATGTGGATACGTAAACAAGTTTTAAGAAATATCAAAAAAGAATGAATATAAACGACGCGAG
Source organism: Ctenicera cuprea (assembly GCA_958336395.1). Classification (NCBI taxonomy): domain Eukaryota; kingdom Metazoa; phylum Arthropoda; class Insecta; order Coleoptera; family Elateridae; genus Ctenicera; species Ctenicera cuprea. The sequence goes on along the minus strand of OY284495.1, from coordinate 20,843,543 downwards.
TAAAAGTTGAAAAATTATATTTGTGATACTACAACAGTGTGCATGTGAAGTGCTCTAAATAATCTTAAGGTGAGCTATGCTTTTTCTTGCTTCCAAGTCTAAACTTCAGCAATGCAATGCTATAACATTTTTTTATCGCACTTTTCTTTGTTACATTAAATTCGCAATATATTTAAAAAACGAGTTTGTAGGTGGCAAAACATAAAGAATTTTCTATTTCAATCTGCTTTAAATTTGCTTACTAATCAGTTAAATTGGTTTCAATTCTGGTAATTAAAACAACTTCTTCACTACATGTATAAGTTTTCTTTAAATTTCTTGATTGGTTTACATCAGCAAAAGCAGTAAACGTAGTTTGGTTTTAAGAGTAATTTAATTTCATGTATGTGTCGGAAATGTTATTTTTTGAGGTTGATATTATGAAATCGACATAAAACATTTTAAAAAGCATTACTTCTGTATTATTAAAATGCGTTATGACATTACCTTTGAGTCGCGGATGATTATTAAATAAGAAAATATTAACAAATTTAATATTTCAAGTTTCCATATTATACATCATGGGAATCATCTACGTAAAACAAGGCAGGTCAAGTAGCATTTCATTTTAAAATTCTTTTTATTTTGAATTTGCTGATTTTCTTGGAATTTTATAGAGTCTAAAACATAGGAGCGGGTTAAATGATATTTATCAAAATTAAAAGTAATTGTAGTAAAAAAAGAACGTAATATGGAATTATCTTACATTTCCGAAATGCGCAAAATAATCTTCCAAGCGGTAAATAATTTATTCTGAATTTCTTGCCTAACCGATTTTAGTTCTTCCGCGTTTCTTGGTTACTTAAAAAATATTGTTTTTGGTGTAATTTTTGTTATGTTGATTTTATATTACAAAATTAAATTTTGATTGTGAATTACTTGAAAGACTCAAGTGTCAGTGATTTGATAGAAACAAATCAGCCCATCACACAAGCAGAATAAAGAGAGCTTGGAAATAAGGTACTAGTGTACCATTCTTTTGTTGTTAGTGGGCGTTGCTGTCATAAAACTCATCGTCATTTTTGCTAAAGAAATACACTGCCCGTCATTTGAAGTGGATCACGTATGAAAAACCATATAACTCAATAATTATAGGGTTTTAGAACACGAAATTAGTACATACTGTTGATTTTAATATTATATAGGAATTTTATAAAAAATAGATTAAATATGTTTGATTCAACAAAAGAAAAGAATTGTCAACGTATAAGAATTGCTTTGCGTGGTTTATTGTGTGGACTGTTCTGTACTTGTACCGCGAATAATTTATTGTTAGTAACAAATTTCCGTTCAAAGTTCAAGATTACATTTTTGGCAATGGTTTTACGACGGTTAGATGCATCTCAGCGCGATAGAATCATTGGTATGCTAGAAAGTGGTTTACCACAAAGAAGGGTGGCCGAGCGTTTTAATGTAAGCCAAAGTGTGATCAGTCGTGCATGAAATAGGTTTTTGACAACCACATCGTCTAACTTTCGGCATGGTGGAGGTAGACAGCGCATCACAACTGCAGCGAACGACCGCTATTTGAGAACAGCAGCTCGACGACACCGAACAATTGACCCCCCACGTCTAAGAAACATGCTTCAGGCAGTGGTAAATCGGCCAATTTCAGTGTCTACGATACATAGAAGACTCCACGAGGCTGGACTGAGGGCAAGACGTCCTGCTCGTCATCCGAACTTATCTGCAGAACACCGACGAAATCGATTGCAGTTTGCAAGAGATCACCAACGTTGGGGATTTGAGGATTGGTCACGCTGCTTGTTCACCGATGAGTCTCGAATTGCTTTACATGGCGATGATGGAAGAGTACGAGTTTGGAGAGGGCTCAAAGAGCGAGATCTTGAGTTCTGTATGATGCCACGTGTTCCGTTTGGTGGCGGCTCGATAATGATATGGGGTGGTGTGCGAACAGGGGGCCGTACAGAACTCGTACAGTTCAGGAATCAATTGGTAACAGCTAGACGTTACCTTGATAACATTATAGAGCCCATTGTAATCCCAACAGCAGCCGCTATTGGGCCTAACTTCGTTTTTATAGACGATAACGCAAGACCTCATAGAGCGGCGATCGTTAACGAGTACCTTCAGAACGCTAACATCATCCGTATGCTCTGGCCAGCAAATTCGCCGGATGTTAATGCAATAGAGAACGTTTGGTCTGCCCTAAAATTGCAGCTACAAAAGCGTGCTCACCAGCCAAACACCTTGGATGAATTGAGTGCTGCCATTGTAGAGGAATGTAATAGGATACCTCAAGCCACAATTCATACCTGTATTGAAAGCATGCCAAGACGATGTGAAGCCCTTATCCGTGCAAGAGGTGGTCCCATACCCTATTAGTTACTCAAATGACAAGTAGGTTTTAGTTTTTAGTCGTCCTTAATGTTGTAGCATATTAGGTACTGATTGTCTTTTTATGTGTTAATATTTCTTAGTTGCAGAATGTTTTGCTCCACAATACATGTATAGAACGTTAAATATTCACTGCGTGCTCATTTATCGTAATAAAACCCTATAAACATCGAATTACATGGTTTTTCATTTGTGATCCACTTCAAATGACGGGCAGTGTAGTATTGCTGGTTCAGTTTAAGCGTTCTTAATTCCATCTTTCTAAATTAGGCATTTTAAATTTTTAGAAAAATTTAAAAGTGGAAACTACATCTTAAGCATGGGGCCTTATTAAACTTGATAGAAACTTAAGGGTTGTTTAATATTCGATTATTCGTAGCAACAATAATTTTTCAATTGAAATTTTAACTAATTTTGATACAATATTTAACAAAATAAAAAATATCTTTTAGCGTTTTTTTGCCAATTATCTGAAAATATGCTTTCTTACTAAAATCATTAATCCTTCTTGTTTTAACAGGTCGCTATGATTAAAACATCCTTTACACAATTATGGATAATTGTGTTACTACAACTATCTACCGTTTTTATGGAGCCAAGATGCTATTGGCGGAAGGGAACTTGCAGTACGTTAAAGTGTGTTGAAATGGACAGTAAGATGTTAGAAACAAAGTTATCCGCTATGGAGCACGAACATGATTACGAAGATGATTATACCGATTACACAGACTATGGAGTTACAGCTTGTGCGAACTTGGATGTTAGTCATTCAATTGTGAATACAGTAACAAATGCAACATTGGCAGTTCATCACCCTCATGAATTCAAGGAGATGCGTTTAGGACAAATAAACATAAAAACAATTGAAGAAGACGCTTTTGCAAATTTTGGTAACTTAACGAGATTGTTTTTGGATCATAACGAAATAGAAACAATTAAGTTGTCGAGTGGATTAGAAAATTTAGAAGAACTAGATTTAAGTCATAACAAATTAACAAAATTAAAAGCCAGCGATTTACCAAAAATTAATACTTTAAAAGTTTTAGAGTTAGCTAACAATAAATTATCAACATTGGAAACACTTACTTGCAATTTTGAACAGCTAGAAGAATTAAATGTCAATAACAACAGTTTAACTCAAATAGAATACAATTTTCAGTGCATAAAAAAATTGAAAAGTTTAAATTTGGCTTTTAATCAAATACGTGAAATTAATGCCGCCGCTTTCATTGATTTAGAACTTCTAGAAACATTGTACTTAAACGATAATCAGATTATCACATTACGTCAAAGCGTTTTTCAGAACCTGCAGTCGCTTCATAATCTATATTTACACAATAATAAATTGCATACAATAAATACCACCACCTTTTCTGGTTTAAGCAAACTTAAACATTTATCATTAGATAAAAATAATATCACAACCATTGAATCGGATTCATTTTTAGATTTAAAAGCACTTAGGACAATAAATATATGGAACAATAACTTGCAACTCCTACAAACCAACACGTTTAGAGGATTAGAAAGTGTGTCGACTTTAGATTTGAGTAGGCTACCTATAAGACATATTGCAGGAAAAGCATTTAATGGTCTAACTAATTTAAAATATTTGTATTTAAGTAGTTGTAAACTTGGATACATTTCTGAAACTGCATTCAGTGGCCTCTCTAATTTGAACATTTTAATGTTAAATAATAATGAACTGTACCTTCCGCCAAATATATTTTCAGATTTAAAAAAACTGATCATAATTGATCTTGGTGGAGATTCATATTACTATATAGAACCCAATCTATTTGCTGGTTTGGAACGTTTGCCCGAACTTGATTTATCTAACGTTACAATTAGGCGCATATCACCAGGAGGTTTTAATGGTCTTGATAACGTACTAAAACTAAATTTAAGTAAAAATATAATTGAGAAGTTAGAACCTGATGTGTTTGTGGGTATGCCAAAACTGAAGACTTTAGACTTAAACAGCAATCAAATTAAAACAATAACTGCAGACACTTTTTATGAACTTAATAATGTCACAATACTGGATATAAGTAATAACACTATTTCAGAATTAGGAAAGAATACATTCAAAGGATTGAAAAGTTTAGAGACACTTGATTTATCAAAATTACAAATTAGAACAATAAAACCAGAAGCTTTTTTCGGTCTTGACAAATTAAGTACATTAAATTTAAGTAATAATAATATTGCTAAAATTCAGGAAAAAACATTTTTTGGTCTTTCTAACTTAAAAAGTTTGCGTTTAGATAGTAACAGTATAAGTGTTTTGGAAAGCAAGGCGTTTTTTGAATTAAACTTTTTGGAATCACTAAATATTACAAATAATACAATTTTATCTTTAAAAGACGATACGTTTGTTGGATTGGGTAATTTAAATAGCTTGAATTTAGCTGGCTTAAACGTTATTAGCGTAGAATCACGTGCGTTTAGAGGACTGCAAAGTTTAAATTCTTTAGATTTAAGTGAAAATCAAATTGATAGAATTAAATCCCACACGTTTAAGGATTTATTAAATTTACAAAATTTGTCTTTATACGGAAACAATATCACAGAAATTGAGGAGTACGCCTTTGACGGACTTTTAAAGGTTGAAAGTTTTAATATAAACCAAAATCGTATTTCCACTCTTAAATCTAATGCATTTGCCGGTCTTTCTGCTCTAACCGCGCTTAATCTAAGCGATTTAAATATTAATTATATACAAATAGGATCATTTCGTGGTCTTGGCCAGGTGCGCACATTAGATCTACGTGGGAATCCAATTACAAGTCTGCAAAGCCAGATTTTCGATGGACTCACAAAGTTAAGAAATCTGTATTTAAATGAAAACTTAAAGGTTATTAGCGGTAATGCTTTTAGTGGTTTAGACAGTGTGCAAACGCTTGTTGTTAACAATGCAGATTTGTCACAGCTTGAAAGTAATACCTTCAAAGGGCTGAATGAACTAGGAGTGCTGGATGTACGAAATACTCACATTGGTATTCTTAAAGGTAATGCATTTCAAGGTATATCTAAATTAAAAGATTTTTTTCTGAGAAACTGCAGTATTGATACATTAGATGAACGAGCGTTTTCTTATTTAGAAAACATTTATCTTAACAGTCCTTTAAATCCAGGCCGTTTTAATTTATCCGGATTGTTTATTAAAAATTTAAAACCTGGCGCATTTATTGACTTCAAATTTTCAAACTATTCTTACTTTAGCAAGCATTTAGATCTGTCATTTAATGAATTAACTGTTGTTTATGCTAACACGTTTAAAGGGCTACGGTATCTTGATCGACTGTCACTTAACGATAATAAAATTAATACAATTGAACCACTAGGTTTTTCTGAGTTAGAAACTTTAGCAACACTATATTTAGAGAACAACCAATTGGAAACTATACTGCCCGATTCGTTTAAAGGGTTAGAAGCGCTAGTGGCACTATATATGAGTAATAATAAAATTACTACCTTAAATCCAGGTTCATTTTCTTCGTTGTGGAAGCTAAGTTACATCAACATTGGCACCAATAGACTTACTGAATTATCGTTTAACACATTTAACGATTTGCTTAACTTACGTGTTTTGATACTTAGTAAAAATAATTTAGTGAAGTTGCAAAGTGATCCTAACTTAGATCTAGGAAAACTAATAACTTTGGATGTATCATACAATAATCTTTCAACATTTGATCCGGCATTATTGTTACCAATGAAGGGATTAACAAGTCTTGTACTAAAATCCAATAACATATCAGACCTAGACAGCGATTCGGTGTTTAAAAATGTACTTCGTTTGTATTTAATCGACATCGGTAATAACAGTTTTCCCTGCCCTACACTTACTCAAATACTGCTAAAATTCAGAAAACACAACGTTAGATATGTGCGAGAATCAACTTCATTACAATTAGGTTATGTAGACGGAATAAGTTGTAAGGAGGTTGAAAAAGAAGACTCGGTACCAAATAAAATAGATTTATCTGGTTTTGAAACAATTCTTAATAATACCAACGAAAAACTAGATGCTCTTACTAAGCAATATAATCGAAGTACTATTCCTCATCTTACAGTACATTATTTTACGCAATTGGTTGATTCAGTAAAAAATCTGCATTTGAAACTGGAACATCATACTAATCATACAGCTAATATCAAAGATCATCGTCCTCCTGTAGATTATTCCAATAAGATGACCGTATTTGAAAGTCTACTTATTGTTGTTTGCATTGTGATTTGCGTAGGAAAACTAATTGCATTATTTAAATACTGCTTAATTCGAAAAAATAATAAAAGTAATTCTGCACGTCGGGAATCTCCATTGTTGATAAATGCAGACCTGTAAAATATGTTGTAAAGGTCTTAGATATGTAAATATACACTGTGGCACAAAAAAGTGTACATATTTTGAAATGACGTAAAACACGCCGAGCTATTTACTAAAACTATAGTAGAGAAGGCCTCGGCCAGCGTAGGTCATGCCTTACGTATATTCAGAAAAAAATCACACATATCAACGCTGCAATGTATTCTTTTTTGAAATTGTTCGGTCTGTTTTTATTTAATTTTTCAATTATCTGGTTAGTTACGTATAGTAAAATAGCTTTGCTTTTTTTTTGAGCGACGGCTTTCAGTTTACAGTACTGATTACTGAGACTAAAATGCAAATATTATGAGTGTTCACCTTTTTTAGTTTACAATATAGCTTTTAATAATATTAATAAGGATAAGGATAATACAATTATTTGGCTATATGCTGTATTTACTTTCTTTTGAAATAATGTTATGTATTATGTTATATACATTTATACTCAAGCATGTATTAAAGACACTGTACAGTCTCAGGAAGAAACATATAATTAATATATTCTGGTAAAATTCTGTTCACATTTACCATAATGCACGTCATTAAGAAAAAATATTAAGTACCAATTTTTCAAATCATTTTGTTCATATGTATTTGTAATTTAGTAACCATACTGGTGAATTAATTTGTTCTAATTAAAAAAGGATATAGTCCTCAAATGGAATGTACTTGAAGTGTAACTAAAATATTCGAATATTATAATTAAAATTATCAAAATACGTATTTCTTTTTAGTTAGTCTTCTTCTGCTTCCCCTTCTTCTTCTCGTTTTCTTTTTCTTCTGACAATTTTCTCACTACTTTTATCAGTCTATGTATTACTTTCTATTCTAGATAAGTAATAACTCATTATATTATACTTCTCCTCTCCTAACACATTTGCATATGCCTTGAACTGCACATTGTTGTTTAATTTGACCCCTAATAATTTTTACAAAGTTCATATTTTAGTTGTATGCGTCTTTAGCGGTCTTACAACGGATTTTATAAGTTTTAACTTGAGCTTCTTTTTGTAGGTACTAAACTTTTAGGAAATAACCTGTTCCACGACTGCGCTTTCCATTTTCAGTTCATACCTTAATGGTTTTGGTTCTTGCAAATGTTTTAATTTTTGAAAATTGTAGTTTAAACGTATGACAGCTGTTTTGAAAATTGAAGCAGATCATATTTATTGCTAGCGGATAATGACACTTCTTAATGTAACATACTATCCTTATATTTTATTTCTTTTCTAAATCATATTGTTTCTCAACTCTCGATCTCCCCACACTTTGTTCTTCTTCTTCGTCTTTCTTTCACCAGATCACATCTACCAAAAATTTCCTGGTTGAAATATATGATAATAATAATATTTCTTTAAATTCAACATTTTTCCTACAAGTTTTAAGGTCATTAAACAATAATACGTGCACTACCGCAATCAGCCTGTAATACCCCTGGAGCTATTGTAATACACCCTGGAACGGGTGAGAATCTGAAAATACTAAATGTCCTTTTTTTTTGGGTAACTGGCCGACGATCTGGACTGCTCCTGGAATATTAAGCTTATATCTAGCCAACTACACAGGATCCTGAAATGTGCACTTTAATTTTTAAAAGAGTTGTTTAAACCAAATTCATACAATTATTATTTTTAGGATTATGAATATTTGGGATTTCTCCCGTAGCGTCAAAATAGTTAAATTAAAGTAAGCAAATAATTTTCCCTTAAGGGGACCTGAAAAGAGATTTAATAATGGAAATTAAAACAAGAGAAATAAGTAAAAATATAATATAGTTTATTGAATAATTAGAGAAGACCGCTCCAGAGGAGAGGCTAGGTTTTTACAGCACAATGAGAAGCCTGATTGCTCTCAGCGACTTAAATTTAAATTTGAAATGAATTAGAACTAAACTCTGAATGTTCGAATAAGGTTTTGACCAATTAGAAAATATTTAAATTTATCTTTACTTCAATTTTTCTCAAGATACCAATTAGTTAATATAATAAATGTTAGTACAATTATTTTAGACTTTTCTGACCTGACAGAATCCTTAATTGCCCTCCGACGGAATTCGAATGAGAACGCCCCTGAATTGGGTAGTTGGCACAAGTACTTTTATTGACGATACGAATGATTTTATTTGAGTTAGGCTGATAGTTTCACTGTTTTAACTTTGAATTTTATTTTTATAAAATAACCAGATGTATTAAGTCTTAATAATGGACTTAGATTTTGAATTTACTTTAATAAAGAAACCGATTTCGCGAGTACGAGTAAAAACTGACTTTTTGTCTTCAAGATGTAAACCCGAACTAACTAATTGTTTTCGCGTCCCTTCTTAGCAAAACTTTTCCCCTCCAAGGGAATTAAGATTTTCTGTCCTTTGTCTTTTTCCTACTGTCGTTTACTAGCTGATGCACGTGTCCACAAGTTGCTTGAACTTCCAATTGCAACAATGCATTTCTCACACAAAGCTGACGGTTAGTTGGTGTGTTAGCTTTTCATATTACGTTACAATTTCTAAGTTTTCACTTATCACAGGATATTACTTAGCATAATTTATAACTTGCACTTTTTAATATGTGGGAATATGTAGATATATAAAAGTTCAAACAACTTTTCCATGACACGAGCTATGTACTACATTAATTTTATTATTGGATTTAATATTTAAACCAATTTGTTTTGAATAATTTCTTTCCCCCTTAGCGACTGCTACATCACTCCCCCCTTAAAAAAAGAAGGCAAGTTCTTTTGGAGTTGTCTTCCTTTTAAGTACAAACTTAAAGTTACTCCCTACTGTTTACATGCTATTGTTTACATTCTATGCATACTAATATTATACGTTGAAATTTTTTTTTTTTTTTTTTTTTTTTTTCTATCCCTATGCTAAGTCATAGTGTACTCTACCATCATGCAATTCGTAATTGCTTATGTATTTGTAACCTTAGGTTGGGTGACCCCTACGTGGGGGTAGGTCTCGCAATGCAAGATCTAGTCCTGGTCCCGGGGGTGGGATGTAGATTACACAAAGTAAAACCCAATCTCGATCCCTGGGATGGGATGTAGGCTTTACAATGTGAAACCCCATCTTGGTCCCTGTGATGGTAAAGCACTACGATGACTCCGATTCTAGTTTACCTATTATTACTTACTTAGTTCTATCATTTATATCTAGTTTCCCAAATGTTGCTTTCTAATCTACTTTCCCCTTATGTTTAAAATTTGTAAGTCTTTTCTATTCCGTAAAAGTCATTGATTTTGATTTTTGCTTCGTACCGTGCACTAACGTATTTTAATTTTTCACAAAGAAAGGCCATGGATTCACTGCTGTTTTTATTTCACTTTTCCACTACACTGTTCTTTTGCGCTTGGTCGTTGTGTTGCGTTATCATTGCTGCGGTCCAATGGTCTATGTTGGGGTATGCTGTAGTTAAAGTTGTGGTTGACGGTGCTGATGGTAGGGGTTGGGATGACGTCGGGGTTGTTATTATTTCCATCGATGATCCTGGTAATAGTTGCGTTGGGATATTTAATTGTGCTTCTAAATCTGCGGATTTGCTTTGTTGCGTGTGGTGTTTATGTACTATCCACAGTGCCAATGTGTTCCAAATACTGGCTAGCAGAGCTATGCCACAACCTACTGTCTTGTAAATTGCTAGGCCATTTAATATGACTCCCAGTAAATATTTTAGTGTTTTTAGAATTACATAAAATCCTATTAATCCGCTCATAAACATTCCGATGTCTGTGAACCATCCCCAAATATATTGTAGGGTGTTCCTTGCTAGTTTCTTAATTTCTGCTCCATCAAAGAGGTGCAGGGTTGAATAACCTTGATAGTCTGTGTTGTTTATCCCATTTAATTTGAATGTTAGCATTGTTTCGACTGCTGCTCTTTCTATTCCAAAATTTAAAGTTCTTTGCACTTTTGCTATTTCTTCTTGAGTGTACAGGCCACTAACTCCTAATGGTTGGATTGGTTTGAATTTTAAGTTATCTTCTGCTTCTACTCCCAAAAGTTGTGGTGGTTTTTTTTTCTAAGGGTAGAGGTGTTAGTCCTACCCATTTCCCATCGATATAATAATTGTGACATCTTGAATTGAAACCACTGTCAAGTTATTGTTCGCATTTTCACAGTCATACGCGATAAGCACTGACACTTGTTTTATTAATGCACATATTATTAAAACCACTAACGGTACGAGCAATTTGAGTCCCATTTTCCTATAATTTAAAACTTTCACTACCTTAGCATAACTTTTAACAATAAAAAAAAATTCTTATGATTACTTACTTTCCTATTCTTATATCTATAATTATGTTAAATAATTATGTAAAAAAAATGTTTTTATTTTGGGGTCATGTTTCTAAAGTGACCCATGAATTTTGCCAATGCTCACGAAGAACCCTACGTCTTATGATCTGACCTAGTGTTGTTCGTGCGATTTTTATTTATTTTTATGCAAAATGTTATTTTGCTCGCTCATGTTTCCAAGATGAACCATGAGGTATATGATTTATAATGTTTTTGTTTTTGTTTTTACGTGTTTGAACGTAATCGTCTACGTGCCGAAGTTCTTACTCCGTCTTGCGTTACTGAACCTAAATTTCCTACATTACCTAAATTTTGTACATTTTCTTTTACCATCTTCTTTGTTTCTCTATTAATATCTAGTCTCCAATTTCGACGTTTCGTTTGTTGTTGTCTTTGTTGAGCTGCCCTTTGACAGTCTAAACCCTGTAAAATTGTTAACGTAACGTCTTCTGGCTTTACGCCTTCTTCGACTTCCGTGATAGCATCCCAACTATTTAGTGGGTTGTTTGCTTCATCTTCATTTTCTGATTGGCTGTCTTCTTGGTTTTCTTCTGTGCTTACTTGCTCTTTATCTGGTTTTAATAATTTTAATCGATTGGCGTGAACTACTTGCTCTTTATTTTTGTTTAATTCTTTAATTTTGTAAGTTACTGGTCCTTTAATTTCTACGATTCGGTACGGCCCTAACCAAGGTTTTGTTAATTTTTTTGAAATACCTATTTTTGTGCTGGGATCGAATAAATAAACTAAGTCTCCTAACTTAAAATTTTTATTTTCGGTATTCTTGTTGTAATATACTGCCCTTCTTTCTGCGGATATTTTCATATTTTCGGCAGCATTTGTAAATGCTATATTTAATCTTTTCATCATTTCGGATACGTAGTTTTCATCTGTATCGTATTTTATCGACATTGGTTTTATTATTTCATCCAATGGAAATGTTGGATCTCTGCCGTGAAGTAGAAAATACGGACTGTAACCTGTGGAACTATGAACAGACATGTTATGCGCCATTCGCATAAAATCTGTCCAATCGTCCCAATTCAACTGTGTCCTATTTACGTAGTGACTTAAAAAATCTTTTAAAACCCTATGGACGCGTTCTATCGCTCCATTCGCCATTGCGTGGTATGCTGATGTTTGTAGTTTTTCAATGTTAAGTTTTCTACAAAGTTCTTTGAAAAGTTTTGAAACAAAATTGGTGCCTTGATCTGTAATGAGTTTTTGAGGTGTACCATGACGAGCTATAACATTGGTGAAAAATGCTTGTGCTACGGTTTCAGCTTTTTGATCTGGTATTGGTATGAGTTCGATGTACTTTGAAAAATGATCGATAAACGTTAATAAATATTTGTTTCCTTTATATGAAGTTACGAATGGACCTGTTATGTCCATTGAGCAGCGTTCAAACGGTGTGGAAATTTCTGGAAAATTTTGAAGAGGTGCTTTCTTGAAATGGGGTGAGGTTTCCTCTGATTACATGAGTGACATTGTGATATGTAGTTAATTATGTCGTTTTTCATATTTGGCCAAAAACAACGAGATTTTATTAGCGTTAGCGTTTTGCCTTGACCTTGGTGTCCTACGAATGGTAGATCGTGAAAATCATGTAGTACTTTTTTCACAAAAGTTTTTGGTATAACTAATGCGTCTATAATTCCATCTGATTTGTATAAGATGCCTTCGTTGTCTTGATAAAATCCAAAATTTTCATCTTCCTCCTGTATTTGACTTAGTATAGTTTTGCAGAACGGATCTTTTTGTTATTCCTTCTGAATGACTTCGCGGTCCCATATTGGTGTTGCGATCGTTTCAACCTGCTGTATTGTACCGACAGTTATGTCTTTTTGGTCCCAATTGTAAACAACTACTGTTATTGGTGTGTTGTGAAATACGAATTTGATGATTTCAGACACTATAGGCCATTTTAATTTATCTAATCCGCACGCAATACGTGGTAAGGCTAAAAACGTATCTTGATTTTCTAACATACATTCTTTTAGATTGTGTAATGTATACCACAAGGTTTCATACGTTGGTTTATGTAGGTACTTTGTTTTTGTTATTAAATAGTAAATATTTCGCTCTGGTAGTTGTAAATATGCCACTTCACCTAACTTTTTATTTTGATTGAGTAGTAACTCCACTGAACCATAAATTTCTTTAAATTGTGCTGCTATTCCTTTGCTCATTTCAAAATCTTCGGATACGCAGTGTGCTAATGCGTAGTGTTCTGGACAGTGAAACAAATTTCCTTCTTTTTCAAATACGTTGCTACTAATAATTTCGTTTTCTTTTATAATTTTCATGAAATCTTGGAATTCTATCGGTGGTTTGGCGTTTTCTATCGAATTTGTGTTTGGATTTTCTTCGTAAATTCTACTCAGTGCGTCTACATTACCATGTTTCTTTCCGGGTCGGTATATTACTTCGAAATTATATTCCCCTAAAAGTAAGCTCCACCTTGCGAGCCTAGATGTAGGATCTTTGAGCGAAAAAATCCACCGGAGTGGTCGGTGATCCGTATAGATGCTGAACCTCCTTCCATAAAGATAACATCTGAATTGTTTAATACCAAAAATTACCGCTAAGCATTCCTTTTCTGAAACGCTATAGTTTTTCTCGGCTTTATTAAAAGCTTTACTAGCAAAAGCTATTGGTTTTTCAAACCCATTATGGATTTGGCTTAAAATTGCCCCCATTCCTGTGTTACTAGCATCTGTTGCTAAAATAAACGGTTTGGAAAAGTCTGGGTAGCATAAAACGCTGTCCGATGTGATCGCTGTTTTGAGTTTCTCCATTGATTCCAGTTCTTCCTCGGTGATTTGGAATTTAACGTCTTTTTTCGTAAGGTTGGTCAATGGTGCTGCTAATTTTGCAAAATTTGGAATAAATCTTCTATACCATCCAACTAATCCTAAAAATTGTCGTATGTTCTTTACATTTTTTGGTATTGGGAATTTCTTAACTGATGATAATTTGTCTGGATCTGGTTTAAATCCTTCTTGAGTAATGATGTGTCCTAAATATTTAACTTCTGTGGTTATTAATTTACATTTACTTGGTTTAAGTTTAATGTTAGCTTGTCGTAATCTTTCGAAAACTAAACCTATTTTACAGATGTGATCTTCAATTCCTTTAGCGCTGTGAACTAAAATGTCGTCCAAGTACGCCCAACAAACGTCTCCTATTAAACCACTTAATGTAAATGAAATAAATCTTTGAAAGGTCATTGGACTATTGCAAAGTCCGAATGGCATTTTCAAAAATTCCCAGTGTCCATCAGGTGTAGAAAAACCCGTATACTTGATGCTGTTTTGTTCCATTGAAATTTGGTGATAAGCTGAAGTAACGTCAAAGACACTAAATAAAGTTGAGTTTCCTAAATGATTCGTGACGTCTTGTAATATTGGTAGGGGGAAAACGTCTTTTTTGGTTACTGCATTTAACGCGCGATAGTCGATACACATTCTAATTTTTTCTTCACCATTTTCTTGTTTTTTCACAACTAGTACCACTGGTGCGCTCCACGGTGAGTTTGAAGGTCTAATAATGTTTGCTTCTAGAAGTCGATCGATTTCTTTTCTTAAAATTTCCCTCTGAGAATGCGGAATTCTGTATGGACGTTTATTAATTGGTTGTTCATTTTCCAAAATAATTTGATGCGTAATGTCCGTTGTGCTCGATAGTTGTCCATCACCTTCGCAGAAAATATCTCTGTATCTTCCGATTAATTCGTAAAGTAATCCTTTGGCATGATTATCCAAGTGTGAAAAATCAACATTTTCATCTATCCAATTACTATCAGTTGTTCCAATTTTGTTTATGTTGAAGGTTGTGCTTCTCTCTTCCTTATCTAAAATTTTTAAAACTGGATACGCGTTTGCTATATTTAAATTTTTTTGTAAAAATACTTCATGTTTATTTAAATTTATTAACCGAATAACTACTACTTTGGTGTTATTTACTAAAGTATGCGCTGCGAAAACTCCGTTTGTTCCTGTTTGATTTGGTTCAAGTTCGATAAACTTTTCTGAAATTTCATCAACATTTTTATTTATGGCTAAACAATTTAATTCAGACCATGGAGGAATAACTAAGTCCTCGGCTAATTTTATTATATTGTTATTTTTATTTAAATCTTGTTTATTTGTATTAAAGTCCCTAAAATTTGTTAAGTTATTTTTAAAATTTATTTTGTTTAAGTTTAATTGTTGCGCTGTAGTTTCTTCTAAATTGCCGTAATCCAATATGTTAGATCCCGATTGTTGAGTTGCTGCTGTATGTGCTTTGGTTGCTTGAGTTTCGTTTCCATTGTTGGCATGTACAGGATCGGCTCTAAAATTTTTTCTTAATTTGTTTTCTTCGTCGCAAGTTTTATTCATGCGGTAAATTCGCTGTCGTTCTATAAAATTTGTTTGAAAATCTTCCTTATCTTCATCTTCCGATAAATACCCATTTTCTTGAATTATTGTTGTTACTGCAAAATCTTGATTTAAACATTTTCTTGGACTTTGAATTTTAATTTCATCTTCTGCACGTAAAATTTCCTCGAAGTGTACTTTTTTATTTTTCATCTTTTTATTCTTACCGTTTTCTCTTAACATTTTAATTTCATTTTCCGGATTTCCATTCTCACCAGAGAATGTGTTTCCGAATTTTTCTTCTATAGGAAATATTTTCCCATAATTTGCGTTTCCCTTCTCTCCAGAGAAAGTTTGTACGCATTTTCTTCCGTACTTTTGCTTTGTTGCTTTTTCCATTGCAACTTTATTTGGGTAGTTTGCGGTTTCATTCTCTCCAGAAAATGTTTTTCCGCATTTTCTTTGCTTATTTGCATTTGGTACACTTTCTAATGTAACCTTATTTTTCTGATTTGGTTTTCCGTTCTCACCAGAGAAGGTTTTCCCAATTTTTCTTACTTCCTTCGATTCGATGAATGCTTCATTTTCTTTGGTGCAGTTATGATGATTCTTTTTAATTGAAATGGGGTAGTAAAAATCTTCATTTTCAGTGTATGTTGCGACGTCTTCTAAAGCGTCAAAAAATTCTTCATTTTCTTCTAAATCGTATTGATTTTGTCCTGGCACTTCATTTTTCTTTTCTTCTTTTCCACAGTAAGATGAATTTTCCGTAACTAACTCATAGTTACTTATTTTCCTTCCTTCTGCTTGATTGTCTTGTTTGGACCCCTGCGTAAAATTATAATTACTTGCAAAACTATTTTCTGATTGATACCTTATTGGAATTTGTTGGCCCCAGATTTCTAGTTCGTTTGATTGATAATTTATAATAGCGTTACTTTTTCTTAATAAATCTCGGCCAATTATTCCTGTTGCGTCTACCACTAAATTATTTCCACACACAATTACGTCGAATATGCAGTTCACGTTATTTGGTTGGGTTCCAAAATTTATTGTGGTCATACCAATGGCCGGTAAACCCTCACCTGTGATTCCTGCTAATAAAATATCACCAGCGTCTGTTACGTCTTCTTTATTTACTGCCGTTTCTTTTATAATTGTGATGGCAGATCCGCTGTCTAGCAAAAATTTTCTTTTAATACCATTTACATATAAATACACGATGCTGGGTGATTCTAAAGTATTAAATTTGGTTAATTGTGGAATATAATATGTGGTGGGTGTTGTTGCAGAATTATTTATAATTATTGAAGACTCTTCTCTCGGGGTTGCAGAGAGAGCCCGGTCATGTTTAAAGCTTCGACCGGTGTTACATTAATTTTTCTTGTACGGTCCTGTTGATATTCTTGGCGTTGCGGTGTTTGATTGTAATTGTTGCTCGATGTTGAGGGACGTTGCAGTTGTTGTTTATAATTGTTGCCATTAAAATATGATTGTTGCGCTTTCTGTTTAAAGTTGTTGCTGTTCGAATTAAATTGTTGTGTTTGTTGGTTAAAATTTCCTCGATTTGGTTGCCAATTTGGTGTCCTAGGGTACGCTCCCGTGTTTTTTCTATACAGATTTTGTTGATTTGCAGACGAATTTCTAAAATCTGCGTTGTATGATGTTTTGTTATTACCCGAAAAATTATTTTTATATTGGTTATTATAATTATTCTGACGAGTTGTGGTGAATTGATTTTTCCTATAAGTTTGTCCTTGTTGTGTGTAATTTTGTGTAGAAGATCTATAATTTGGGTGATTTTGATTGTTGTAATTTGAATTTTGCCTATCCGTGTTTTGTTTAAACCTACAATCCCTAGAAAAATGGTTATTTCTCCCACAGTGAAAACATTGACGTGTTTGAATTGACATTACTGCCGAAGATGTTTGATTTCTACTATTTAACATTAAATCTGAAAGTTCAAACTGTTTTGCAAAAGTTTCGGCTTTTTCTATTGTTAAATCTTGGGTTCGCATTAATAATGGAGTTAAATTTTTCAACAATTCTTTCTTAAGCCCTATTCTAAACTGATTTAAAATTAATTCTTGGCATTTTTGTTTTAACCCAGGAATATTGACTTGAGGTGCGTTTTTTAAATCTTCAGTCAAAATTTCGGTGCCTAATGTTTTTAACCTAATTACATAATTTGCAACTGTTTCATCATGACGTTGAAAACATTTGCTAAGCCGTAATAAAGCTTGTCCTGGAATTATAGCAGGTAAAAATTTCTCAAAAAATTTGTTTTTAAATGCTAAATAATTTGTTTCGTTGTAAATTTCTGGGTCTGATTTGTAAAATTTATAAGCGTCCCCTGTAAGTCTAAATTTAACAAGTTTTAGTGTTACCTCTGGTGTCCACCCATCTAATTCTGCTCGTAAATCTAATTTTTCAAAATATTCCCTAACGTTTTGTTGTCCAGAAAAACTATCTATTGTGTTCGCTAACATACCCATCGTGATAAAGGGTGATGTTTGCGCCGGGGGTACATTGGTACTTCCCGTTGGACCTGTGATTGTCGTAGACGGATCTGGCATTTTTTTCCTATATTATTTGTTAACTTTATTTAATTTAGAAATAGTAGGTAAAAGTTACGAAATAAGTTTACGAATTTTTCTCAGTCCGACGGCACTTAAATATTTAAGGTGTTTTTAAATGTAAGTGTTTCCTGTTAATAAAATGCTAATCAAAATACACACAATTATACCATACGTCAATAAAATTATTTTAAACGTAAATAATTCCTGTTAAAAAAAAATTTTTACCAAAATTACAAATACACAATAATTATTAAAATAAAGTTTGTTAGTTTCCTGCAATGGTTAGTACTATTTTACACATTCATTAGGTATCTTGAGAATTAAAAATTGATTTTTGTGTTTTAAGAGTGCTGTATAGCGGTTTATTTACAAGGGATAATTTATTTTGGCCCTACAATAATGTAACCAAATTTTTCGTATGACCACACCACGATTTTTCGTGATTTTGGCGTCTTCGAATGAGGTAAGGCTCCTATTACCTTGTGTACCGTAACTACTGTAGCTACTTGAAGCGTAAATTTTCGTAAATTAATTTTGTGAAAAATCCCCTGTAGCGTGTACTAACTTCTGACTAGATACTAGAGTTCAATCCCAGACTCAGGATATGAATTAAGGCAATTAGTAGTCTAATGCCACTTAGTAACTTTGTGCAGAAAATAGCACGTGAGCTTTTTATAAAGGGGTGATTTTCTTTTCAGACAAGCGACGAAGCCCACCGGCCAGACTCAGCCGACAGATAAAGGCAAAGGTGTCTTGTGCCACTAAGCCACTTGTCCAAAAAAAATAATTTTGTTGTTCCAAAAAAAAAATATTTAGGTTTTGAAGCTGTTAATTTATATAATACAACTATGAATAAGTGTATAAAAGATGTTGGCTTTTCCAACTTTGTACAACACGGCGACAATAATTAATTTGCAGTTAAAATGCTAGGTAAACCAACAAGAAAAAATTTCTGGAAAATCAGCAAACTCCCTCAATTGCTGTAATTAATTAATAAAAATAACCTGTAACGATAAAATTCTCCAAGCTACCTGAAAATCAAAAATGTTTCACAAAATTCTCGGTTCCGACGGTACAAAACGAATCTTTCTGCGGAAATTGTTCCTCTTCATTGGCGTTCCTGTAATTTTTAGAAAAAATTTTACATAGTTTAGCTACCACATTTATAGATTATAAGGGTAGTTTTTTGTTTTCCGCTGCCACCATTGTAATACCCCTGGAGCTATTGTAATACACCCTGGAACGGGTGAGAATCTGAAAATACTAAATGTCCTTTTTTTTTGGGTAACTGGCCGACGATCTGGACTGCTCCTGGAATATTAAGCTTATATCTAGCCAACTACACAGGATCCTGAAATGTGCACTTTAATTTTTAAAAGAGTTGTTTAAACCAAATTCATACAATTATTATTTTTAGGATTATGAATATTTGGGATTTCTCCCGTAGCGTCAAAATAGTTAAATTAAAGTAAGCAAATAATTTTCCCTTAAGGGGACCTGAAAAGAGATTTAATAATGGAAATTAAAACAAGAGAAATAAGTAAAAATATAATATAGTTTATTGAATAATTAGAGAAGACCGCTCCAGAGGAGAGGCTAGGTTTTTACAGCACAATGAGAAGCCTGATTGCTCTCAGCGACTTAAATTTAAATTTGAAATGAATTAGAACTAAACTCTGAATGTTCGAATAAGGTTTTGACCAATTAGAAAATATTTAAATTTATCTTTACTTCAATTTTTCTCAAGATACCAATTAGTTAATATAATAAATGTTAGTACAATTATTTTAGACTTTTCTGACCTGACAGAATCCTTAATTGCCCTCCGACGGAATTCGAATGAGAACGCCCCTGAATTGGGTAGTTGGCACAAGTACTTTTATTGACGATACGAATGATTTTATTTGAGTTAGGCTGATAGTTTCACTGTTTTAACTTTGAATTTTATTTTTATAAAATAACCAGATGTATTAAGTCTTAATAATGGACTTAGATTTTGAATTTACTTTAATAAAGAAACCGATTTCGCGAGTACGAGTAAAAACTGACTTTTTGTCTTCAAGATGTAAACCCGAACTAACTAATTGTTTTCGCGTCCCTTCTTAGCAAAACTTTTCCCCTCCAAGGGAATTAAGATTTTCTGTCCTTTGTCTTTTTCCTACTGTCGTTTACTAGCTGATGCACGTGTCCACAAGTTGCTTGAACTTCCAATTGCAACAATGCATTTCTCACACAAAGCTGACGGTTAGTTGGTGTGTTAGCTTTTCATATTACGTTACAATTTCTAAGTTTTCACTTATCACAGGATATTACTTAGCATAATTTATAACTTGCACTTTTTAATATGTGGGAATATGTAGATATATAAAAGTTCAAACAACTTTTCCATGACACGAGCTATGTACTACATTAATTTTATTATTGGATTTAATATTTAAACCAATTTGTTTTGAATAATTTCTTTCCCCCTTAGCGACTGCTACAAGCCTTACGTCCCACTACTGGGCTCCGGCAGTCTTTTTTGCCACGTACTCTTCCTTAATCCGTACAATTAATACCAAAAGAGGTTTTAGGCATTAAGACAACGGCTGACTATATCGGATTGGGAATTTAGGTAGCGGGTTGCAACATCAATTTTTGAAGAGAAACTTCTTTGCCGAGACGAGCAACAACGCGAATGCGGGACGGAAGTGATGGAACAGAAGTAATGAGACGGAAGTGAGGTTGCCTAGATGCAAACTGTGCAAACTGTAGCGATCAATGTTCAGTTGTGTCGTCACAGACAAACGACTCTAAATGTGCGTGCTGTGTTGCTTTGCTTATATAGTCAGCCTAAAAACATCACATATAGTGAGACCAATGGCTTATAATATATTTGATTGAAAATTGAATTACTTTCGTTTAATATTTCCTTTCTACAAAAACAAAATAATAATCATTTTTAATTTAAATATTGACATTTGAAACAATAATATTTGTATTTTAAAATAAATTAGACATTGATGAAATTTTCATGTAAATTGGGTACATGGTAAAAGTCGCATCCGTTACACACAACTTTTTTTTTGTACAACAAGATCATACTTACACATTCTTGTTAAGTGCGCTATTTGCTATACAAAATGGCAATTTACAGGTTTTTACCGGTACCGAAGACAAATAATGTAATATCTCGAGAAGTACTTGACATATCGACTTGATTTTTTTGTTTAAAAGCAGATGCATATCAATGATCTCATTTTAATTTCCTAAACAAGTTTATTTTTTGCCCAAGGAAATTACGAATATGAGTTTTTGCTTTCGATGTAGTGAACTCTTTACTAAGCGACAAACTTCTTTATTTGTACGTCTTAAGATATACATGCAGCGAATAAAATTAAGAACATACGTTAAGAAATGATTTAAAACAAAAAACAAATATCATACGGCCATGATGTTAATGGTATGAATCTTTAAAGTAAACAGCTTTGGAGACGGGGCTAACTATAGTACGTGAATACAAGCATGCCTGAGTGAGATTCGCACGTTTGCCCTGTGTATTCAGTGGCACTAACAAAAAAGGATTGCTTGCGTAGGTACTACGCCTGCTTATCTATCTGTCTGTTATAAAACAACAATTATCTAATATAAATTAAACTTTACTTTTGTCGCACACATAAAATAATATTCGTATACAATAAACAGAAGATATGTTTATTCTGCGAATATACAAAAGATACGTGAAAACTTGTTGATAAAAGATAATTGAATAGTTTTTTTTAACTAAAACACAACCTACCTAGTGATAACAAATCTAAACCTCCGTAGCATATCTAAAATTTCAATCGGCTAAAATCAACATTGTTAACTGCGTTTCTTGGAAAATTTAGTTGCATTTCGTCTCAAATGTTTCTTTCCTCACCTTTTACAGTCCACCCTCTGGAAAAGTGCCTTGCGTTACCAAAATTTAAAAATTCTTTGTTGTTATTTCTACAACAAATTTTAAAATTCACTTTCTACTAATCACATCGTATTTTAAAAGAGCTGAAAACAGCTGCAACAAGCAGTGCGTTGTAACGTAAGACGTTAATGCGTTTCAAAACGCATTCTGACAAATAAAATGTATGTAAGTTCTAAGTGTAGCTGACAAGAATAACTACAAAGATAGCACAGAAAGATGTGCGAGTGAACTGGGCAGTAAGCTTTGAACGATTGGCGAGAGTTTAGCTCACAGCTTGCTCTTGTAATATTTATAGTATGATTGTTAAAACGGCATAAAACAAAGTGTGTCTTAGTGCATAGTAGGAGAGTGATTTTACTGCAAAAAGTAGTTGGTGCTGCCAAGAAAACTGTGTACGTTGTGAGTTTATGAGTGTTTTCCTGCATGCAGAACAATTCGAAAAATCGCCACCAGATTTTGAAACTACTGTGATGTAAAGTCAAAAATCAAAAGTTTGTAGGTGGTTGTTTATTTCGCGTTTTACATAATGCAACATTAATTTTAAGCAAAAAGCATTCGGAATGTGTTGATTGAATCTATTTTTAGACAGATCGTCCATCATTTTAGTACGCGTATTTATAGAGGCTCACGAATAAATTATTTATTCAAGTCTAGCTTACCAAGCATACGGAAAATTTAATTTGCACCATTTTATAACCTATTAAAGTGTAGGTTAAATATAATTGTATTTTTCATACGCAGAAAATGCTAAAAAGTCAAATTCAATTAAGTACACATGTTTAACCTTGAATATAATGCCAAAATTAAGAAAACAACTTATTTTAAAAGTAGGATGCAAGGTTTTTTAACAATAAATCGCTTCAAGGCAAGGTTTTCATAAAAAATAATAATTGGGCATTTTTGAAACGAAATCGCTCCAAAAACTTGCAGGTTTAAAAAATGGTTGTAATTCAAAGACTTGTATATTTTTAAGCGTTTTATAGCAGTTAACTGTATAAATAATTTAAAGCAAAATTATGATAGCCGTGAGGATAATTTCATAGGATATTTTCAGAATTCAAAAGTTTATATTTTTATTCTGACCTAATCGTAAAAATTCTAAAAATATGAGACCTTCACCCAGTATTAAGACATTCTGAATAAATATAATAACATGTCATTTACTAACAACTTTATTATATTGATAATTGGAAGATTTCCATCTTTTGGCGCTTTTTAAGCTTTATGTCCTTAAAATGTAAGCAAAATAAATCTTTAGTGTATAAAAATAGAATTTTACAGAAGCCAAACTACAAATTTTAGAATATGTTGATTAAACATTTGTTATTCTCTTAAGATAAATTTAAAATTGTGCTAAGAACTCTATATTTTAAGATATACAGGGTGTATCCGGTAAACATTCACAGGGGAGTTGTAGACTACGTAAGAGTAAAAAAAGTTGATATAAATAAAGATCCGGAAATGCTTCCTAACTGACTAGGACACTCAAAATATGGGCCAGTTCTATTTCTATCCATAAGTTTGATATGCGTTACGCTAAGAATTTGAAATTTTGTGGTCACACTTAACGTTTCTACTTATTTTGGGTTAAATGGGTTAGCAATGATGGTCCATAGAGGAAGGTGCCGTTATACTTTTAGCTGTTTTTGTAAACCGTTTTAAACCTTTCCAAGCAAAATCTTTAACGCATTGCAAAATTATACAAAAACAACTACTTTTTGAATGCGCAGGTTATGTAAAAGAACTGGACACAACGGCCACCTGGACAACGTCTATTTGGTATGCCATGGTTTCATACCCACATTTGTACAGTAGACACAACGGCCACCTTATACACAACAGTCACCTTGGACTCAACGGCCACCTTAGAAGCGACGGACATACTGGTCTAGTGGACACAACGGCCACCTTGAATACTCCAGTTAACGACGCCTAGTGGACACAAACTACTACCGACGCTGAACGCCGTTGATTATTGTATATAAAGTGGCCGTTGTATCCGCTAGACTAATTGTTGTCATTGGGTCCACTTGAAGGTGTGCCCGTTTGGCCCACAGTTGTATCTACTAGACCAATGTAATCGTTGTGTTCAAAGTGGTTGTTTTGTCAACCTGAAGGTGTGCCCGCTGAGCCCAAAATGGCCTGTGTGTCCACTGAACCAACATGGCCGATATGGACACGCCAAATAACAAGTGCCTGTTATGTCCATGCGGCCGTTGAGTTCATGTGGCCGTTGTGTCCATGTGGCTGCTGTGTCTAGTGTCCGTTGTGTCCTACACAAAACATATTTCAGATAGCGGCATTTCGCAATTTAGAATTTTAAAAACATACCACGTACTTATTTAGCGAGTAAATTGCCCATTATATACAGAGTGAGTCTGAATAGCGGCACCCCCGTTTTTTCGTTGAATATTGCTTGTATTAAAAACACTTCTTAAAAAAAGTTTTTCAGAAAATTGTACTGGTTTGAATTATTCTGTTGCATGGCTTATTGGGGTGAAAGTTTTTTTTCAAATGACATTCTATAAATTTTTAAATTCTTTTTAATGAATTAATATTTTTCTATCCTGTAATACAACACAATGTGATACATTGCTAAGAAAAACAAACGTATTTAACATTTCTATCGATTAGTTATAAAATCAAATAAACAGCCAAACATTTGAAAATAAGGAATATATTATAGAAGCAACTAAAAGCATAAATTACTTAGGGATGCAAATTGATAAACACCTTAAATGGGACATACACGTCAACACCGTTATAAAAAAATTAAGATCTTGTTATTCCTATTCAAACGATTTAAACAAACTTTAGAAATAAACTAGAAGAAACCAAACCTAAAACTAAAATTTATTTGAGAATATATTAATAACTACATAGTATATTAAGTTTTAATGTACCTCATTCACGCTCATTGACGTTATTATGGAGAACTCGAACTTGACATGACCGTTTTTGTTTTATGTTAAATCACAGAATTCAAAAAACACTTTCATTGAGAACAAGCTTAGAAGTTTGACTTAGAACACGCAAGTTCTAAGTTCTAGTAATCGGCACAAATTTACTTTTTAAGAAGATAACAGGAGAGTGTCGTTATCTAGACTCATTCCGCCAAATATTGGTAATAATCAACACGTAATATTTTGAAGTTGTAGCCAATAGTTATTACCAAATCTTCAAAAAATTGCATCTGTACACTGTCTCTGTGTATGTAAAAATGCAGCATGCAATTTTTATAGGAAGCAAGCTAAAAGGCTACTGTATTTTGGGCGTTAACGTGTACATGGTGAATTCCAATTTAGCTGGAACATTACTGTTTAGCATGGAGAATATGGAATATTATGTTCCTAGGAGAATGTTAATAGTTTATTACTTGCAGTCACCGTAAATGAAAAGATAACATTTTTTTTACATCACCGGATGGCAATTTATGTAAAAATGTTTTTAAATAATACAACTTTTAAATAAATTATTTAATAGTAATGATGACCGATGGTCAAGCGTTTCGATGGAGAACTGGTAGAAAATTTGCTTCGTTTGCTAGAAGTTATGAGTTCAAACCGTGAGGATATTATCTTTTTAATTTTTTTAAATTACTGCAAAAAGACAGTCAAATTTATATTTTTACATCTCATCACGATTTGAACTTATAACCTCTAGAATGCGAAGAAAGTTCTTTACCAGTGCATCACGACGACATTTTAGCATCGGTTTCGCAACTGGTTATATATGGCTTGACTTTTATTAAATAATTTATTTAAACCCTTGTTTGTATTAAATTATCAAATAAATCACCATTAAGCGATTTAAAAAATATTATCTAATAATAATAATAACAACAGTAATAGACATATACAGGGTGTCCCAGAATAACTGTGCCTAACTTTCAGAAGTGATAGAGGGCGTGTAATTAAACATCTTTTACTAATAAACTAGTGTCCGGAAATACTTCCGTATCGAGATAATGCGACATTAAGGAAATTAGTACCTGAAAAAATCTCAATGTAGAAAGTAACGATTTTATTTATTTCTAGCGGTTGTAATTATTATTATTAATATTAAGAAAATGGTATTACACAAAAATTATAAAAATTGTTTAAAATTACGGCCGCCATTGTCTACACACAAGGTATCACGACGATTGACCGACGAATTCTTCGAAATATCTGCGGAGGATCACGAATGTCATCAAAAGCAAGAATAATTGGAGCCACTAACTCCTCTACTGTGTCTACAGGTGTCGCATAGACGAGTGATTTAATATGACCCCAAATACAAAAATCAATTGGAGTCATATCTGGCGAACGTGCAGGCCAAGGAATAGGACCTTGTCTTCCAATCCATCGATTACGAAATTGTGTGTTTAAATAATCTTGAGCATTTAAACCGAAATGTGCTGGTACACTATCATATTAAAAAACCGATTTTCTACGAATATTAACTGGTACATAATTTGGAACAATTTTTATAATTTTTGTGTTATATCATTTTCTTAATATTAATAATAATAATTGCAACCGCTGGAAATAAATAAAATCGTTACTTTCTACATTGAGATTATGTCAAGTATTCATTTTCTTAATGTCGTATTATCTCGATACGGAAGTATTTCCGGACACTAGTTTATTAGTAAAAGATGTTTAATTACACGCCCTCTATCACTTCTGAAAGTTAGGCACAGTTATTCTGGGACACCCTGTATATTTATTTACATTCGTTGCTAAACTGTTATGTTCCATCTGAATTGTAATGCACCCTACACATAATATTATTATATATGTAGAAAACACGCCGTTTAAAAGTATCTCACAGATGTAGTAAAGGTATGTAAGTAAATTATTTTTTCTATTTAAGTCAGTTTGCATAATAAAATTTATTGAAAAAATTATTGGGTAAAGTGTGTACTGGCAGAAATTTGATGAGTTTCCATAGGAACAGTGGAAAATACCTATAACGCCATATAATGCAGAGAATAATTTCAATGAAAAGTGTAGCCAATTTCTATCAGAAAAGTAAAACAATAACCCCAAACTGTTGTCTATTTTACGCCAATGATTAATTTATTTTATGCTATGCTACTTGCTCTACTGCTGACGAGTTCTGAGTGTGAAATCAATTATATTTAATTCCAGGATTTTAATAGAAACATAAATATCATCAGAATAAAGAAAATGTTAATTAAATTTAGTTAATGTGAACACATCCCGCTGTCATTGATTGTATACACTTGGTACACCAGGTGTATATAATCAATGCCGCTGTATTAACAATAAAGTTGCAAAAATATTAACGTTAGCTTAAAAGACAGATGTGACTCGTTCGGTAAGACCGTAGTGTATTTCCCACCGGGCCAACATAATTTCGGGCATCAGCAAAGTTTTGTGGAACGGTTTTGGAAATTCAATAAAATACAGATTTAGAAGTCAAAACAGATTCTTTACCACTTAGATGGTGGAAAAAATAAGCCTGAATTTATTTCTATTTAAATAGATAATGTATGCTGTACATTTTGTACAAGAACAACTAATTAAAACAAAAAGAAGCGTTATTGATATATTTGACTGAGTAACGTTTTTTCACTTTAAATTGAGTTTTGGAAAAGTGCTATACAGTACAACTTTGGTAATCCGGACGGATAAAATTTTCCCCTGTCCGGATTTCGAATTTTATAGAAATATGTGAAAAAAATACACAAATCAAGCAAAAACGAGTTATTTAATGAATTCTAACTATTCTTATAAACAAATAGCAAACTACATTCACACACAATAATTTTTTTTTGAATTATTAACAAATTTTTGCTGCTTTGTGTTTTCGAAAAAATGTTTACTGGCTTTTTTTTCAATCTTCTTAATAAAAGAGCATCTTGCGTTGCAACGTTATTTGCTTCTGCCCATTGAATGCACTGGAACAAAAAATTGAACAGCATCTTTGTGCATGATTTAATTGCAAGATTCTTCTACAAACGTACATTCGGAATCTGCAATTAAATCTTGATTTGTAAAATTTTCCGTGTTTTCATTTTGTCCAGTTGCCCAATTAAAGACTTCTTCAGAACTAACGTGTAGATTAATAGAATTTACCATTTGCGTAATAGCGTTTTAGTTAATTGTATAACTATTAAATAAAAATCGCGTAGTTAATGTATTAGTTTATTAATAGAATTAACTAAGTGCAATATTGAAATACAATTTTACAAGACGCTGTTAAGTAAGCCAAAACTACCGTTAACTGCTTACAACGAGTGTGGGTGTCGGACTGGCGTGGTAGGTCGTCGTTGCTGTCCCTCGTCCTTTGGGGTGTCTTTTGCTCACCCCGCTTAATAGCCAACCCAACCGATCTGCAGGTTCCAACTTGTCAAGGAATTGGTATTGTGCAGCATCCGGTTGGAAATTTTTGTTGGCTGCTCGTGTACGGCTACACCACCCCTTGCCAGTAATGCCGTCACGGGTTAAGATCTGGCGTTGAAGTAAACTGGGAATCGAACCCGACGGCCGGACCTGGTGGTCGTAGCCTGGAGCTCCGACTGTGGTGACGACTGGGAGGCTGTCAGTAACGGTACAGGTTTAGGTGCTTGGGCATCCGCTGATGGTCTTGTGGGAATATCATCTAAGGCGAGAAATGCTGGTTTAGTTCTATCGATAGAAACTGTCCTTTCTTTGCCACGGATATCCAAGATCAATGTTTTCTGCGTAGGTGACAGCACCTTGTAGGGACCATCGTACGGTGCTTGTAGCGGTGTTCGAACAGCACCGTGACGTAGAAATACGTGAGAGCATGTTGACAGCTCTTTAAATATGAAAGGCTTCTCAAGTTCTTCATGGTGCTTCGCAGGTACCGGCTTCATTTCTTTGAAATGTTGACGCAACCTTGCAGCAAACTCAGATGGATCATCTTCTCTACTTGGTGTGAAAAATTCGCCCGGAATCCGAATATTTTCACCGTAAACCATTTCTGCAGCAGTAGCGTCGAGGTCTTCCTTAACGGATAGTCTTATGCCAAGAACGACGGTGGGAAGAGATTCCACCCAACGAAAGTGTCCTTGGCATTTTATTGCGGACTTGAGCTGGCGATGAAAACGTTCTACCATTCCGTTGGAAGCTGGATGGTAAGCAGTTGTTCGGATGTGTTTATTTCCGGTTAGAACTGTTAAAGACCGGGAAAGCTGAGACACAAATTGTCTTCCGCAGTCGGTTGTTATGCGGAGCGGCACACCAAATCTTGCAATCCAGTTAAAATAGAAAGCAAACCAACGGTTTCGGCGGTTATATGTGGTATGGGAATGGCTTCCGGCCATCTTGAGTAGCGGTCCACCATGGTTAGACAATAAGTGTTGCCCATCGAAATTGGCAAAAGACGATATCGATGTGCACCTGTTCGAACCTGGAGGAAAGTGGAGTAAATGATGCTGGAGGTGAGTGTACGTGCCTTGAAATTTTTGACATTTAGCGGGGTATATACTGACGGATCCACAACTGGACATCTTTGTTCATAGATGGCCAAACAAATCGGCTTAAAACCAGTTTTGCTGTTGCTCTTACACCTGGGTGAGCCAAATTATGGACAGCCTCGAAGACTGCTCGCCGGAGAGGTTTTGTCACAAAAGGCCGAAGGCTGCTTGTTGATGCATCACAGTAAATAGTGGCATCTTCTTCGGCGAAGTGAAAACGCTGCAGTTGCAACACAGACGTGGGTTGTAAAAATGAGCGGAGTTCTTCGTCGTCCTTTTGGGATCGCTCCAGGGCCTTGTAGTTGATAGAACCGTATGGATAAGAAGCTGAAATTTCTGCAACAGTATCTAAACGAGATAAAGCGTCTGCCGGGACATTGTCGGTACCAGCAATGTGACGTATGTCCGTGGTAAACTGGCCGATGTAGTCCAAATAGCGGAACTGTCTAGGGGAACAACGGTCAGGTTTTTGGTGGAAGGCTTAGACCAACGGTTTGTGATCTGTGAACAGAATAAACGTCCGGCCTTCGAGAAAGTACCGAAAAAGTTTAACGGCGGAGTACGCTGCTAAAAGTTCGCGGTCGTAGGCGCTGTATTTTTGCTGTGCAGGACTTAGCTTTTTTGTAAAGAAAGCCAATGGTTGACAGCCGTTGTTGGAGTGTTGTTGCAGGACACCTCCTGAAGCGACATCAGAGGCGTCGACCATTACAGAAATTGAAGCTGTAGGTGATGGGTGGGCGAGAAGAACAGCATTACTAAGTGCTTATTTAACTTTTTCAAACGCTTGCTCTGTTATTGTGTCCCATGAAATTGGAGATTTTTCTCTCATCTTCGGACGAATTTCATTTTCTCCATTTCATTGTCCTTTTGGCCAGAGTAGCGTCCACCTTTTTTTGATATTGTTTTCAGTTATAGTTCTTCATGATTGATGCAAGTTTATGACAGCCTCCTTCAAATTGTAGCTATTCAAAGTGTGGCAAATCATCGTCTTGAGATAATAAATGAGTCAATAATTTTTTTCTATAAGCCACTTTAATATTTTGGATCAAATTTTGATCTATTGGCTGTAATATTGTTGTGCAGTTGGGGGGTAAAAACATTCTGTTTGTATCAAATTCTAATGCATCCTCTATTAGATGTGAGGGATGAATTGGATTGGATTTGGAATTGGGAGTGTGAGTTACCTCACGAGCACTTAGGCCACAATAGGTAAGCGCATTGTACTACCTCCCCAACAGCTCTCCACATTGAACATCGCCCAAGCCATCCAACCTTTTGGATGTACTTGAGGACATCCGCAATTGGAGTGTTGCTGATTTCGGCCATGTTAGGCCAGAAGTCCCCCAGCATGGATCTTCTGGTTGTTGCGAGAGCTGGGCAGTGACATACGACATGTTCTGTCGACTCGTCGTCCTCGTTGCATGCACGACAGTTTGGGCTGTCCGCCAGTCCCATCCTGTGCATGTGTTGCTTTAGGATGCAGTGTCCAGATAAGATACCCACAACTAGTCGCAAGTTCTTTCGGGACAGTTGCACACAGTATTTGGCTGTTTTTGGTGAGGGTGCCGTTGCTTGACGGCAGCTTGAGTGTTAACCCATCTTCGTGTGAAGCTTTTTAAGGTTTCTTGGTATAGCATAAAGCTTAATGTCTTCAGGGATATGGGAATTACGAGTTCTGGCCCCCAGAGATGTTGTTCGGAGGCCAGTCGCGCAATCTCATCAGCCTTTTCATTGCCGTTGGTTCCGTCATGTCCTTTCACCCATACAAGGGAAACGGCATTATCTTTTGAGATATCGTCAAGAGCTTCACGACACCGCAGTACTGTAATGTTTGGTTCGTAGTTGTAAATAAAACGCCATTTTGGAGGAGAAAGTTTTAATGAAGTTTTCACGTTTACAAATAATTTTGATGAATTTGTTTTGATGAATGTTTTATATTATGTAAATAGCAACCAAGTCGCTAAGTTACGAAAATACGATTGCTGCTACATTAGTACCCCCCCCCCCCCAACTTTCCAGAAGAAAAAAACTACGCAGCAAACGTGAAGCGCATGCTATCTTAGCTACAAAAACTTCTGATCTTTTAAAAACAATACAAGTAACGTAACTAATTGAATATCATAGAAAATAGAATTTATTTAGCTTGAAGTTGCTTCTAGTTCTTCTAGGTGTGTGTCCAATTCTTGAGATTCCAAGAGCAGCGCAGAAAAAGTCCAGTTCACTAAAAAAAAAACAGAACAAAAAGGGAAAAAAATCTGCATACAAAAAAGTTGAGTCTTGTGGCAGAATGCCTTTACATGAAACCTTGTGCCCCAAATAATCTAATTGACTAACCCCAAAAACACATTTATCAACGTTCAACAAAAGTCCGTATCTGGCCAAACGTTCAAAAACCATTTTTACATGACGCGGTTAAAAATTAATATATCGTCGAGGTAAAAATAAATGTAATACATCCCTGTAAGAATCTTTTGGAAGAATCTGGACCAGGAAGCAGGAGCGTTTCTTAAGCCAAAATTAAGTCTTTTGTAACGATATGCACCAAGAGGCGTGGTAATTGTGGTTTTGTCCATATCATCTGGATGCAAAGGAATTTGGGAGTATGCTTTCTTTAAATCCAATTTAGTAAATATTGTAGATCCATATATTTTGTGAGTAAGGTCGTGCATGAAGGGAATTGGATAGGTATCCGGAACTGTCACCGCATTCAGCTGCCTGTAATCGCCACAGACACGATAGCTGCCATCAGGTTTTAATACCATATGTATTGGGCTGCTCCAAGGACTGTCTGCCTGCTCGATGATTCCAGCACGTAACAGTTCATGCAGATGTTTTTCTAAAAACAGTAATTGTGTTGGATTAAGTCTTCGACACTTTGCACTAATTGGCGGACCGTTAGTTTTTATTCGATGCACTACATTATGTTTAATAGGGGTGTTAACGTCGAATTCAGCTGTTAAAGCAGGAAATTGTTGAAGAAGATTAGAGTAAAGAATGCGTTCAGGTGATAAAGATTGTAAAGAGAGTGAATTAGAATAAATTTCCTGAACATTAACATCTGTATCTACCGTATAAGGTGATTGGCAGTCGTTAAGTTCAGAAGAAAGAAGATTGGAAAGTTGATTAGGATGTGTGATTTGTTAGAGAGAGATGATTGAGAGATTGGTTGAATGTTACGCCATTTTGGAGGAGAAAGTTTTAATGAAGTTTTCACGTTTACAAATAATTTTGATGAATTTGTTTTGATGAATGTTTTATATTATGTAAATAGCAACCAAGTCGCTAAGTTACCAAAATACGATTGCTGCTACAGTACCACTCCTGAGGTGATTTTGCAACAGCCTAGGGCTAGTAAAGCGGCTATGCTATCGCTGTAGATACCAATACGTTGGTTCTTGATTTGTCGTTCAAGAATTGCATTTGCATCATGCATTATTCCCACTACCTCCGGTTGGAAGACAGTGGCAATTTTGCCTAGTGGTATACTCTGGCGTAGGTTTAGATCATCGGAGAAAATTCCGGCACCCGTTCCATGCTTTGTTTTAGATCCATCGGTAAAGATGGATATATCCATATGCTGGGTTGGTCGAGCATTCGCGTAGACACTAAAGTGTCTATTAAAGGCATATTGTAAAAGAAGGTAGTCTACCATAGCATCCAGAAGAGGAGTCTTGACGATTGCCTCATCCAGGATGCGGGTGTGTCTGCCTCCCTTGCCTACTGTGTGCCACAGCCCCTTGTGGCGCAGCCTCAAAGCAGTCTTCACAGCTACAAAGAGATCAAGTGGAGGAAGGCATAAGATCACCTCTAAGGCGGCCGTGGGGGTTGAGCGTATAGCACCTGTAGAACTGAGACAAGCGAGACGTTGCACGTGGCCCAGTTTGGTTGCTGCCGTAGCCTGTCTGATCCTGGGCCACCATACAAGTGCTCCGTAGCATAGCATGGGCCTAATCACGGCGGTATACAGCCACAAGGTGATTCTAGGAGAAAGTCTCCAGGATTTACCTAGAGCGCGGCGACACTGCCAGAAAGCCATGCATGCTTTGTTCGTTTTAGCTTTCAGGTGTTTCTCCCAGTTCAGCTGTTTGGCAAAAATAACTCCCAGCTATTTGACATTAGATGTGAGGGAGCGTTATCTATTAGAAGAAGCGCTTTTTGTGGTAAATTTTCTTGGTCAAATATTTTTACGTGCTAAATAAAACATGTTTTGACCACTTCATCAAAATTGTTTGGGTTATCCAACCGTTCTTGCTGGCTCTATAGTCGACGGGGAATGCAATGTTTTTAAAACATCTGGGGTTGAGGGATTTGCCGAGAACAAGTATTGGTAACTTGTGGGTGCCTGCTGCATTGGGACAAGGCATACATGTGATCCTATTTTTTCTTTTCTTTTTCATGAACCCAAGTAGTAGTTGGTAAAGTTTTCCAAAATGCCGCACTTTCGTCAAGCTACATAAGAGCCCTGTTTTATTTTTTTTAATAAAAACAAAATCGTACATACATGGCCCTTGAAGTGTAGTTGAAACAAACCCCTTAATTTTATTTTTCTTTTGTTTAATGTCATATACTATTGATTTTGGCACATTGAATCTTTCGGCTACAAAGCGAATTCTTTTTCCACTTTCAAGCAATTCTAAAATTTTGCACTTCTCTGTAAGAGTAAGAGATTTGTGGTTTCTCTTCATTTTAAGTAAAATATTTTATGTACCTACATAGTACATACAAACTTTTAGTTCGCCAGCGTCAACAATCAGAATGGGCGCACGACGACAACGCAAACGTAAGGCATTGGATGTTTTAGTAGAAAATTAGGGGATTCCTTCAAGTTTATTTACGGTTGGAGCACGTAATTTACACAATTTTCAAATGTGTCCGGATTATAGAGCTGAATGGCACAAAACTGCCCGAATAGAGGGAAAATTAAAAATTTAAAAAGCATTAATTTCGTAGCGGTTTCTGTCATTGCTTATCATATCATTAAATTATATCGGTTACAATTACAATACAATTTAAGTAATAAAGGTACAAGTACAAGTCTTCTCAGATCGAGTTGTTGGTTAGCGCAACGTTATTTGGCGCCCCCATTGCAGCATCTCCTCTATTTTTGGCATGCAACCAATGCACTGATATTTAAGCAGGACTGATTGGCCTACTCTTTATATAGATCAATTGCGACCGATTTTTCCGGGACAGTCTTCTTAATGACATCAGTAATGAGCTAGTTGTTTATTTAGGCATTAGGCTTAGATATAAAAACCAAAACGCAAACTAAAGAATAACAGATGATGACTTACTGAGTTGAGGACGAAACAGTATAAGTGAGTTATGCGGTTTTATTTTTTTTGTATGAAAAAAGTATTAGGTGAAGCAAACACGACTAGACATTTAGAAAATAACTTTAATATTTTTCTAATAAAAATTTCGCAAAAATTTCTAATTTACATCATCGGTTGTAAACAACAAACCAAGACTTAAAGTTGAGATGTTTAAGTTTGATTAATAAATGTTTCAGGCACGCACGTGGAAATGACGTCGAAAAGTGGACCAACAGAAGAGGTAAGCATTCCTATTTACTTAATTTTCAGCTATTCTGGTGCATTCTGGCGTTCCAAGTTCAACTATTTTAAATTACTCTAGGTTGAGGACGAAAGCAAAAATTAAATAAAACCACTTTGCTTATTGTACAACATTGTTGGCCAAAATACATTATGAATTTAATGTCAACTGAAAAATCCTCTTTAGCGTTTGGACAATTTTAAACTAAAAATTATAATTAATTCAAATTCAAAATATTTCCTTATTTTGACCAATTATGTTATGTGTTATTAGTTTTAATACTCGCGTTGCTTCCACTAAAATTTCTACTTAGTTGTAGAGTTTTCGACTAACACATCTATTTCTTCCACCTTTTTAATAATAATTGGCTATTTAAAAATATTACAATTTAATTTCAGTATTGAATTGGGCACACACAATCATCGATAAATCACACGACATTCCGACAATCATTCACTTGGGAACACTTAACGAAACGAGGAAAATTAAAAGTGACGATTGGCGAACGATAACCAAAACTGAATATAATAATCACAACCATTACTTTACACCACCATGTACTTCAAAATAAGACAACCAGTAGGTTGATGAAGCAACTGAGTATAATTTTTGGATAGTAGCAGACTGTGTTTATTTCAGAATTTTAATACATTTTTTGTTAACTAGAACAAAGGAGAAATTCTGGTAGCATGGCAAAAATACAAAGCAAACCGCCCTGAAGAACTCACCCTCATTGAAGGAGAAACAGTGGAGCTTCTTAACACTGAAGATCCTTCAAAATCTTCTTCTAAGTAAGAATAATATATTTTTAAAAAAGTTGATTTAGATTATTCGCAACGCTTTTTTAGCAACGGGTTTCCTGTCGATTCTTGTTTTATTTAAAAATTTTTTTAAGCTCTAACACACAAAAATTTTCAAGTTCTCAATGATTAGACTATGCTATTAAAAATGGACAAAGCATATCTCATACTGCAATAGTTTAGAAAAATACCTATCGTAGCATTGTAACCCCTTCATAAGTCACTATGATATAATAAATTTAATATATGTATAAACGTGAATAGTCTGTAAACTTTGGACTATAAAAATGGATCATTGTACGCTGTATGTAAGTGCTATAATCGTCTATACATTTTGTCAGTTACAAAGATGGCTTTTTAAGTAGCACGCTTCGATTGTCTAATTCTAATTACTGGAATGCCAACGCATTTTGTTTTCTTAACGCAAACATCATTCAAAGTTTCTATAAAAACTTACTATTACATTTAATTTCGTAATGTTTACTACATTTGACATCATAAATATTTCATTGAGAAAAGAGGTACGTGTGCCTTTAGATTATTAATTTTTCCTATGAAATAACAACTTTGGTCATGTTTACAAAATATCTGTAAGGTAGGGATTTATAAACCTTCATTGGCCCATATATTTTGGAATACAGTTAGATTACAATAATTATAACAATCGCAAATAAATTTATATAATTTACTTTACAAACTACTGCTAACTGCAGCTGATTTTACTGCTAGTATGATATTTCTTTGTTAAGCGCGTTTTAAACTTTATAATAACATAGCAAAATCCGTGGACTACGGCACACGCTTTCTTTAGAAACAATTGCTAACTGCGACTGGTTTTATTGTTAATATGATATTTCTTTGTTAAACGCATTTTAAACTTTACAATAAAATAGCGGAACCCGTGGGCTACGCCAAACACTTTTCTTTACAAATAATTACTAGAATATTTATTAGAAGAAATGTATTGATGTAATTCATACATTCGCCGGTGTTGCAGTTTCATAGCACTAATTACACTGCTTGATTGTTACATAAACATTGAAACCCGTAAACATAATAAACAAGGTGCGTCGAGAATTTTACTGATTACGTCGTCACTAAACGTTGAGACAGAGGGAACAGATACGGATTTACCATAAACCCGGTACGTTACCTACTTTATTTGCTTATTTACTGTTAACAAAAAAACAGAGGGCTCCCACCACTAGAGGCCACATATTAACGCGTCTAATATAAGGCGCATATTTGTTAGAACAGCGGACCGCTATAGTTTTCGACAACGATACCTACTTTATTCGCTTATTCATACCAAAAACTACGGAGGGCAAAGCCTACGGGTATTTTAATGGTTTAATGGCGAGGGGCCGCCACTACTAAAACCACATATTTAAGCGTCTATTATATAAGGCGCATATTTGTTAGTACGACGAGGCGTTGCAGTTTTCGATAAATTAAGCCAAATTTAATATTTACGGTTTGTGTGTATGACTGGGAACTAATCTGTCGATAACTGGCAATCTCCACGTCGGATTCCTCGGGAAACTCACATGTTGAGTTACGGATCCCTTCAATCGAGCTAGACTTTTACCTACGGCAGGATCAAGAACAGATACATCAGTACCAAAAACTCTGCAGAGAAATGCAGGTCAGATTATGCAAACAATGCGCGAAGATACTCAAATAACTCAAATCAGATTTAAAAATCCCATTGCAGCTGAGACATATCAGCGGATACCTGTACATGTTGTGTTATTACCGACAATTATTTTATCACTCTCGTGTACAGTTCAAAAACACAAAATTTCAAATGAAAATAACTTAACCTTAATGAACCTGCCATACACAACCACTATTAATTGGAATCAAGGATGGACAATCATTTCTACAGTTAGAAGCATTTATAATGTGAAAATTTAAATTGTAAACACCAATGAACGACGCCAATTTAAAGGAAAAGTGGGACTTTTATTTAAAAAATTATTTAATGTCGATCACGGGCCGGCGGGTGGTCTAGTGGTTAAAGTCCCAGGCTTTGAAACTAGACTCCCAATGGCAGTTGGTTCGAGTCCACTGCTCGTCAGTAATTTTTCTGAACAAGTTAAATCCGACGGGTCCATGGATGGTGTATGTAGGTGTGTATGTTGGGTTGCATGTCTTTCAGGGGTGGGGCATGTTAGACCGGTGAAGAGCACTTAGTGTGCTGAGCCCGGGTAAGGGGGTGGGATGGGAATCATGAAGTCGTGCACACGCACGGCTTCATGATTCTTTTAAAAAGAAAAAAAAATGTCGATCACGCTAGATCGGGATATAAAAACGAAATAATAAACATTCGCATGATTACTTAGTAGTTACGTATGTTCAGTTCAGTCGCCTACTTTCCGTATTTGAGAATATACAATACTGCGAGAAGCTTTCGGTACATGTCGTGCAACTCGACACAGCTTATTTAATACATTATAAACAAAATTTAGAAAAAAAGTGGGTTGCAGACCACAGGATCCGCTAGTATTTAATTTAGCCGCCATCAACGCTGAGTGAGTCATCAGTCATTACCCATATACCGCTTGAGCTCCGACTCAGATTATAAGAATACAAATGTTTCAAACCTCCTATCGAACTATTGCCAAATAAATTTTATTTTTATTACTGACGAGCAATGACGTAACATCCGCTTCCTGTTTTAGATTTTTTAATGGTTATTTTCTTGATGATGTTATGATAAAGCCTCCCGATTTAAACTTTTTTATGGTTGTTAAGTTTTTTGGTAAAATTCCCTTATTGACGATGTTCATAAAATCCATACTTTCCTATACTGGAAGTATGGGATACTAAAAAAAACAGAACGTAGTCTAAACTGGTACCGTGGATTGTAATTATGTAAGCTTTAACTTCCGTTTCACAAGCTTTACAGTTGTTGTTTTTCAAAAGTAACTCTGATTTATTTTGTAATTAGGCGAATAAAACTAGATCCAGAACTAGACAATTTGGCAAGCAGTGGTACACTTTTGGACAGCTCAGCAGCCAAACACAAATTATCAGTGAAGCCTCATAGGAGACATGCGAGTTCCAGATATTCCCCTACTAGAAGTCATCTTGATACAAGGTACGTTTTATTAAACGGAAATGGAATGGGGAACTGGCCAATAATTACATTGTGACATATCAGTAAATTCACTATTTCAAGTGAATCCAAATCCAAGTATTCACATAAAATCTATTAGTGAGTGTTAGGGTCTATTTTTATTGTATTAAAAAGTTACAACAAAATTTCAATGGGAACATTATTTTCAGTTATTAAATTGTATATTATGCAACGAATCTATATTAATAGCCATTGTATAAGAGTTGCATACACTATTTTTTCTACTAGTTAATTAAAAAAATATTTATTACAAAAATTTATTTGAACATTATACTTAAAAAACTCGAACTGTTTTGCGATGTTAACTGAGAAATGTCAACAACTTTAGTAACCATGGTTACCAAAAACAATGTTCTGCTGCTATTGGTCAGTTTGGGTCATTTCATAACGAAAACCTGTATCGAAATGGGGTATCATTATGGTATAGGCAGCGCACACTTAATAAGTAAATTAAAACATGAGAGTAGAAAAATATTATTATTGTTGTACTATGTCAAACTGTTTGTTAATAACACAACACACAACATTTCGATAGCCAGAAATTTGTTATAAATGCACATAATAAAAATAGTTTGATTTTAGGTGGCTTGTTCGCCAAGTTGAGGGTGAAAAAAGACAAGGCTGGGTTCCTTGCTATGTTTTACAAAGTGTGGATGAACCAACTCCGGGCTCTGGCTTACCTGGAGATGCTGCATTTAGAAGACAGTAAGTGTACTTTTGCGCCTTCGTTAATATACTAACGATCGAAAGTCTAGATTAACAGCAAATTGATAGGGGTTGGTAGAACCTCTGTACACATTAATATACTAACGGGAGAGATCCTACATTCACAGCAAATATACAATGAATTCACTAACGTACTAACTGGCAAAGAATCTACTAAAACCACTGTCCACATTAAAAGGTAGATGGATAATGGCTTCATTAAACCACTAGCAGTTAAAAATTCTACTAGAAACACTGTCCACAATAACAATGTGATAGTGGTTTCATTTAAATACTAGCAGGAGATTGTCGACATTAGCAGTAATAGGTAGCGGCTTTATCAACGAACTCAAGAGCAAGAATTCTACTGAAAACGCTGTCCATATTAACATTCTGACAGTGGCCTTCGTTAATATACTAACGGGCAATTGCCTAAAACAACAGCGAATAGATAGTGGCTTCATTAACCTACCAACGAGCAAAGACTCTACTAAAACCACTGTCCACATTAAAAGGTAGATGGATAGTGGCTTCATTAAACCACTAGCAGTTAAAAATTCTAGTAGAAACACTATCCACATTAACAATGTGATAGTGGTTTCATTTAAATACTAGCAGGAGATTGTCGACATTAGAAGTAATAGGTAGCGGCTTTATTAACGAACTCAAGAGCAAGAATTCTACTGAAAACGCTGTCCATATTAACATTCTGACAGTGTCCTTCGTTAATATATTATCGGGCAATTGTCTAAAACAACAGCGAATAGATAATGGCTTCATTAAACCACTAGAAGTTAAAAATGCTACTAGAAACACTGTCCACATTAACAATGTGTTAGTGGTTTTATTTAAGTACCAGCAGGGGATTGTCGACATTAGCAGTAACAGGTAGTGGCTTTATTAACGAACTCAAGAGCAAGAATTCTACTGAAAACGCTGTCCATATTAACATTCTGACAGTGGCCTTCGTTAATATACTAACGGGCAATTGTCTAAAACAACAGCGAATAGATAGTGGCTTCATCAACCTACCAACGAGCAAAGACTCTAGTAGAACTACTGTTTACAATAACTCTGGATGTGTAGTGGTTTCATTAAACTACCAACAGTCAAAAATGTTACCAGAAACAGTGTCTACATTAACAACATGACGGTGGCTTCATGTATCTACTAACGGGAAAGTGGCCATACCACTGTCCATAAACTATCAACAGTTAAACATTTTGGTAGAGCGGCTGTCTATAATAACAACGTGATAGTGGCTTACTGCCTCCGTTAAGATACTAACATTAACATCAAATAAATAGTGGCTTTACTAAACTACTAACAAGCAAGAATTCTACTAAAACAACTGTTCACATTAACGGTAGATGTATAGTACATTCATTATACTACCAAGAGTCAAATATACTACTAAAACCACTGTTAACATTCACAATGTGATAGTGGCTTCGTTAGTATACTAACGGATGAGTGTCTACATTAGCAGCGAATAATTAATGGCATTATTAAACTTCCAACAGTCAATTTAGTAGAACCACTGTCCACAGTAACAACGCGATAGTAGCCTCGTAACCGGCGAGTGTCTACATTAACATCGAATAGATCGTGGCTTCATTAAACTACTAACGAGCAAGAATTCTGCTGCAGCCTTTGTTTACATTAACAGTAGATGGAAAGTACCTTTATTATACTGCCAAATTTTACTAGGTCATTAAACTATTAACGGGCTAGGAGTCTGGTAAAACCCACTGTTTACATTAACAGTAGATGTATAGTATCTTTATTATACTACCAAGAGTCAAAACTTCTACTAGATCAAGCCACTATCCATGTTTACAATGCAGTAGCGGCTTCGTTAGTATACTAACGAACGAGTGTCTACATTAGCAGCGAATAAGTAGTAGCTTTATTAAATTACTAACGAGCTGGGAGTCTGGTAAAACCACTGTTCACATTAACAGTAGATGGATAGTGACTTTAGTAAACTACTAACAGTTTAAATTCTACTAGAACCACTGTCCGCATTAACAATGTGATACTGGTTTTGTTAATATACTAACGGGGCCAGGGTCTACATTAAAAGCGAACAGATGGCGGTGTAATTAACCTACTAACAAGCACGATTTCTGCTAAAACCATTGTTTATATTAACAGTAGCTAGATAGTGACTTCATTAATCTACCAGCAGTCAAATATTTTGCTGAGTTGTTCACATTAACAGTGTGATAGTCCTTCCTAAGCTATAACTTATCCACTCGGGTATAGGCATCTCCCATTGAATATTCCACATTTGTCTATCTTGTGCGACTTGAAACCATGTTTTTCTGCTGTTTTATTTATGGCGCCATACTCGCATTTGGCAACCGCGGCGAGTCAATGTCTAAACCTCCATTAAATTATATAATAGTGACTTCTTAAATACACTAATTTTAGCAATAGCTACAAATAGAGAGTGGCTTTATTGGTTTATTATTTGGCAAGGTTTCTACTAAAACCACTATCCACACTGAAAGTAAATGAACATTGACTTTACTACAACACCAACAATCAAACGTTCTATTAGAGCCACTGTCCACATTAACAGTGTGATAGTGGTCTTGTTAATATACTAACGAGCTAGTGTCTAAATTAGTGGTTTCATTAAACTACCAGCAGTTAACTATTCTACTAGAACAACTGTTTACATTAACAATATGCAAGTGGTTTCATTTATATACTAACGGACTACCGGCTTCTTTAACTTACTAACGAGCAAAAATTTTGCTTAAAAACCTACTACCCATATAAGCAATAAATGGATAATGTCGTAATTAAATTACCAACGGTCAAAATTTCTACTGGAACCACTGTCCACATTAACAATATGATAGTGTCTTTGTTAATATACTAACCGACTAGTGTATACATTAACAGCAAATAGATATACGTCTTTAATAACCTACTGACGAGCAAGGATTCTGCTAAAATCACTGTCCATATTAACAGTAGATTAGCAGTTTAAAAGTCTACTAGAACCACTGTTCACATTAACAATGTGATAGTGGCTTCGTTAATATAGTAACGGGCGAGTGGTTGCATCAACTGCGAATAAATAGTGGCTTTATTAACCCACTGACTAGCAAGTAATGTACTAAAACCAATATTCACAGTAACACTTCGTCGATGGTGGCTTAATTACGCTATCAACAGCAAACATCCTACTAGAACCACTTACAGTAGAAGGATAGTGACTTCATTAAACTACCAACATTCAAAAATTCTACTAGAGCAACTGTCCACATGTATCTACATTAACAGCAAATATATAGTGTTTTTAATAATCTACTAACGGGCAAGGATCCTGCAAAATTACTGTCTATATTAACAGTAGATGGATAGTAGCTTTATTAAACTAACAACAATCAAAATTGTTACTAGAATTTCTACCTACATTAACAGTGTGATAACGGCTTCAGTAACATACTAATGGTCGTACAATTACAGCGATTAGATAGTAGATTGATTAACCTACTAACGGCCACTAGGATTCTACAATTATCTCTGTCAACATGAACAGGAGATAGATAGTGATTTTACTAAATTTTCAACAGAAAAAAAATCTACTAGACCTATTGTTCACGTTAACAACGTAATAGCGGCTTTTTAGCATACTACCGGGAAAGTGTTCATGTTTATCAGCGAATAGATAGCAGCTTCATTTAAGTAGTAACAGACAAGGAGTCTACTAAAACCACTGTCTACATTAACAGTAGATGCATAGTGGCTTTATTAACCATATGATGGTGGCCTCATTAATATACTAACGGGCGAGTTCGTGCATTAACTACGAATGAATAGGGGCTTCATTAACCTACCAACGTGCAAGGATTCTACTAGATCCACTTTACATATTAAAAG
Organism: Ctenicera cuprea; assembly: GCA_958336395.1. Classification (NCBI taxonomy): domain Eukaryota; kingdom Metazoa; phylum Arthropoda; class Insecta; order Coleoptera; family Elateridae; genus Ctenicera; species Ctenicera cuprea. The sequence goes on along the minus strand of OY284495.1, from coordinate 20,800,035 downwards.
TTCGTGAATAGAGGATCGCCAACTATGAACGGTTTTAGTAGAATCACTGTTTATCCTATTTTATATAGAACACTTTTTATTAAAATGAAGGCAGTAATAAAATGCAATATGTTTTTTTCAGGGCAGTTGTAAAAGAACTAGTGGAAACGGAACAAGAGTTTGTAAAAGATTTGGACTACGTCGTTCAAGAGTACCTTATACGAACAGAAGGTGCAAAAGTTCCTAAAATTATCAAAGATAACCTAGAGTTGGTATTCGGGGGTCTTGTGGAAATAGCGGACTTTCATAGAACGTAAGCATTTTTGTAATAACGAATAAGGTAGAAACGTTTTTAAGAGTGCTATTATTAAGTAAATTGTCACATCACGTACTTTAATAATAAAATTATAAAACATCATACGGTTAAGAAACTGGTGATATGGCTAAAAACAGTTTTCTTTTACCGAATTTCGTTCCGATGTTATTAAGCAAAAAAGTGGCTCAGTATATTGTAAAGAACTGCAACATAATTAGACGTTCATTAGGAACTAATAGATATTAAGACAATATAAAAAGAAAAATAACTGTATTATTTTAATTTTAGAGTATTAATGGAAGGTGTTAAGTATTACGCCAACGAACCAAACCTTTTGGGTAAAGCTTTCCTTCGGCTGGAACGAGATTTCGACAAACATGTCAATTATTGCACAGATGAACCACTAGCACAAACCTTTCTCGAGTCCTGTGACGTCGCCAAAGATTACTATGACGTAAGTTTTCTTTTGGGGATTGTTTTGCTTTCTTAGTAGTTACTTAAAATGAAATATGGAAATTAGGTACTCAACAACCCTTAACGAGCTATTTTGTGTTTTTTTACTTGGAAGGTAATAGATGAGACGAACTTTCTTTATTACATGAGAATTAATTATTACTAATTAAAATTAGATCTAAAATAAAATCAATCAGTAGTAGCACAGATTAGCAAACTAATTAAACAGTTATTAATAATGCTCTTTCACATATTTGCTTAAGTATCTCTTAAAACTATACAAATTTGTTGCATCTTTGGATTCCGGTGGAAGAGCTTTATATACTTTTATACCTTTATAATACAAGGAATTTTATGTGCGTAATTTTATTAATTTAGGTAATATAAATTTCAAACGACTCCTAGTTTTCTAAATATAAACATTAGCGCAATAATGATTTTATACATTGAAAATCTGATCCGAATGCTAAGTTTATTGGATATTCTACCGAAGAAGCTTATATTTTTAGCAACTTTCTTAATAATAAAATCTACATTGCTACGAAAATTAAGTGTATTATCTATAATTACTGCTAAATATTTAATTTGAGAAACATTTATTTTTTTGGGGTTTACTTAAAATGGCCATAAATTTTGTTTTTGATGTATTTAATTTAGGTTTATTTATTTGTTGCCATTTAGCTATAACTTCGTAATCCATATTAATTTTATTAATGGCATATACAACATTGTCATCAGACAGTGATATTAATGTATCATCAGCAAATAAATTTAACGAGCTGTATTTAACCTTTAAAATAAATCGTTAATGTACAATACAAATAACAGGGGACCTAAGACGGACCCTTGAGAAACACCTGTTTTGTATATAGAAAACTCTATACAACGTAAACATTACTTCTTAACAAAAGACTAGCAATTTGTTTGTTTTTATAAAATACCGATTGTGCCATATGGTAAACATGATAAAGTTGTTAAGTTTTAAAGTTCGTATTACAATAATACTTGAAAATAAAAGGGGATATATTCTGTGGCAGCCCTGTTATAGAATATATAAGAACTACTAATGGTTTACTGGCGTCATACATAAAAAGAAAAAACATTTATAAGTAGTTCCCTCTAATGTCACGTTCATACAGTTTAAATATAGTAGGGTAGGTTAAGGGGCGACAACTGGTTATTGGTGAGGGTGTTGGGTGGCCGTGCTTGCTGCCACCAAATGGCACTAATTATAAATATGAATATGAACGGTATTCAGAAAAAATTACCTCAAAAAACAGCGCCAAAAAAATACTCGGGATACAAAAGCCCAGAAAAAAAGTCCGGAACAAAATCTCCTGAAAAAAGCCCCGGTAAAAACATTCGCGGAAAAATCATCTCCAGTAAAAAATCCCCGGTAATAAATACCAAAAATTTCATTCCTATCTGGGAACTTGTTTTTGAGTAATAAGGCGTTATTGTGAAAATTTTTAAAAACTGTTCATTGTTTGTAAGCTAGAAGAATCAGAAAAAATGAGTTGAATTTGCCCGAATTTTTCCGTTTCTCAATTTAGAAAATTTGTTTTCCGGGAAAGATGCAACCAGAAAAACGAGGCCCGGAAAAAACATCCCTAGAAAAAAACCCGGAAAAAAGCGCTGGAAGAAACAGCTCCGGATAGCTGCTTTCCATGGAAAAAGATTTCCTAAAACATATCCCCGGATAAAACATCCCCGGAAAAACCTACTCAATACAAAATTAAAATACCTTTGAAAACAAGTAAAAAGCATCCCCCAGAAACAAAACTTTCTTGTTGTGCTTATTTTATTGTACACTGCACCAACGAATAACAATTTCGCCAAAGATTACTTCAAACCTTAAATATGGATTTTGTTATTGCGTTTATCCAAAATTGTTGCATCATTATTTTAACATCCAATTGGCTGATCGCTGCAAGTTTGCTGTACATTTTGGAGTCAATTGCACTATACAGAAAGGACGGAGGAGTCAATGCTCACTTATCGGTTCCTACTTTAAGAAGTCTAAGTCGGAGGAAATACCTACTCACAAGATTAATGTCTCCCCTAGATAACCTTCAGTAAAACGAAAAAAATTTGATTTTTTTATATTTATAAAAACAGATAGTTTGGTATTAAAGAAAGACAGAGAACAGCAAAACCTAACTAAATCAGCTAAGATTTTTGTTCTACTATCAGATCTTGTAAAACAGTGTTGTAGGTAGGTTTGGTAGTTTTTTATGTTTTTTAGTAACAGTTTTTAATTATAATACAAATAATGATATTTAATAACAATGGTTTCTATGGGAAAAGTTGTTAATATTTTTCAGATGTTGTAGTTAATAAAATAATTCAGCCTCCCACCTTTGCTTATTGTACAGCTATTATAATTAATACTTTTATTTTGCAGTTATGAGTTGTTGTACATGTACAGACATGTACAAGGATAGTTGTTAGACAATGGACCTGACGGTGTATTTTGAAATATATATACATATAGGGTGTAAATGAAACCAAGTACACTCCCCTTATTTCCACATTTTTTAAGTTGATGCAAATTAAAGTTGAAGATGTTTAATTATCTATGAAAACGCATTGCATGATGTATAGGTTAATAATCTAGCAGTAGAAATTTCCCCAACTTCATATTATTTAATAAAACCCTTTACATATTTCAATAAATTTTTGTAAAGCATGAATTTCTTCTTTCAAATGTTTTTAAGAATTTGAAATTGGTTAGTTAATGAAAGAGAAAAATGTAATAATTGTTTTACTAGATGAAGATGGCCATGAAATTAATATTTGTGGTAGCACTTTGCAACAAGTAGCCGTTGCAAATTACTGGAAACATAATAAGGTAAATTTGTAGTAAAAAATCGTATTTAGTTTAGACCAGTAGCTGTTATACGTTTTACATTTTAATTATTTATTTTTTTCTATAGCAACTGTTAAAACGTGCTATTATTAACTAAAATTAGAGGGAAAAGTAGCACTTTACCATCAAGGGTAGATAAAGTAGTACTTTAACAGCAAGGATAGATAAAGTATTTTTTTTCTACGCACTACAAACTCTATAGCAACCAAAAATTTATTATTAAAGCCACCTACTCATTTTTTCGTGAAACTGTTTTTTTCCTGACACTTTTAAATTAAATTTATCATTGATTTTTCTTCATTTTTTGGTCTTCTTTAACAATTGCTATAGAAAAAAATGTTGTATTCCACACAACAATAAAATTTCATTATCTTCTCGATGCTTATTAGCGTCTCGGCTGACGCCTCGACGCTAAAATCGCTCTCGAAGATAAAGTGCAATTTTATCATCTTGTACAGTAAATAACTATTATTTTAAATTTAAAAACAGTTAAAAAGAGAATTTTATGTAGGTACTACTTTATTTTTATTAAGAAATATACAGAAAGCTATTTACTTCTATTAGGGGGTATAAAATTTTCAGCAAATTCTCAAGGATTTAATACTGCTACACTACTTTCGCTAAATTTATTTAATCTAATAAATCTAGAAAAAAATAATCTTAGGATAGGTGAAGATTGCTAGACTGCAGGATAATTCCGATAACTGCAATTATTTAACATTTGTGTTCTTGTTAGTAGTTATTATACAAAGGTTAAGTTTTAGAATGAATCGTCTTATTTTTTTATACACCTATTCTATGTTTAAAATAACACAGATGTTTTTTACTATAATACAAAGAAAATTTATTTTATTTGTTCACACCAACGTTTAAATATGGCGCCATTGTGTGATAGCAAACACCTTTACGATTACATTGTCTGCTCGAACCAAGTGTTCAAACGTGACGTTAGAGGGAATCGCATTTAATTTTCCTTCTTTTTACGTAGCACACCAGTAAAACACTAATAGTTGCTATATTTTGTAGAAGAGGGCTGTCAGAAAATATATCCCCATATATGTTAAAGTATGTTTATATAAATTGAAAAGTAAATTTTTCCGAGGAGCGTAGCTTTGGGGATTAACTATGTACGCTGTTTATAGCGTATAACTTTTGATAGCGGAAGTATTTGTAGCCTTGCACTTTGCTACGAATGCACAAATCCGCGTTTAATAAATTTAAATAAATTCTAATATTTGTTTTGTGTCTTGCGTGTAGATTCATAACGTGTTAAACATTAACGTCATGAGTTAAAAATTGTCTCTTATAATATACTGTGTTACAGGTAAACAAGTAACGTGTTCTATTCTTTTAATTAATAAATTTAAAAATTATTTAGCGAATTTTAATGTTAGGGTGACACTGCTAATTATCAATTACATAAGTTACCCAATCACACAAACGCTAAGGATTTCATACGACGAAATATTTTTGATTGCGGTTACTTGACCTAGCAGACTAACCGCCTATTTACAAGACTTGATTTTACCAGATTATATACCTACTAGCTACTACTTGATATATACTGTGGTGGTTTTTATAGTATAAAAGCCGCTGAAATGCGGCACTTTGCAGTATTCGGTTAGCTCGAATCAGCAAGCAACTCGGTAATATTTATCACAAAAACTGAACTATCTCCAAAAAGTTTGGGTTAAATAAAACCATTTATTCACAAGAAAATAGAAACCCAACGCTTAGCAGCCTTGGATTATATTTTTATATACAGAATATATCAAGTTGCGTGTTAACTACGGGGATCTCGCTTATCTGAAGAGATACGACGATGGTTAAATTAGAGAAAAGTTGTGGAATTTTATGCCCACTAATAATCTGAAAAGAAATTGGAGCTATCTTGCTTAGTTTTTGAATGAACTAAGAAACACTGAAATTTTGGATTTTTTGTTTTCGGCTATAACTCATTTGTCATTTGTATTACATATTTCTAGTTAACACATTATTAGGACACTTTTTATGCCGAATCTAAACTTTTACTTTAACTGTTACCATTGCTCATTTTCGACTGTCAACTTTTTTTCCTATGGTCGGCATTTTAATTTTTTTCATATTTGAATAGAGTTTTTAATTCTGATTTCAACGATTGTTTTGCATTTTGTTTAAGTTTTGAAAATTTTATTACAGAAAATAGAAGTTTCATGAGTGCCATGAAAAGACCACGTTATTTAATTTAATTTGAAAAAAAAACTAGTAAACAAAACACTACTTTTATTTACTTTGGTCTTTAGATACATTAGGTACGCGAAAATTTCAGTAAACTTTGTTTTGAGCGTAGGCAGCAGGTTATGTTATTTTTTATAAAAACAAATGAATGATAAATTTTCTAACATACACAATTTACTGAAAATTCCACTTGCAGTTTTTATGTTTGCAACTGACATAACAAATTTGTATAACATGTTAAATAAATACAAGAGATAACACTAGAACTGCACTAATACAAACAATTATTAAATAAACGTTCAAAACATTTACACCTTTGTAAAACATGCTCAGAAGCTCGTCTAAAATAAACTCTCTAATGTGTGTGTTAGTTACTAACATGTGTCATTCGTTTGTTTTTGTAAAAAATAACTTAACCTGCTGCCTACGCTCAAAACAAAGTTTACTGAAATTTTCGCGTACCTAATGTTTCTAAAGACCAATGTTAGTAAAAGTAGTGTTTTGTTTTACTTCCATCAGTTCAGAGCCTACTAGAATTCTTCCAAAATAAATTAAATGACGTGGTCTTTCCATCGCACTCATGAAATTTCTATTTTCTGTAATAAAATGCTTAAAACGTAAACAAAATGCAAAGTGTGACACATCGTTGAAATCAGAAATAAAAACTCTATTCAAATATAAAAAAATTTAAAATGCCGACCATAAGAAAAAACAAAGTTGACAGTCGAAAATAAGCAATGGGTAACAGTTATACCAAATTTGATCAAAAATTTAGATTCAGCATGAAAAAGTGTCCTAATAATGCGTAAACTACAAATATGTAATATAAATGACAAATAAGATAGCCGAAAACAAAAAATCCAAAATTTCAGTTTTTCCTAGTTCTTTCAGAAACTAAGCAAGATAGCTCCAATTTCTTTTCAGATTATTAATGGGCATAAAATTCCACAACTTTTCGTTAATTTAACCATCGTCGTATCTCTTTAAATAAGCAAGATCCCCATAGTTAACACGCAACTTGATACATCCTGTATATATTTATAGCCCTATTGACAATAAACGTTATTGTATTCTTAATTTGGTATTTGAAACGACAGTTATAAATCTTTGTTTTCTAAAAGATCACTGACAATTTTTGGTAGCGCTTTTCCCGTTTTACACTCGGAATTATTTTGCCCGAACCACCACTTCTTAATATCGTAATAAATCGATTGCTTTATTGGCTGGTGTAATTTATTACAAATTTGGCAAGCCGTTGGTGGTGTTGGTGCGACAAGCATATAATTTTTCTTCCATTCAAAGTACTTCAAATATTCATCTTGGTTTCGATCCAAATATTTCAAATAACTCACTAATTCTTTTACATTTTTGAAATCTGCCACATTTATAACAGAATTTGGGGGTGCACTTATGTTGTAGTCACCAGCACCATAAACCACCGGGACAATCTTTCTTTCAAGAACTCTGTATAGTTTTTCTGTGGAATAATCTCTACAATAAGAATTTTCAAAGGAAAAGTAAAATTTGTAGTTTTGTTCGACCATACGATAACATGCCGATGCTGGTATTTTGTCGCAATGCAATGGTCCACATTTACCGTATATGTCAACTGACATATGCTTTTGAATTTCTTTCGTAAGAGTTTCCCTCTTACCGGTCGTGTCGCAATGGCTAACGAACCAGGCTGCCAATTTAGTTTTTTTGTTCAAAAATTCTTTTGAAGGCATGATATAGTTGGTATCTTGTTTTATTACGAATTTGTACCTTCTAGTAACATCGGAATCGAATCTGTAGGTCATGGTCCAATTGAAATAACCCCTGTATTGTTTCAAATCTGGACAGACATTAACGGGCGCTTCTACATTCATGTACATATATATCTGATGGGGTAATCTAATCCAAGGTGCTTGTTTACTATTATAGTGCTGAACATGGAAAATGAGAACATCAAATTTTTCTAATGGTAGAATGTCCCTCTCGTCAGTTATATAACAGTTTTTGTGTTGACAATTTTCAAAGGGTTCGTGTCCAAACCCTGCTGAATATATCTTATGTGACGAGAACAGATTCCAGTACAGAATATATTTGGTTTCATTGTTGGAAATGCTTCTTAAAATTCCAGCATTTTTATAACCATCGAAACCGAAAGGGTTTAGTGAATATATTAGGTGAATTGAAGCCAATCCTAAGCTTGCTAAGCCTATCAAAATGATTTTGATAGCAGTTTTCCATGACATTCGCATAGCCAAGAGCAGTTTGGTAACTTCTGAAACCATTTAAGAAAAGAATTATTTTTTGATAATTACAACCAAAATTATTATACACCTTAGTTCGTTATGTGAAACTATATTTATGTAAACTGATTTGTTACAGAAAATTTAAAGTTAAAAAAGAATTGAGAAAGTTATGTATATTTGTACTAAAATTTGATAAGAACTACAAATAAAACGTGCTAAAATCGTTCATTATTTTATCACCTGTATGTGGAAAAATGACTATTTTACTTTACAATAACATTGTGATAACAATAAGTCTATAATTTTGTGTTTGTTCTCAATGATCTCTGTTCATATAATTATTAGTATTATATTCGTGTTATATTATGTTAGTATATATTATATTAGTATTCATATAATTATTTATAGCTACATATTTCTTGTTCGTGGTAAGTTTAACCTTTTAGATACTACAGGAGTCGCATGAGAAGCCTAAGGTTCTCTTTTCATTTTAACTTGGCGGCCCTTGCTTATTGGCCGACCGCCATGGTTTGCTGATAAAACTTTTCAAAGCAACAAAAGGTGTTCCTCCCAGTTTAGGCTGCTGGTAGTCTTTCATCCGAATTGACCATACACCACCCAGATATGTTGGACGTGACAAGTTGAAGCTAAATCTCACCCTTAAACCTAGAAAAAGAGCAGAGTAAGTATGCCTGCTAAAACCAAGAATTCGTCCGATACTCCTTTAGTCGAACGTGTTTCCCCTTAAAACACATAGACTGGTTTCACACCAACCCTAGTGGGTTTTAGCGTAATACAGAGGTGAAAGAAGTTATTCTTCAACAGTTTTATTTTTTTTATATTTAATGGGTAATACAATAACATACATAAAGATAATCAAGACCCTTGAATTCCCTCGTGATGTGTAGATAGTTTCTCTAGCTGGTACGGCGGATGCGAAGAGAGGTGGACCTCTCTTCGCATCCGCCCGGGCGTCGGGCGATGGGTTCCGGGTGTCGGGCTCCTAAGCAGTGGCGTAACTACCATGGGGCAGAGAAGTCTTTATTTTTATATTCAACCAAAATTATTTAAAATTCCATGTAAGTAAGTATGTACTTATACAATGAAAAATACTGAAGTGAGATTATATATAGTAATAACATAGCACCCACACTTTTTGGTACCAACCCAGACACATTAACTTCAGAAAATTTATATTTGTTGATCTTAATTAGTTACGGCTTTAATATATTTATTTTCATTTATTATTATACTGACTCTGATGTATTAAATGTAGTAATGTGATTATCCGCAAGGTGGTACCATTAGATTATAGCACTATTCATGTTAAAGTATTGCCGAATGAAATCTTAATAAATTTTTGTTTTTAGTTTATTTATAACTTTACAATCTGTCACATAGTGACATTCAGTAAATATTTTGACAAATAATATAGGTCATGTAGAAAGTTTTCCATCGAAAAATTTCCTTATATTAATACATTTAGATTGAAGAGAACTAATTATTTAAGGATTATTAAACAAATAAACAATTGAACGAATGAACAAATAAAAAATCTTAATAAATAACATGAAAATTACTCGAGTATTAGTTACGTTGGCTGTATTGTCATGTTATCACGACGCAGTGGCGTAACTTCAGATTTTGGGCCCTGACCCCATCCTCAAAAAAACTTCAATAATAAAGTAATTGATAATAAGTACAATTTCTTCAAAAGGAAAAAAATATTTGCAGTCTAGTAAATGAAAATAAATATATTAAAGCCGTGTCTAATTAAGATAAGCAAATCTTAAATTTTTTGAAGTTAATGTGTCTGGGTCGACAGTCGACACCAAAAAGTGTGGGTGTTGTGTTATTAGTAAACATAATCTCACTTTAGTATTTTTTATTGTTTAAGTACATACTTATTTACATGGAATTTAAAGTGTTTTTTGTTGAGATAAATACTGTAAAATATCAAAAATTTTTATTGAAAGAAGAGAAAAGAGAATTAATGAAAAATAAAAACTTGTGGCAGGGCCCGGGGCCCATTGACCCCTCTGCCCCATGGTAGTTGCGCCACTGGGTTTTAAATAATTTTCTCCGATAAATTCTTACAATTATTTGCATGCTTCTTGTTTATCTTCTAAAGCAGTAAATGATTAAAAGATTAAGACTTGGGGTATTCCCTCGCTTTCTTTAGAAGAATTACATAAATTGTGATGTTGAGAGAAGCTTCTCGAAATATAAAGCAATTTTAGCCGATAACAGGCATAGTTTCATATTAAAAAATTTAAAAATGTACGCAATTGTAAATTTCAATTCCTTACATTGTAAAAACAATTCATAATTCACGATATTAAATATTAATGTTTAATATTTATCATGTTTAGTTCTTTACTTACTTATTGTTAATTATAATTATGAAATTATATATTTTTTAAATTAACAAATTCTAATACTGAAATTTATTTATTTATAAAAAAATAAACCATAATTAGATAATCATCAAAAATTCGACAAAGTACATTTTCGACAAGATTTCATATTATAAATGCATAAATTGCAAATTTTTGGTGCTTATATAAGTGCATATTTAATACATTTATAGTGCATAAATGCATGCATGTTTTGAAAATTTTAAGTGCATATAAATCCGATCCCTTCTTATCAAACAATTAATTATTGAACATTTAGATACTTTTGGAATGGGTAAGTATTGTAGAGTAACGCATTTTGATAGGGTTTCATTAAATATTTTGCGACTGTTTTAATTCTGTAGATCATATTCTAAAATGCGGAGTGAGGTAACACGCCGCGGTCACGGATTGTTTGATTTTAGTATGTTTGTTATTTTAATGTGAGCACGTAATATTAGGTAAAGTTTAGTTCTGCTGATTGCTCTTTATAGTTAGGTATACAGCTACATATTTTTAATTAGCAATTCATGGCATTTGTTTTGTCTGCAACATCATTTAAGTTTGTAATTTAATTGGTCAACTCTGGGCCAGGCTAGGTACCGCGAAAAATTCGACCAAAAGTCTAAAAAAGCAATCGGGCAACCGTCACGGGACTTTCCTCGCATTTAAGGAAATTTTTGAAAATTTTTAACATATTTCAAAAAATGTTCTGGATATTTAGAATATTTTTAAATTTTTCGAAAAAATTTTGAATATATTTTATACCGGATGTTTTTCAAAAATTTTGATGTTTTTTTAAATTATTGGAAAAGTTTGATCACGATGAATTTTTCTTAAAATCACAAAATTCAATATTATGGAAATTATTAAAAAATTTCAAAATTTTGAAATTGTAAAGATTTTCGGAAATTATGGAAATGTAATATATTTTGAGTATTAAATTTCTAAAAATTTTGAAAATATTTCGACATTGATAATTTAAAAATAAGTAAACATTTTGAATTTGTTTGAAAATGTCGAAAAATTATTGAAAATTTTGAATACTGAAATTTTTAAAAATTTTGTAAACTGCGGGAAATTGAAACGATTTAAAAAAATTTGAGTGGAAAATGTTTTAAAATTTTTGACAACTCTTAGAAAGTAGAATAATTTTGAAAGTTTTTAAATACTTGAAAATTTGTGAAAAATATTTAAAAGAATTTTTAAAAATTATTGAAAAAAAAAGTTCTATAAAATTTTAAAGGATATAATAACGTGTTAATTTATTAATTACAGGATTGATATATTTGTTAGTTAATTGCAAGGAAGTATTTTATTTCAAATAAATACAGCATTAGTTTATTAATTTTATAAACAATAGGGTGAAATAAATATATGGTAAAAGGTTTATAAAACATATTATTTCAACAGTATATGTAGCAATCGAACTTTGGCACTGAGTTACTTAGGCTGAGTGCGTTTTTCAAAACGTTACAAGGTTTATATCGATTTGGATGGTGAGGAATAGTACGGATATCGCGTTTGCCTTGATGGGTTACTGGGTATGCCTAAAATACATATCTAGGCTTTTCTTTCTAGTGCTCATATATTTAAGTAGAACACCCCTCCCCATATAACTCCCTTTATACACCCAGAACCCTTTTATGGAATTGACTGTTCGTATAAACGCTTGAACGACAGCTGCTTAGACAAACAAAACTTAAATGTTGGGGAGAATTGTCCAGTTGGCCAATTGAATCAACTGACAAGAAAAATCTTACCAATCACACCGTCTTACCAGAAATGAGCTACGAAAGGTATCAGCTAAGGCCGCGTATACATTTGCAATGGAACCCCGTAACGTAACCGTGTTTGGTGACCGCGTGGACGGTGCTTAGAAACATGTGCACGTAACATAAGCCCGTAACAGGTGCGTTACGACTCCCATTTTGGTATTGTTCTCGGCGCCCCATGATTGGTGAATCGTGTATAATAAATACACCGCAACGCTACCCTGTGGTGTTTTTCTCAGTCTTTTAAGTCGCCAGTGACGCCCTCTATAGGTTTTGGATATTTGGGAACGTATGCCTTTTTATTCAATAAATGGGAAATGATAAAAAATGATATCCAAATAATACAAATCGAGTTACAACCAAAGTCTCACACGATATATACACACAAAGAAAGGCATGAAAAATGTTTCCATGCTATGGTAATCAGTGGCGTAACTTCAGATTTTGGGCTCGGGGTCAAGATACTTGAAGGGCCCTGGCCCCATCCTCAAAAAAACCTCAATAATAAAGTAATTAATAATAAGAACAATTTCTTTAATAGGAAAAAAAATATTTGCAGTCTAATAAATGAAAATAAATATATTAAAGCCGTGTCTAATTAAGATCAGCAAATCTTAAATTTTCTGAAGTTCATGTGTCTCGGTCGGTACCAAAAAGTGTGGGTGTTGTGTTATTACTAAATATAATCTCACTTCAGTAGTTTTCATTGTATAAGTACATACTTAGTTACATGGATTTTAAAATGTTTTTTGTTTAATATAAAAATAGAGACTGTCGAAAATCAAAAATTTTTATATAAAACTTCGTAATAGGGAAATAAAAACTCGTGGCTCGTGGCAGGGCCCCCTAAGACCTCGAGCCCGGGGGCCGTGCCTTCTCTGCCTCATGGTAGTTACGCCACTGCTTAGGAGCCCGACACCCGGAACCCATCGTCCGACGCCCTGGACTTCTCTTCGCATCCGCCCGTACCACCTAGAGAGACTATCTACAGATCACGAGGGAATTCGCGGGTCTTGATTATCTTTATGTATGTTATTGTATTACTACCCATTAAATATAAAAAAAAATAAAACAGTTGAAGAATAACTTATTTCACCTCTGTATTACGCTAAAACGCACTAGGGTTGGTGTGAAACCATTCTATGTGTTTTAAGGGGAAACACGTTCGACAAGAGAAGTATCGGACGTACAAGATGGACAATTTCTTGGTTTAAGCAGGCATACTTTAACTCTGCCCTTTTTCTAGGTTTATGGGTGAGATTTTGCCTCAACTTGTCACGTATAACATATCTGGGTGGTGCATGGTCAATTCGGATGAAAGACTACGAGCTGCCTAAACCGGGAGGAACACCTTTTGTTGCTTTGAAAAGTTTTATCGCAAACCATGGCGGTCAGCCAATAAGCAAGGGCCGCCAAGTTAAAATAAAAAGAGAGCCTTCTCATGCGACTCCTGTAGTATCTAATAAGATTAAATTTACCACGAACAAGAAATATGCAGCTATGAACAGAGATCATTAAGAACAAACACAAAATTATAGACTTATTGTTATCACAATATTATTGTAATGTAAAATAGTCATTTTTCCACACATAGGTGATAAAATAATGAACGATTTTAGCACATTTTATTTGTAGTTCTTATCAAATTTTAGTACAAATATGCACAACTTTCTCAATTCTTTTTTAACTTTAAATTTTCTATAACAAATCAGTTTACATAAATATAGTTTCACATAACGAACTAAGGTGTATAGTAATTTTGGTTGTAATTATCAAAAAATAATTTTTTTCTTAAATGATTTCAGAAGTTAGCAAACTGCTCTTGGCTATGCGAATGTCACGGAAAACTGCTATCAAAATCATTTTGATAGGCTTAGCAACCTTAGGATTGGCTTCAGTTCACCTAATATATTCACTAAACCCTTTCGGTTTCGATGGTTATACAAATGCTGGAATTTTAAGAAGCATTTCCAACAATGAAACCAAATATATTCTGTAGTGGAATCTGTTCTCGTTACATAAGATATATTCAGCAGGGTTTGGACACGAACCCTTTGAAAATTGTCAATACAAAAACTGTTATATAACTGACGAGAGGGACATTCTACCATTAGAAAAATTTGATGTTCTCATTTTCCATATTCTGCACTATAATATTAAACAAGCACCTTGGATTAGATTACCCCATCAGATATATATGCACATGAATGTAGAAGCGCCCGTTAATATCTGTCGAGATTTGAAACAATACAGGGGTTATTTCAATTGGACCATGACCTACAGATTCGATTCCGATATTACTAGAAGGCACAAATTTGTAATAAAACAAGAAACCAACTATATCATGCCTTCATAAGAATTTTTGAACAAAAAAACTAAATTGGCAGCCTGGTTTGTTAGCCATTGCGACACGAGCGGTAAGAGGGAAACTCTTACGAAAGAAATTCAAAAGCATATGTCAGTTGACATATACGGTAAATGTGGACCATTGCATTGCGACAAAATATCTGCACCGGCATGTTATGATAAGGTCGAACAAAACTACAAATTTTACTTTTCCTTTGAAAATTCTTATTGTAGAGATTATGCTACAGAAAAACTGTACAACATTCTTGAAAGAAACATTGTCCCGGTGGTTTATGGTGCTGGTGACTACAACATAAGTGCACCCCCAAATTCTGTTATAAATGTGGCAGATTTCAAAAATGTAAAAGAATTAGTGAGTTATTTGAAATATTTGGATCGAAACCAAGATGAATATTTGAAGTACTTTGAATGGAAGAAAAATTATATGCTTGTCGCACCAACACCACCAACGGCTTGCCAAATTTGTAATAAATTACACCAGCCAATAAAACAATCGATTTATTACGATATTAAGAAGTGGTGGTTCGGGCAAAATAATTCCGAGTGTAAAACGGGAAAAGCGCTACCAAAAATTGTCAGTGATCTTTTAGAAAACAAAGATTTATAACTGTCATCATCAATATCAGCAAAGGCACGGAAATTATTTAATCTAAATTCTTCCCTTATAAAATGGTTTGTCTATTAAAATCAGCTGTATAATATTATATTAATTAAAATCTAATATAGTACCATACTTTTAGTAAATGTTTGATTAGTGAAAATTGCTGTAATATTGTTTCTCGCTGCGTTTCAAATACCAAATTAGGAATACAATAACGTTTATTGTCAATAGGGCTATAAATATATACAGAGTCGCTATTATGTATGGGACCAAAGCTCCCCTGGTCAAACGGTTTGAGATATGCATTTCATATTTGGTATATGTTAATTTGAGGTTATTTTGCATATATTCCGAAGTAAAAAAAATTTTTTTTCATATAGTTTTCAAGCGCGGCCGCCATTTTGAATTTTTTTAAATAGCAACCTAGGCTGTGTGATACATCAATAGAAAGCTTATTATTTTTCTTTTTTTAGAAATATTAAACGTGTATAGGGTGACATAAGAAAATAACGCAGAAAAAATAAAAAAACATTTGAGGCATGCTTATTTCGTCGCTGCACGTTTAGTGAAATCTAGTAACCATTGCATTAACAAAACGTCGTAAATAAACAAAAGACGAGCAAAAAGTAAGAGTTTAATAAGTGACAAAATAAACATCACACCTAAAACGTCTGAGCAGCATTGCCTTAAACCACAATATGAGTAGACGTTCCATTTAAACAATTTAAAAAAGAAATAAGTTTTACCCTTACAAAGTACATTTAATACAGGAATTGGCAGAAGACAGTTTCGACAGAAGGCTTGAGTTTTGTGAGTGGGCAATGGAAGTTATTTCTGAAAATAACAATTTTGCCAATTCAGTTGATGAAGCTACTTTTCGTTTGAATGGATCTGTAAACAGGCACAACTGTAGATACTGGTCTGACACCAACCCCCATTGGATAGAAGAAGTTCACACCCAGCGACCCCAGAAAGGTAACGTATGTGCTGGTATCGTTGGTCGTTGGATTTTCAGCATTAACGCAACCGCACATTACCAAGTGTCCAGAATTTACTATAGCTTGACCTTCTATGAACGCTCTTGAACGAATAATAATGTAAATTAAAATATCAAATAAACTTATGGAAGACATTTAAAACAGATTTTATCTCAGATGGAACCTGGGCAAAGACAGAGAAAGATAAAGCTGTAGTCTTCGCGGATCATCTACGGGAAGTTTTCAAACCATATCCGCCAGCCGATGAAAATAAGGATGATGAAATAAATACATTTCTCGAAGAGATAGAACAACCAAGTGAACCGATAAAACCCGTTACTCCAAAAGAAGTGAAAAACGTCATTAAAAATGACCTAAATTTAAATAAAGCGCCAGGGTGCGATCTAATAACCGGCAAGGTCGTAAAGGAGTTAACTCGAAAAGGGATAGTTATGCTGACTCAACTCTTCAATGCTACACTCCTACTTAAATACTTCCCAGCACAATGGAAAATGGCAGAAGTAATTGTGATACAAAAACCGGGAAAACCGCCACATCAGCCTAGTTCATATAGACCCATCAGTATTTTGCCGATAATGGCAAAGATACTAGAAAAATTATTAGCAAAAAGATTACAAGACGCCATTGCTGAAAGAAACCTGGTTCCTGACCATCAATGTGTTTTTAGAACCCATCACACCACAATTTAGCAGATTCACAGAGTAACTGACACCATAAACAAAACCTTCGAGGAAAAAAGGTTGTGTGTAGCGGTTTTCCTTGACGTCAGCCAAGCCTTTGACAAGGTTTGGCACCAAGAATTACTTTATAAAATAAAGAAACATCTGCCGGAAGCTACTTACACCATCCTAAAATCTTACTTGCACGAAAGATTTTTCAGAGTAAGATATAATAACGAGGTAACAGCTTTATACCCGATAACATCAGGCGTTCCACAGGGTAGCGTGTTGGGTTCATTACTGTATTTGATTAATACAGCAGATCTGCCGACAAACACAAATGTCACCACAACAACATTTGCGGACGACACTGCCATCCTCGCTGTACATCAAAATCCTATCGAAGCAACAAATCTACTTCAAGCTAACATCAACGAAATAGAGAAATGGACCAAAAAATGGCGTATCGGAATAAACGATTCAAAGTCAAACCACATCGTGTTTACCAAATGCCGAGGCGAATCACCATCAGTCGCAATAAATAATAAAATTGTTCCTACTACAGACACCGGTAAATACCTGGGCATGCACCTCGATAAGGGGCTAACCTGGCGAGCACACATTTGGAAAAAACGTAAGCAAGTAGATGCGAAATTTCGAAAATACTATTGGCTACTCGGAAGGAAATCGCAATTGCCACTCAGCAATAAACTCCTTGCGTACAATGTCATCTTCAAGCCAATTTGGACCTATGGGTTGCAGCTGTGGGGAACGGCATCGAAAACCAACATTTCAATCCTCGAGAGATTCCAATCGAAGATACTGCGAGTCATAACTGACGCTCCCTGGTTTGTCGCAAACATCGATATATACAATGACCTCGAAGTGTCAAAAATTAGTGAAGTGATAGTGCACCACAGTGAAAAATACATTAAACGTTCAGAAGCGCATCCAAATGTGTTAGCAATAAATCTACTCGATAATAGCCAGCAAACAAAACGCTTAAAACGAAAAACGCCACTGTATTTGGTGTATAGTCCTTAAGTTGCATATTGTAGCTTTAAGTTATAACAGAAAATAATACTAGGTAACTAATATTAAAAGTTTTCATATAGAGTGTGTGGTTCGTTGGAACATACCTCTCCATGCGATTTGTACAATTAGCATATATGTTTATTGTTTGTAAAAAAGAGATTACATAGTAAACTTACCACAAAAAAAATCTCAGTAACCTAACACAGTGCATCAAGCAATTATATATAGCACGTTGTATTCCTCTTAAAATTACCCCGTTTCTAGCCGTCATAGCACATCCACTGCAGCGCCATCTCTATTCAGTTCCGCCCTCGAATACACCGACTCTGTAATACATGTGTTCACAATGCCCTCTAACGTTCCACTGAAGCACTTGAAGTATCTTATTTTATTTTTAGAAACAAAAGAGGTTTATTCCTATGCCTTATGTTAAATAATCTAATATTGAAACATATATTTTTGAGCAGACTGTCGTCTGTCATAAAAAACAGAATCAATCTTAATTGAATAATAATTACAGAATACAACTTTTAATTATTTTGGAATCTTAAAAAATTAACAACGTTATATTGTAACAGATTTTATTGCAATATGAAAACTAAAAGTGTTCTTATGCAAACCTGATTAAATGTTTTCTTAACGCGTTAGCACAAATTCATCAAAATCAAACGTTTATTATTAAATCTCAACACTAACGGAAACAGAGGCGTACCAATGCTAATTCAGTCTATCTATTTAAAGCAACTGCAAATATCCAACATGATTACGTAAATGGGCGCCTATCTGCGTCCATCTTCAATCGTAAATATTAAATTGTTTTAGGCAATTTGCCACAATTTGACAGAGTATACTTGTTGCGAATGTTTCTAGGACAAGCCTTTTAATGCCGGATAATTAAAACTTAAAAGGAATGAGTTGTTAACCCAGTTGCAAAATGTTTTTATACGCTTTGGTAAATTAGAAATGTAAACTGAATTTATTACCCGAAAATATTTTTAAACCATAAATATTGAAATTTTTATGAATTTTAAAGATTAAATCTAAGAACATGCATCGGTTAAAATATACATCATCTTTTTCTAGAATAGACAACAGCATTTTTCCGCAGTTATTCCACGAGTGGATTGGAAAATAACCGAGCAAACAAATACGAGTAGTTAGTTTTGTTTGGTCAGCACCAGAAGAATTTCTTCCGGTGCGATTGCCATTGTATTATTGCACGAATAATGTATTGAACTATCAAATCAATTTTATTTTTAAAATTAACAATTGTAACAGATCACAAGTTTGCTGGAATTTATTCACAATTAAATTGAATTCTTCAAAAACATTTTCTAAAACAAAATAAACACGATTTGCTATGCTATAACTTTGAGTAAATTACCTCGATTGCTTTTTCAGATTCACGAGTTGTATATGAGTGGATTATTTCTTCCATGATATATTAAATTGTGAATTTAGTTGTATTTTTACTTTTCTATACTTTCAGTACAGGGAAGTACTGGTTTCATGCAAATTTTCAAAATCGAGATTTTTA
This sequence comes from Ctenicera cuprea, assembly GCA_958336395.1. Lineage (NCBI taxonomy): Eukaryota > Metazoa > Arthropoda > Insecta > Coleoptera > Elateridae > Ctenicera > Ctenicera cuprea. Next base: position 20,780,596 of record OY284495.1, on the reverse strand, counting down.
CGGAAATACATGTTATGTCCAGGAACCCAAAAAAATGTTGGTCTGCAAATAAGTAAGTAGGCGGGTACGTGGGTGTGTGGTGTATCATAACTATCGAACGGATGGTCAAATTTCGATGAGTTTTGGAATCTGGGTGTATACTGTAATCAAAAATGTACCGATTAAATAAGCTTTAAAAAAATCCAAAACCGGAAGCGCAAGTTAGACGTGTTGTTTTGGTAGAATTTTTCCCAAACCATATTTTATAAATTTGAAAACGGAATCTGCTAGAAAACTTTAGGGAAAATCCAACGCTTTTCTCCGAACTTTCTAGTTTAAAAAGGCGGGCACTATGAAAGTACACAAGTGTACAGATCGTGTTCAAATATTTTATCACAATAGCCCTATAGAGACACAATGTTACCGTGCACAAAAATTTCCAACCAGTTAAAAGCTATAAAGTGAAAAAATTTCCAAAATTTAGGAAATCTCCAAAAAAATATTGCTCAAAAACTGGCCTCGCGAGTTTTTATAAATTTTGCAGGCTCGTAAAGCTAAAGATGAGCTACAATTTGGTTTGTGTCCCAGCTTGCAAGTTATTTTCTGATGTTTTCTATAAATTATTGAAAATTTGAGTTTTAACGCCTATTTATTCAAACACGAGTTATCAGATTGGGATTGGAAATTTTATATAAAGTACACAATGTTACAAGCTACTAGAACTTTTGGAACTACAAAGACTGCGAAATGAAAGAAATATCAAAATTTTGACTTTTTCAAAGCTCAAAAAATTGGCAACACAATATTTTTTTAAATTTTGTATATTCATAGGGCTATAAATCAGCTAAAGTTTGGTTCGTGTCCCAGTCCACTAACTTCTTTGTGACACCTTCCATGAATTTTTAAAAATCGAAAATTCCCATCTCATTATTTAATAAACATGAGCCGACAAACAATTTTGGTTTAGGCTAAATTGCTCATGAGTGATAGTAGAATAAAGTTGTCAACTTAATTTTTAAATACGGTAATATTTGTGTGGATTAATTTTCTCTCTCCCACCAAATTTTTTTAAAATTTGAAATAATCAATATATTGACTTTCTTCACAAAAAACTTGGAAAATTCAGCCTACTATCAGTTTACTTTACAACATCATTTGGTCTCTCTCTCCATCTGAAGACAATGCGTTGACCGCAGTCTTTCAGCGCGTGACCGAGGTATACACACAGCTACCATTCGACCTTTGCTTCACTAGATTATCCGGGTTAAACTTGTCTACCTTATATCGACATTATTCCATAGAATAAATTAATGCACAGAATAAAAAGGTGTACCGAGTTCAATCAGTATTAAGTGTATAATAATGTTATATTTCATAAAATCATTTTTTTAGCATTGATTTCTATTTTGTTATCGTTTCTCTCTTATTTATATAAACAAAGGAAATAATGGAGCAACGGAATATATTAAAATCTAAAGTAATGTTGTGCATAGGTTAATTGAAAGACGTTTAAGATTATACAAGCAGTTGAAAAGTAAACACCATGTATAGGGGAAATGAATTTAGAATGGTGCAGAAGTTATTCTGAATGACTGTTGTCCGTCAAAAAATAACCGATGCAGAACTATCTACCGAATAACTGTATTGAATTAGCTTAGTAAAGTTACTACATTTTTTGTTGCAATTATATTATGAATAGCAAATCGTAGCGGGCGCCATTTTGAAGCTAGAGAATTCGGTAAAAAAGTTTTAGATTTGCCTTACGTTCTTCTTTTAGATCTGTGCTCAAATTTCCAAAATTTAGTTTTGCAAAAAACCATACCAAAAGCATGTCTAACTTCCGATTCCGTTTTTTGATTTTTTTGAAAAGCTTAATTAGAACTACAATTTTCGATATACTTTTTCATTCAAAGTTTCATCAAAATCAGTTTAGTTCTTTCGCCTTCAGAGGCATTACACTCCTCAATGTTTCGCACACATAGCAAAAGCAAAAGCAAAAATAGTAGAACTAAAATGGGAATGGGCAGGCCACGTAGCCCGAATGGAAGAATATGTACAGTACATATACATGCATATAAATCTGGCCTTTAGTTATTACTTTTAATAAAACAAAAAGGTGCTACAAAATCTATTCATTACAGTATGTGTTCTTGTTAGCCCGCCCGTATAATTAACATTCTAAATTTAAGTGAAGTTATTGCTAGCGCAAATTTTCTCTGCATCACCATGTTTAATTATAATACATACTTGCAGAATGCGTGACTGTGGTTAAGAAATTTTTGCAAGGAGTGCTCACAGGAAATTCTTCTTCGCGTAAATTATACGAAAACTTACTAGAAAATCTAGTGAACTAGATTACTAAATATTGATTATAGGTACATAAAATATTTTATTACTTCAACAATAATTATTTATTTTAACCTTACACGTACTTTAACATGTTTACATGCCGTTGTCTAAAGTTAACTTAAAAGTAAACAGTTAGTCTTGTTATAGCAATAAAACTTAGTGACTTGATCTCGCTAATCGTCTGCAGATTCCAAAATGTCAAACAGAGCTGAATTTAAGAAATCAATTTGCTCGTTCATTTGAATTAATTAATAAATTTTTAATTTTCATAAACAGCTTGCATCCAAACGCAAAATTTGCACTAGAAACTAAACAAAATTTGTTCATTAACTTTTTAGGTATACACATAAAAATTAATTCCATCAATAAACTTGAATAATCTGTTTATAGAAAACCTACACAAACAGACATTACAATACCACACGATTCTTGTCATCATAAAACACATAAATTAGCAGCATACAGGTCCCTGATACATAGGGCTTTGACGGTCCCTTTAGGTGAAATTAATTATAATAGAGAAATTTCAATTATTAAACAAATTGCATATATTAATGGTTATAATACTAAGCTTATTGATACAAAAAGAATATAAATTTGCCATTCAAAAATTTTACCTAATACCCTACCTTCATTCGATACAATTAAATATGCTTCGATCCCATACTTTGTCGACAAATCAGAAAAAATTGCTAAAATTATAAACCAAACAAATAAATATAAAGTAAGTTTTAAAACAACTAGAAACATCTTAAACACTTTGTTTAATGCAAAATCAAAAACAAATGATTTGCTAAAATCAGGCATTTACAAATTAAATTGTACAAATACAAACATCTACATAAATCCAATTACGCTAAACACTTACTAGAACACAATTATTTAATGACACCTAATAACACTATAAAATGTTTACACTTTTGTGACGATAAACGTAAATTAGATATATTAGAAGCTTTTGAAATTCACAAACATTTAAAAACTGTACCGTTAATGAATGAGCAAATTGATCTCTTGAATTCTCCTCTATTGGACATTTTGGAATAGAAAATCAAGTCATCTGCAGACGATTACCGAGATAAAATCACTAAGTTCTATTGTTGCTATAACATCACTAACTGTTGACTTTTAAATATAACCTTTGACATGGCATGTAAACATGTTGAAATATGTATAAGGTTAAAATAAATAAATATTGTTAAAGTATTAAAGTATTTTATGTACCTATAATCAATAAATATGGACTTCAACGAAGTAAAGCTAAAATTTATAAATATATTACAAAAGCTAAATAATGTGATATGGTCTGCAAGAAATTTCAATAAATGTCACATTTAATTTATACAAACATTGAGTTTTTTCATTTTTAGAAACGCTCTTATTCTGGTGTATATTTTTTCTGAATTAGCCCCAGTACGTTTTTGAACAAGATAAACAAAATTTATTTACTGGCTTTTTCTATATGCAGGACAAAAATAAACAATTTGGAAGGTGGACGTGGATCATTAGCGGAATACTGAGGCAGTAGTGATAACAGACATTGATGATCCCCTCACAATATGCGCGTTTTTTAAACATCTTCATTTTTTTTATATTTTCACTTGTTAGTTGGAACAATCTCCAGAAGTGAAAACCACGAAGTTTGTTAAAGTATTGTTGCATATTGCAAACGTTCTGTATGTGATTAAGTTATATAGTGTTGTTCAGACCTTTCTAAATAGAATTTAAAGTTTGTGAGTGCACATTTACCGGTTTAATTTTTTATAAACCTATTTCCCGTATGTTAATGTCTGAAGTACATATTTAACGTTTTGTAAATAATATTTAATAGGGTATGTATTTTTTTGTTGATTTTAATGGATGACGTGGCATACAATTTGATCATAGATTGAAAACTGATATTCAAAATTCTACTTTTAAGTTTATAATTATTAGAAATAAGGTATAGAACTCAACATTTACAATTTTGCATTGCCAAGTTTTATATTTAGAAAACTTTATTATCATTTAAATTAGATGTAAATAGGAGTCCTTCTTTATTTAAGATTATCTCTATTCAAAAATCTAAATATTTAAGTATCTTTAAAATGTTAATATATTTTTGGCTAAAGATGAGCCAGTAAATAAGAAGTTGCTATTGTTGTTTTATAGTAACCTTATTTATTATAAACTATGAATTAGTATAACTAATTTATAAATTCTAGCTTTACCTCGTTGAGGTCCATATTTATTCATTATAAGTATATAAAATACTTAATTACTTTAACAACATTTATTTATTTTAACCTTGTACGTATTTCGGCATGTTTACATGCCATTGTCAAAGGTTATAGAAAGTAAACAGATAGTGTTGTTAAAGCAATAGAACTTGGTCACTTGATCTCGGTAATCGTCTACAGATGACTTGATTTCTTATTCCAAAATATCCAATAGAGTAGAATTTAAGAGATCAATTTGCCTACACAAACAGACATTACAATACCACACGATTTTTGTCATCATAAAACACATAAATTAGCAGCATACAGGTCCCTGATACATAGGGCTTTGACGGTCCCTTTAGATGAAATTAATTATAATAGAGAAATTTCAATTATTAAACAAATTGCATATAGTAAAGGTTATAATACTAAACTTATTGATACATTAATTAAAGAAAAAATAATATAAATTAGCTATTCATCTTAACATCTTAAACATTTTGTTTAATGCAAAATCGAAAACAGTCGATTTGCTAAAATCAGGCATTTACAAATTAAATTGTTCGCATTGTAATTCGGTTTATTTAGTTCAGACAATTAGAAATTTTGATATTAGGTATAAAGAACACGTGCGTTGTTACAAATACAAACACCCACATAAATCCAACTACGCTAAACACTTACTAGAACAAAATCATTCAATGACATCTAATAACACCATAAAATGTTTACACTTTTGTGATGATAAACGTAAATTAGATATAATAGAAGCTTGTAAAATTCACAAACATTTAAAAACTGTACTTACCGGTAATGAATGAGCAAATTGATCTCTTAAATTCACCTCTATTAGATAATTTAGAATAAGAAATCAAGTCATCTGCAGACGATTACCGAGATCAAGTCGACAAGTTCTATTGCTATAACAACACTAACTGTTTACTTCCTATAATACGTAATACGAAATACGTATAAGGTTAAAATAAATAAATATTGTTAAAGTAATTAAGTATTTTATATACCTATAATCAATAGTACAACTAAGCCCACCATTTAGACGCGAATGGTAGTTTAATTCGATAGAAGTCTACGTACAATTTGGCTTGTTTATTCTTACTGTCACTATTTTACATCGGTTACTAATGAGTGTGACACAAATAGGAATAAAAAACTAATGAGTGCAGCAAGGAAGGTCTATAACGGCCAGGCAAAGTGGGGAGTTACGTGCCCATGAATACTTTTAAATTTAAAATGGGTACTTCTTCTTCTTCCTCTTATTATAGGCCAAATGTTCTGTTTAATACCCGCAACCACCGAACTATACTTATACTGGAACGCGCGCTCGGCCCGCCAGCCCGATCCGAGAGAGAGGGCCGCAAGGATCATCTCTGTCCTACTCTCGAGAGTATGCGCATGCGTAGAGCAGTCGATTGTCATGTCGCAAGTATAGTACCGCTGTCTTCTCCCTCGCGCAGCGCATGCGCGGAGCGGTACGAAAAGGACAGGAATGATCCTTGCGCGCTATCTCTCTCGGCTCGCTTCTTTTCTATGGCAGAGACCGCAAGTGCGCGTTCCAGTATAAGTATAGTTCAGTGCCCGCAGCTAATTCGAGTTCTGTAAGTCCTCTTCGCACGTGTACCGAGCAGGAGGCTGGCCTTACCCGTCGAAAAGGGAAGAAGTTTCTCTAAATGGTTTACGTTAGCCAAAGATTCAAGTATGGCAACCGGAACCGACGGCTTAACGTCCCTTCCGAAGCACGGTTGGTTGCAGATATACCCCTATATTGGTCACCGATCCGAGTGGCGACCAGAGCGGACAGTGTTTAACTCGAAATACCATGTGACCGGCATTCGCAAGTTCTCCGCCATGCAACCAACTAAAAATGGATACTTGATTTTTTAAATTAAATTTTGAAATCTCTATGGATACGTGAATCCTCACTTATCTGGCGCATTATCTCCCTTCTTTGTCGCACTCATTAGTTGCTTATTTATCCAGAAATCGTGGCATTCTGCATACGGTTTTAATAAACTAAAACCAAAACTGCCGGCTGGTATTTTTTCTATCAATATTTTGCTCAGAAAAGTTGTTCTAGGCCTTCTTTCAGGGACGTTTTCTCTTTGGAACAAAAGTGACCCCTCTAACAAATTTAGGCGCGACTGCCGGTACGAATAAAATTAATAATCTGGCAGCGCATAAACAATCTGCCGATGATATCATAACTGTGTATTCTTCTTCTTTCTTAGCACTACGGTCCATGTAGGGTCTTGGTTTCCTCTGCAACAGATCTCCATTCTTCTTTATCCAAGGTTTTCTTCCTCTACCTGCGTAGCTTTAGTGTAGCGAGTTTTGCTTCTACGCTATCCTCTTATGTGGTCTTCCTCTTTGTCTTATGTTTTCTGGTTTGGATTCCAAATTTATTTTTGGCATTTTAGTTGATTCTATTCGCATTACGGCCCCAGCTGTCTCAGCCTGTCACTCTTGATGGTTGGCACTATATTGGGTTAATTATATAACTCCTTTAGCTGTTGATTGGTTCGAATTCTCCATGCTCCTTCATCATTGGTGGGTCCGAAAATTTTTCTCATCACCTTCCTCTCCCATGTGTTTAATTTGTTTTGTTCGTTTATTGTTAGCAGCCATGTTTCTAAGGCGTATGTTACTACAGGTCCTAAAATTGTTCTATTTACTAAGATTTTCGTGGTTCTTGAGATGTTCCTCAATTTTAATACGTTTTTTAGTGCAAAATATGTTCGGTTTCCTGCCATTAGTCTAGCTGTTATTTCCTTGTCTGTGTCGTTTTTGTCCGTTATTGTAGAGCCTTCTTATTGTTGGAAGAGGTCTACATATATCTGTAGGTCTTGTTCTGTTTGTCTTGATGTCGTCATATATTTCGTTTTACTATCGTTTGTTTCTAAACCAGCATTTGTAGCAACTTTTATTTGTCTGTAGGCGTCCCTTTTCCACTCCTTTGTCCTGCCAAATAAGACAACGTCGTCGGCATATGCTAGGAACTGCGTTGATCTGTTAAATATTGTTTCATTTTGGTGTAAGACTACGTTTCTCGTCGTCTTCTCAAGTACTAGGTTTAAAACAAGTGCCGACAGAGGGTAAGTTTGTCTTACCTCATTACTTACTGGGAAGGCTCTAGATAAGTCGTTCTGTATCCTTACTTTGTTCGGCGTATTGCATAGCGTCATTCCGTCGAATCTCGTGAGTTTTTATAGAGAATCCGATTCATTCATATATTTAATAGTTTGCTTCTTTTTACGCTATCGTATGCTTGTTTAAAATCTACATACAACACGTGTAGGCATATTCCGAACGCATAGCATTTTGCCAGAACTTGTTTTGTTGTATAAATCTGATCGCGTTGATATTCTTCAGTTATCTCTTTGGTAACACTGCGATTTTTTTCATTAGTACTGTAGCTAGCACTTTGTACGTTACGTTTAAAACAGATATTGCTTTATCATTCTGGCACTGTAATTTATACCCATTTTTGAATATGGGGCATATTATTGCAGTATTCCAGTCGTTGGACATCTCTTCATTCCATACTTTTTTTATTGAATCATATGGTTGTATCATTTAGTGTTTCCGTCCGTGTTTTAATTACTCTGCGGTAATATTGTCTTCTCTGGGTGCTTTATGGTATTTGAGGTTGGGAATTATGTCCTTAACTTTTTCTTGGGTTGGGGGCTGTATCTATTTTCTGCTGTTTGGTAAACTTCGCTATCTGCTGGTTCTTCTCCTTTGTCTTGCTTATTTAATAGTTGTGCGAAGTATTCCTCCCATACTTCCAGCAACTCGTTGTTTCCTTCTACTATATCTCCGTGTTTATTTTTGCAGAATGTTGTTTTACGATGGTACTCTGTTCTTGCTTCCTTTACACTTTTTTTTTATAAAAGTTTTTAATCTCTTTTTTACAATGTTACTCTTCTAGTTTCATCAAGTTTTCCATTTCATTCTTCGTTTCTTCATTCTACATTTGCTGCTCCGAGCTGCTCTTCTCTGGTTGTAAAACTCTTCAACGATTGTTCTTGTTTATTTCTTTTTTTCAAAGCTTCGGCGCATTCTTCATCGTACCAGGTGTTTCTTTATTGCCTCTGATTTTTTTTAGGATGTTTGTTGCTGACTTATTTACTGCTTCTTTTAAATTGTTCCACTTTATCTTTATTTCTGTTGCATCCTTCATTTGTCTGCTATTTAGGTGTGTTTCAAGTTCTTCTTTATAGCTCCTTTCTGTTTCTTTTTCTTCTTCTTCTTCTTCTTCTTCTTCCAAAGTTTTGCAGTTATATCGTCTTTTCGTTTCCCCTTTTCTTTTCGCAGCCTTTGTCTTAGTTTACTCCTGACTAACAGATAATCCGAATTGATGAAGGTTACTGTAAAGAAGTGTCTTTCCAGACGTAAAGTACATAATCTTTCATCTATTGGGTTGAAGTTAATCACCGCATTTCGTGCTTCTTTTGTGACTAGGAATCCAGTTCCTAGGTATCTTGCTTGGTCTCCACTGCTGAAGAGGGTATAAAGTTTTAGATCTGACACATATGTTTCTTTAATTTTGATTTCTTAGATAGCTGCTATGTCTATTTTATACTTTTTTAATTCTTCTTGTATTTTACCTATCGCTCTTAGTCTGCGTAGGCTTCTGACATTCCAGGTCGCGAACACTAAATCGTTGTCGTTTTTTTGTTGCTTGGGTTGTCTTACTCCTTCCGTCCGGCTATACATTTAAGGTTTTGTAACTTCACTTTTTTTACAGTGCCGGGTTGTTGGTCCCGAGCCTAACCTATTTCACCCGCTCTTATGTGTGCTCTAACCCTTCGTTCCATCTGTGTTGGTTACCAGATCTTTAGCAGGGTTGCTCAGATTGCCCGGGGTTCACCGCTTTTATCTTAATATAAAAGCTGCTTAGAGGTGAGAGTCGGATTTGGGTAGGAAAGGCTAGGCGACGCTAACAGAATGCAGCGCCGTGTGGTGCGAATGCACTACCCCGTTTGAACCCCCATAACTTTGTTTAATTTACCATTCTTTTAAATTTAGCTATGTATTTTTGGAGGGGACCAAGATGTAATGTTACGCAAGACCACTTTTTCGTGGCAACCTAAATCTACTGCTTCTTTAGTGTACAACATTGATTATATTCTATGAAATACGCATATTATATTATATTTATTTTCTAATTGTTGAGTGCCTTGAGTTTATTTGGGCATTGTTGGCATTGCTACTACATTTATGTATTAGTAGTAGAAGTTTGTATCGACGAGCCTTGTGCGCGGAATTTTGTAATGAAAAACTGCGTGACTTGCTTGCCGACACTGGCCGGTCGGTATGTTGCTGTAGCCGTGGCCGTGTTGCGATGTGTTCTGGTTTGAGTTTGTTAAGTAGGTGTCAACAGATGGTGTTGCAATAAGACAAACAAGTATTTTATATAAGGGAAGCGTATTTCTACGTAATATTATAGCGGTCCACTGTATAAGGGAAAATGGTTTTTATATGAGGTAAATAGGTACCTGTGTTGTAGTGGTAGGGGATCCACACCATTAAAAGTTGCGACAGGTGGAAGGTATCCGGATTTAATATATAGAAGATCGCTTTCTTCAGCAATGGTACCGTTTTCAGTTGTCGGTTTTTCCACCGTTTTCCACAATTGATCCAATGAATTTCGGAGTGTCAGTAATCAAAACGGCGGCGTTCAAAATAGCAATGAAAACACTGTTCTGCAGCTTTTGTCGCAGTCGCAGACACGGAATGGTCACAAATTAGACGTCAAAATAATCGCATTGATGCTTGACCATTATTTTTCAATTTTTCAGTTGATATTCATGTAGTGAAAATGCAGCAAAAAACTTACCCGTATGTGACGCTTTGTGAGAATGTATAAAATTATTTTATTTCTAAAACGTGAAAATCATGCTCCATTTAATTTAAATTTCACTATTTTCAACAAAAAGACTAGAAAATATTTAACCCTGATTAGATTCGTCATAACTGTAAATTATGACAGTACTAATTACGTCATTTTGTGACTCGTTCTCAATTTAACTACCAACTTTACGCAATCCTAAAAGGGCAACGTTCTAATAATGAACGAGAGACAATTTTAAGAATTGGAATATTCCAAAACGTTTCTACTTTAAAATATTCCACACAAAATCATATAATAAGTTTGCAATAACGTGCAACATACATTAAAAGAGATGAATCATAATCCGTTTTTAAATAATCCTAGAAACATTTCAGACGCATTCATAAGTCGAGGGACTCCACTTTTACACCTCATCCCACGCCAGATCAATTCTAAAGACGGTCCTTCACAGATTTTCGTTCTAGAATATTCCCAATTTTTACCCATTTAAGAAATGACTCTACCATCACACAAAGAGCATTAACCACGCATAAATCGAATAAAACGTGGGACAAAATAAAAATAAAAGAGATGAGTCGCAATATGAGCAATTCCCTGTGATATCTGAGCCGACTCCTCCAGATTGCTATGTATAGCCGGGATCGGGGGCATCGCGACGTCGACGTCCAGTCGGTTCGCGTCCGTTAACTGTGCGCCTCTTGCAGCCGAACCCTGCACGTGGATTTACCCCTGATCCACAGGTAGGCCCCCTACGTCATCATCGCGTCACGTGTATAGTTTAGTTTTGTGCAGGATTTGTGTGATAACTTGGATTGTCCCGTCCCGGTAATTAATTAGTTAATAGCCTCGATCCTCGGGTGTTTATTATTGTTACTAAACACTGCTGGTTATAAATAAGTTGGGAGGGAGTCTGGCCCTTGGCTTGAACCCTGAAAATATCGAGGGTAGAATTTGTAATTAAAGTATTACGAAATTGGGACATAAATCGTAGTTAAATCATGACAAATTTAATGCTTTTAAAATAGATACGGACGACGTTCCAAATCTGAGACAAAAATATTTTAGTTTAGTTTTTAAAATAATACAATGAGACAGACCTTGATGATTTCCACGTCCCACTCTCAGCATCCCTGTTATCTTAAATACGAACCTTAACTAAAACCTAATAAAAAAATAAATTGTCTATAAATGTTAAATAAAATGAGGTTCTAATAAATTTTTAATTGTTATGGAAAAAAATCTGAACATTATTTGAGCCTAAAAGAACTACAAATTTTGGGTACGTCTGGTCTATGAAAAAAATGTGTTCCAATTTAAATATCAAAACAGATGTCGAAACATAAGTTAAAAATAATTTTTTTATGAAACGTATTGGCAAAGATTGAAAGGAATGTTTAAAAAATCGCTGCTGTCATGTAGATCGTGGAAACATAAAAAGCTTAAAATTTGGCAACTCATTGATAGAATAATGTGATATATTATTGTAGTTTTTACTTGTCTTTCTTTTACTAATTAGTAATTACGTACTGAAAGTGTTTCAAATTCAAGGTTTTTTGTACTATTATTTAAATGCTTGTTAGAATGATGATTTTTATTCAAATCCTTGAAATTGTAAACAAACATCTTTGTCCTGAATATTAATAGAAATTAGGAAAATAAATAACGTGTTCTAATTTTAATAATATTGCTGGCTTCGAGTTCTATAAACTACAAAAAATGAAGATTTCGGAATTTTTGATATGTACTCTTAGCCTCCTAAACTCATAAAGTGAAAACTTGAAAAAAAAAATGTTTAATCGTACTTTTTTCAAAAGAAAGAATTTTGTTTTAATTGTAGCTTACTATTTTTATTTTTATTTAATTTAAAGTAACTATATCTTATCTCAATCAGTGGTGCAATGGTTCAAATGTACTTTCTCTATAAGAAATTTCCGTTCTTTTCATCTCAATAATTAGTTTATGTTAGGGTTTCTTTTAACTTAAAATTTTTTGAATTAAAGAAAACAATTTGGAACTAAAACTTTGAAACTTTTTGGTTTAAAAATATTTTACGTTATAACCTTAGGTTTAAATGTATCCTCCTTTGTGTTTTGTAAGTGATAAAACTATTTTAATTTCTAGCTTTACTTCGTTGAAGGAAAAAATTGACAAAATTATAAACAAAACAAATAATTATAAAGTAATTTAAAACAACTAAAAACATATTAAACACTTTGTTTAATTAAAACAGATAATTTGCTAAAATCGGGCGTTTACAAATTACATTGTTCGAATTGTAATTCGGTTTATATAGGCCAGACTTTTAAAGCTGGCACTTAAAACTGCTTTTGTTTGTAACAATAAGAAATTCAACTCTGTATAAAATAAATCAATATTGTAGGCGATAATACTTATCAAACGTTTATGTTTCACACTAATTTTCGTCTGAAAAATTCTTGTGAGCCTCAGTTGGGGGGTACTGGTACTCTTTTCTAAATAATTTTTTTCTTGATATTTTTGTAACACTTTTTTCAAGCAATCTTATTTTCCACAAGAGTTGGCAAAAACAAGATTTTTTAATAATGTAAAATCTTTGATTTTTTGAATAAATCATATTATTGGTTTTCCGATTAAAAATGTAGAGTGAGATCTTTACTTTAAACCTAATTTGTTGCATTTTTGTAATTTTTTTTTGTATAATAAAATTTTGTGTAGACACTCAAAAAGTAGTTTTTATCTGCGACTGCTTGGATAAGAACATATCATGTCATTCATTTGCGTTAGGTAATGAAGTTCATTATCTCACTAGTGAGATAATGGATTCATTACCCAACTCATTTTTATTTACACATACAAAACTGAAGCTTTGTTTATAAGAAAACTGGCTGGTTGCCATAGTATTAAACAAATCGAATCTATCTCGTCTTTTTGATTTTAAAACAAAAATATTTTTAAAGTGACGTGACATTTGCAAATAAATTAATGCGAAATGTCAAATATCATTTCAAGCAAAAAATTTCGATTTTTAACAAATTTTGAGCAGTCGTAGATAAAATTAAATAAAAATAAAAACACGTGAGTTAATGCGTTATTATGGCACTCGTTTGATTACACGACTCGGTCTACAACCTCGTCCTGCAACTTTCAAACTCGTGTTATAATAACGCTTTTATCGCACTAGCAACATAAATAACTATTATTTATATATATTAAAATAATTGTAGTGTAGAAAACTATTACGTGATCTTGAATATACTTTACAAGGTGCAAATTTACCAAAAACGAGAAATTTAAATTAAAAATTCCTGTTTTAATGTAAAATGATTTGAATTATCAATTAAAATATAAAAAAATGCTTACTTTAAATCATGATTTAAATCAAATGATTTAAATCGAGCCAAACCTGTTCTCCAGACAAAAATACTCTAAAAAGTGCTCTTGAAAAAACTTGACCATCTATCGGTTTTTGAGATAATTCAGTTTTTTAAAATCCTGTTGCCATGACAATCCGAGTGTTTCCGGTCTAGGACGTTTAAACGAGGCCGGTTCAATGCTACCGTTTGAACGCGGCCGTTTGTCACAATGAAGAATGCGGGACGCAGGAATGTTTTAACGCAGGAACGTTTGTACGCAGGCACTTTTGAACGCAAGGACTTTTGAACGCAGAAAAGTTTATTAGCGTCTAGCCCCTTGGGCTGTCAGCCGATCCTACCTTACAAGACTTGCGCACCTCCTCTGCATGCAGCTGGAATGTGTGTAAACCACAAGTTCGCAGTGGCACAGATGGATATGCGGGTGTGTTCGGGTGTACTACTTATTTACTGCATAAGTAGTTGTGGGGGTATTTTATAGTTTTTTTTAAAACACTGTTGTTACGTTTTGCTGTTAACGCGAGGTTATTTGTTAAGAGCAGTTATATTTTTAAAGAAAAAATGCGAAGACAAATTTGCTTTCACTCACTGATTGACGGCATACTAACATGCAAATCTGGTAATAAATTAAAAAAAAAGGATTTGTTGTTTTCTATTGAACGCAATTTATTAGCAATGAAAAAATCGGCTTTAACAATGCAAATCTCGATGTAAATATCACACCCGCACATATGCGAGCCAATATTAGATGATATTGAGCAATTCAGGATCGGCTGAAGATCAAGGGGCTAGACTCTATCAAAAATTTTGCACGCAAGCAGGGATTCTGTTAATATACAGAGTCTAATTTCAAAACAATTTACTGTATTATATACAACTATTTCTTCTGTATTTTCTAAAAGTAAAATTTTGAATTTTGTAGTTTATTTAATACTTAAATTATAATTAAAGGGTCTGTAAATCCATCACATTACTTTATTTTAAAGTAGGAATCAGTTCATATTTTGCAACTAGAGTATATTTTTATTTGTAAGCTGAAAATTCCTTAAAATTCCAAATTTCATTGAAATATAAAAATTCACACAAGAAGAACGTGCGCATAAACGTAATCGTAATTTGCGTGCCTGCGTTCAAACGTGCTTGCGTACAAACGTCCTTGCATTCAACGTCCCGCGTTTAAACTTGCTTGCGTTCACACGTCCCTGCGTCCAAAAAGCCGCGTTCAAACGGCTTATCCTTAACACGAGCAAATACTTTCTACAAACTTTGAGAAGAGGTTATAGGCATCAAAACAATTTAAAAGGTGGGGATAAACATTGGTCCCGAAACGCCTTTTTAGGAGTTACAGCCTTCGGAAGAGGGAACATTCTAGGCTGTTAGCACTGCTGGTTGTAATTTCATAAGGAAGCGTTTTCTCTAACTCAATTTTTCGCAAATATTGTATTGTTGGAAAACCGAACAGCTTAGCTACTTGAAACAAGAAAACCATTTTCGTGTGCTTTTATCCAAGAAATATGATTCGTAAAAAAAAGGTGTAAAATATGAAAAAAAAAAAAACAACCAGAGAGGAGTTTTACTGCCCCTCGGTGTGTACCGCCATTGAAAATGTTTTTTTTTTAACAATGAGTGTGAAATATGGACATTTAATAAGTTTCAATGCACACAAAATATATTTTATAATACAGGGTGGTTTGTTTCAATTATAACAAATAATGCAGTTTTTAACGTCACATTTCAAGGTTCATATCTTGAAAACGAAGCATTCTAAGACCAGTTTTTATTCAGCGTTTTTGGTTTATTCTTGGTTCAAAAATTTACTATATGAATTATGCCAGATTTTTTCTGGGACACCCTATATATGAAAACGATTCTAAAAAGCAAAGAGCATAAAAAATTTAAAATAGTATAAGCAATTTTAAATCAAAACATTATATTTCTTGAATATTCTTAGGTGTTTAAATCTAATTAAGCGAAATCTGATTTTTACACACTTTTATAAATTAGAATTTTTATTTATTTAAAACAAATACTTTTATTTGTTTAATTAACTCATATGAAGGGTTCCATTATTGAATCGATTAGAATTATATATAGGTTAATTTCTTTGAGGTAAAATAAATTATGTTATTGTCAGCGAAAATAATGAAACAATAACGTCATCAACATTGGGCCAAGTAGTTTTGGCGCAGCACCATGGAAACCTAATCATATGACGTAGAATATAAACATTTCAAATACAAGCATAAATATATCAATGTGAAATAAAATTTCAAATTTTTGCTGTCGCGAATTACTAATAAAAACTCACACTTAAATAATATACAGGGTAATGCAAAAGTTTAGACTGAAAGCTATACAGAGGCACGCCCAGCAGGGCGCCATCGCAAAGAGGGCGCTAAATCTTCAAAAAAAGAATGTAAATAGAAAACAAAAAACGAACCGTCCGGACCTCTCCCAGAGCCCATTTTTTTCATTAAACACAAACTAGTTCTGACCATTTCGTTGCAACCGCAAAGTTAAGTAAATATTATATTAAATTTAATTTAAATGTTAATTTGTCCTCTGGGTAAAGGTGAAGTCCCAATAAATAAATCAGAAAAATAGCCAATTTGGTGCGTAAAAATGTGCATTTTTTTCCCAAATTTTTTCGGTTCTCCCCCGGACTCCCCTTTAGGTCGCTACTTAAGGGGCACTAAAATAAAAGATTTGCACACGGGCGCCCCAATCTCTAGGCGTGGGCCTAAAGTTATATTATCGTAAATATTACCGCAGCACAAAAGTATTATTACTGTTCATGAGTCAGGTTATTAGGAAGTCAAAATATTTTTGTTATTTATTTCTCATTTGTGATTACTATTTGTTTTCTAAATCACATCAATTTATTGCATATTGGTTATAATCAGTGTACGGATTTTTAGTCTGGTATTTAGTCAGTATTGAAAGTATGAGGCAGTAAACTAATAATAAATGTCTGCATAATTCCGGTAAATATACAAGTTGATTATAAATTCAGAACCAGTTGATTTGCTTATTTATTATTGGCGGTAAAAAAATCTGTTAGTAAAAGTTATACAGTTATTGGTGACGAGTATTTTGGACATACAAAACAAAATGGCCAACATCCGGTTTAAGCGGAAGCCACTTTATCTGTATGGTTTTAAATGGAACACCCTGTATTTTTAAGCTACTTCGATTTAAGGATAAATTTTGTTTAAAAAACTATAATACAACTGTAGGCCTAAAACTAATAATAATTCAGATATTTTGATTTAAAGCAACGTTTGTAACCAATGGTAATGAATGGTAATAAATGATTTTAAATTAAATGATCTTAGGAAACTGTTAGTAAGAAAATGATAAAAACAATAAATGAACGAGCAATTCATTAGACATCATCTATTTATTATGTTTTAAAAATTTTCAAACAAAAAATTAATCGGTGTTAAGTCAGGTGACCTAGGTTGACAGCTAAAGCCTTGATTGGCAATTTAAAAAACAAATGTTTTAGTTGATCCAAAAACTTTATTATGACAGATTTTACACGTTTGTTTATCTATCGCCTTTATTATTTTCTTAACTACAGCTCCCTACGATCAATTGCATTGCATTTATAATAATCATTGCCATTGATTACGTATGTTGCTTTAAATCAAAATATCGCGCATGTTATTAACTTTAAGCCTTTAGTTATGTTACAGCTTTTAAACAGAATTTATCCTACAATCGAATTAAATATAAAAGACAGGGTGTTACCACAGTATACTTATATATACAGTAGCGAAAGCGCCCATATAACGCCTGGTAAGCTATAACTAGTGGCGCTCCAAGCGGTCGACAAGTTAAACTATCGTTTAAATTATGGCGGGTTTTAAATTCTAATCCAGTTCGTTGTTGTTACCATATTTTTAATAAGCAAAACAGAAAAATTACGAGCTATATTATATAATGGTTTTTAAATAATACAAAGATAATGCCAGTAATATGATTTATTAACATTTATAAACTGCGAATCTTCAAAATGCAGCGTGCACAAAGTGCAGTTTTTATTCAATATCCAACCTCCTTTTCACGTTAATCTTCACGTCTACAGTTTACAACCCCCTGTTTTGATCTAAAACGACGAGAAAGTTAAACTTTAATGTATTAATATTTATCAGAATTTATTACCTTTTTGGATCTTTGGGAAATGTAAAAAAACTACGGTTAGGATTCTTTCCTTTGTTGTTTTCGCAATTTACGGCGGAACATGCGCTCCCTTTCGAGATTCTCATAATAGATTGGTATATCACTAATCAAATTTTTATAAAAACACTGGCAAACAACTTGAAAATTGTTCTCGTAACGTTCAAAAAGCAGAGAAACACTACTACCGTCAGCTGTCAGATTTTAGTTTAACTTGTTCGCCGCTTGGTGCTATAATTACCATAAATGACCTTTACTTTCGCTACTGTATATATAAGTATACTGTGGTGTTACGTTTAAAAATATAAAGATATAGTCGCTTCCGCTTAAGCCGGGAGTCAGTCGTTTTGTTTTGTATGCTCAAAATACTTGTCACCATAAACCGTATAACTCTTATTTATATATGTTTTTTCTACGGCCAATTAAAAATGAGCAAATTAGCTGGCCCTGAATTTATAATCAACCTGTATAGTTCTAGCTTCTATGCAATTTGAAACGGATTATCTATGTTATTATCTCAATAATACGACTATATGTTTGACCCAATCGAGCTTGTTTAGTTACGTATTATGCATTTGGTCAGCTGCAATTGATGCTTGTATAATTTCATGTGAAATGATAACAGCGTTCATAAGCGTAGAATATGAATAGTCACGGGTTTTAAAAGTACTACACGAAACAATTTTATGAATGTCATTTTAATCTATCTACTGCTTTTATCTAATACCGTTTCTTCCTCCAGTTCACGATGCTTCATTTCTTCTTCCATCTCAAGATTCGGAGTGCAGAACCTCTTTGACCTAGCTCAGTAATAAAGTAGCATTGAACGAAACGATGTATCTCAAATATTGCAGTTGTAGTTGTATAAATCCTTGCTAAATTGTGTAACATGTTTCACGTATAACTTAATGGGTTTGAGTACGCCCATGGTTTTTGTTTACTTATTGAATTTTAGCGAAATTTAACGCTGTTTTGGGACTAAAATTCCGGACTTTACACATGTGACCTCATAGTATGGTTATCAATGTTATCATGTTTTTTGACAAGTTTTAATTTTTTCGTTGCAACGTGTAGAACATTACTATGGAATTGCATTAAAAAGAAATGCAGGAAACTAGCATAAATTGGTTTTAATCAAAAACGTTTAATAACTGAGTTAATTAACAAATTGAAATAATACCGAAAACGATTCCGTTGTTAAACCATATGTTTATAATTATATCAAACGTTCAAAGTGATTCTGATTGGCGGCTTTACAATGACCCAATCGATCTTAAAGATTTCATAATGTATTTTGCAGCGATTCACCTGACATCTCATGTATCTTATCTCTAATATTAAACTTTAAGTTTTCTAACTAATTTTGTTTTTTAAAGACGTATTTTTCAACTAACTCGGAAGGAAAACTCTAAAGCCGTTAAGTCAGGAGACCTAGCTGGCCACTTAATTGTACTTATTTCTTCTCTGATTAATTTATTTGCTTGGAAGTATGTGATTTCCATATTGTCAAATAGCAATTCCAAAATATGAAAAGGTTTTGAATTCTTAAATTAAGATTTGGAGTTCCTGGTTCGTGCTCATTTGTAATGAAAGTGCCGAGTATTTCGTCGAACAAAAGTCCTAGTGATGTATTGCCATGCATTATATAACAATTTCCACTCATACATTTACATTTTCTGGGTGTTGCGTATGAATATCCAATGAAAATAGTCTTGTAACCAATAGCAACTACTACATTTATCTACTGTTTGTCCACAAAACTGTCGAGCATAGGACAAATGCTGTTGAATTATTTTTGCACTTCCGGAAGTAAAAGTACTACTAATTTAATTACTTTTTTCGAGGACTAAAGTGTCACTTTTCACGTCAGGGGGATTAAATATTTTCAAGAGTCCCAAGAAATTAAATGTACATAAATTGCTAAGTTACCGAGTATGTTTTGTCGCCATCAGAAACTACAATTTTAATTTTGACCTATTAAAAAGCTGGAGTGTCACGTTAACAGCATATTTTAAAATTACTACAATTTTGATTTCAAATTATTTGGAAGTGCATATACCACAGGACTGAGGTGCTTCATCGCTCCGCTACGCTACGCTCAGGCAATAAACTTTCACACTCGGGATTAAATAAAGCACTTTAGTCCGTGGGTATATAATATACTATTAAACGATTATAATGCATGTTAATTATAAACAATTTAAATACCATTCTTCTTCTTTCCTGGGGTAAATAATAAATAGCACCATCAGCGTTGTTTTTATGTACTGATAATGTGTCACTTGCCAAAGTTTGCCTTTGTAGGTATTACTGTTTAGAGACCTGTTTTACCGACCAACAACACAACAGCGCTAGGGCGTACTTGTCATTTGCTTTTTACGCTAAATGTAGACAACCCAAGTTGCAGCTCAATAGCTTCGTTGGAAAATGTGTTTATATCGTGTACGTGGTGGAATGTTACTGCTTATGCTCCGTGGAATACTTTTAGCGATAATGTCAATGGCATGCACACTTTCCGACTATCGTAACTTTAACAAGGCAGTTGGTATTATGACATCTGGGGAACTATCCTTAAAATATTAAAGTTTTGGCTGTGTACATTACTGAATTTCAAATATACGGCACAATAATACGTTGTTTATTAATCAATAAAGTTCAACGTTTTAAATGTTTCTGGCTACAACCATGGTAACTGCGAACAACTTTATAGTTAACAAAACATGCATCATTTTTAGTTGATTCAATATTCCTGCACTATAATTATTATCCTATTGACATTATGTACGTGCATGGCATTCAGAAGGCTTTGGGTTCGATGCCTATGGTCATCTTCTCTCATTCATGTCGAGAGCATTGAAGGTTATGAATGGTTGGTCTGTGCAACAAAGTAACTTTCTCTGAGATACAAAATGGTGTAGAGAAAATCTACCAGACAAAGTCAAAATTTTTTTCTTTTATTTCAAGACGCAAAATTAATGAAAACTTGACAAAGCATTAAGGCGTGTAAAGAAAAGTTTGCTATCGTCCATTAATTTCCACTAACTTAATGTTGATACAGATCGCAGAATTCTTGGCTACCAATGCACAAAGGTCGTTTATTTTTGTACTTCATTTGTACAACATTTGGTATTTTTAAGCTTACTTTGTATTTTCTTACAAATCACATGATCTCCTTTTATTTCGCGAGTTTCAAGAAAAACCCGTAAATTAACTTTGAGGTTTTTGGTATACAAAAAAGTTAACTGTTACACAAAAATAACTTATTGGCCTTGGCGTGTGAAAAAACAATTACTATTACTGCATTCACAAAAACAAATTTAAAACAAAAATAAATATTTAAAAACATATTTGTAACAGGTTTTTTTAAATTTCCAGGTAGTATAAAACGCATTTAACAAAAATTCTGCGTAAATGAAAAAAAATATTTCAGGTGACCCCTGAAATTTCCATTTGAAACTACATTCGCATGCGTGAGTTCAGTAAAGTGCTGATGTCTGAAATATAAATTTAGAATTTGGGTTTCCTTCATCGCTAAAAATATGCAGCGAAAATTAGTTGCGGGGGAAGTTTACGATTTCATCTCAAGTAAATGCTTACTTTACGTTTACCAACATTAAAGCGCATCTATCGCTGTTCTAAAATTATTTTTTTGGTATAAAATAATGTTATTCGTGGCTTTAGAATCGTAAAATTTGTTGTTCATTTGCTGATACTTTATTACTTTGGAATGTTGTCGAGTTTTAGTAGTAGTATTAATGTTAAGACAACATAAAATCAAATTTCAAAGCAAATTGTAAAACGAAAAGTAGAAACAAACGTTAGACCAAAAAGTACTGCAAAAATCAAAACACAAAACAAATTTTTAATAACTTTTTGCATAAAACGTGTAGATTTAATAATATTATTATTTAAAATAATATTACTCTTAATTTTTAGAAGTCATTAACTCTTTTATTCTCTTTCTTTTTAACATTTTACTATAATAGTACTATGGCGGCTATTAATAAAATTAATAGGTCGCGTATGCATTTCTGCATAGTTCCTATTATTAATCAATGCAGCCGCTTAATTATAGATGTTTACAATTTCACTTTTGGCACCGGTTAAAGTTGGCGCCTAATATATATATTTCAAATTTATCAGGTGCCAGGTGGTGCTAATGAAGCAGCGATTAATGAAATTACTTAGTTGTACCACTTGTACATCGTGGCGGATAAAAAATGACAATAGATGTATTCTGGGATTAATAATTTTAAAGCAAAATCAACTCGTTGCTATGCAACAAGGTTTCGTAATTTAATAACTCGATTATTTTTAATTCGCTCGTGGTATAACTACCGCTAAAACTATTTCTAGTAAAAGAACTACTAACTAATTTAAAACTATACCGATTTTACTATTACAACAACGCTAGAAAACATTCACCTGCGATGTTATTATATTATTACGTTGCTATGTATTATTTAAGCAAACAAAGAGCAGAATGGAAAGAAATAATAGATATGAGCATTGTGAAAACGACTCAAAACGCACTTCTATATTAAAAATTTCATGATCATGCAGGCCTAAATATCTAAAGGACATATCAGTTTTTTCCTGTTCCTTGCACCCAAAATCAAAATTTCTAATTATTTGTCCTATACAAACCGAATTACAGTGCAAGCAATTTAATTTGTAAATGCCTGATTTTAGTAAATTGTCTGTTTTTTCTTTAGCATTAAACAAAGTGTTTAAAATGTTTTTTGTTGTTTTAAAAGCTATTTTACATTTATTTGTTTTGTATATAATTTTAGCAATTTTTTCTGATTGATTGCCAAAATATGGAATTGAGGCGTATTTCATTTTATCTGATGAAGTATTTGGATAAATTTTGTGAATAGCTAATTTATAATATTTTTCTTTAATTAGTTATCAATAAATTGAGTATTATAACCATTATTGTATGCAATTTGTTTATTAATCGAAATTTTTCTATTATAACTAATTTTACCTAAAAAAACCGTTAAAGCCCTATGTATCATGGACCTGTATGATGCTAAGTTATGTGATTTATGATGACAGAAATCGTGTGGTATTGTAATGTCTGTTTGTGTATGTTTTCTATAAACAGAATATTCAAGTTTATTATTTGAATTAATTTTTATGTTTAATTCTAAAAAGTTAAGAAACCTATTTTGTTCAGTTTCTAGTGTAAATGTTATTTTTGGGTGCAAGCTGTTAATAAAAATTAAAAATTCATTGATTAACTCAAATGAACTATCAAAACACGCTAAAATGTCATCAACGTAACGAAACCAAAATATAACTTTCTCAGATTGATTTAATTCAAATATTTGATCTTCTAGATTTTCCATAAATATGTTAGCTAAAAGAGGTGAAATTGGACTTCCTATGGGTAAACCATCTTTTTGGAAATAAATTTTAATATTAAAAGTAAAATAATTTTGATTGGTGCAAAGTTCAAATAATTGAATCAACTCAGTTCGTTTTATTAACTCAACATTTTTGTTAACAAAAATATTATTTAACAAAGGAATACACTCTAGAGGAAGTATTTCTGAAAACATAATACTAACATCGAAACTAACTAGCTTGCTTTGTGGTAGTAAACCTTTGGAATGAGATATCAAGTCATCTGGGCATAGATATATAAAACCAAGATCATGTCGTGAAGATTTATTGTTCCTATAGCAACACCAACTGTTTACTTTTAATCTTGCCTCTGAAAATAACGCCAACATATCGAAATACTTATAAGGCCAAAACTAAAATAAAAAACCTGTTGAAGTTTAGAATTGTATTATTTTCAATAAATACCGTCTCTCTATAAAGTAACCCCACCCCCCTAAGTAACTTTTGAACGACTTGATATTTTGCCACAACATTTGGTGTGCTTTAATGGGAAATTAAATACTATTTTTAGCCTAAACTTAAATTTTGTATCAGTAAAAATGGCGACTGGGCGCCATTTTGAAATTTTTTTAAACAGAAAGGGGGGTCGAGTGACATATCATTTGAAAGGTCTTTTAGTTCTGCATCTGATCCTAAAGTTTCAAAGAAAAATATTTAGTCATAACAAAATGGCGGATTTTAAACAAATGGACTCACTCAATTCAAAATTGTTTTGATTTTTTTATCCAGTAGTCCACTTTTTCATTTGCAGGACAAAATTTTCCCAGAAATATCTTAGGTGGCTGGAAACAATTTTGAAACCGTTATGTTCTCCAACAGACGGTGCGCCGCCTCATTATTATAGACCTGTTTCTGACTTTCTCAACGAACATTTTCTTGGAAGATGGATTGGTAGGCGGGGGCCTGTAGAATAGCCGGCTCGCTCCCCAGATTTAACTTCCTTAGATTTTTTTCTCTGGGAATATTTGAAATCTAAAGTGTACAGAACTCGTCCAGAAACAATTGATGAACTGGAGCAATGCATTACAGAAGTTTGCATAAATATCGCTACACAAACTTATGAAAATGTAAGGCAGGAATTTTATAACCGACTTTTTATGTGCCAAGAAGTGAATCGTAAACATTTCGAACACTTAATTTAATTTCTTTTTTCTTTAATTCTTAGTTTTTTTAAATAGACTTCTTTATCTTCAAACATTGTCATTTTGTTATGGCTAAATATTTTTCTTTGAAACTCTAGGATCAGACGCAGAACTAAAAGACCTATCCAATGAGGTGTAACTCGACCCACCTTTCCATTTAAAAAAAATTCATTTTAAGTTTAAAGACAAAATTCGCAAATGATATGAAAATAACGAAAAATTGTTGGTGGGGATCAACATGTGGAAGGTTTGAGTTCTTTTTAGGATGCGCGATTTTAGGAGAGGTTCACTATCAGCATCCCTTTGATTTCCTTGCGTTAATACGTCTAGGTTGTAACTATAGTTAGCAAAACCCTTAGCCTAACACCTCCCCCCCCCCCCCCCAATTTTTTTGGTAGCTTTATTTGATGCTCCGAAAAGGAAACTAAAAAAACAGGAAAAAGTTTTAATAAAGAAAAATCCTCCTAAAATCTCCAAAAAAAAACATCCCGAACCATAGCCCCAGAAAAAATTCCATTAAAAAATACCGCAATTTTCAAACTATTTTTGGAACTAATAAATACGCACTAAAGAAATATTGTTAGACATCTGCATATATTTCCCTAATGAAATTAGTCCTTATTCATATAAATCGATCAGCAAGATCGTATCTTTATGAGGGAAAGCTCTTTCTTCATTACGCAGTGATTTACCAGCAAGAAACTACAAGTGCTTTTGCCTTTTCTCCGGGAAATTAGTTTGCAGGGTTTATTTTTCCGGGGAATGTTTTACTGGAGCATGTTTCTACCGGAGCGTTTTTACAGACGATGTTTGTCGGCAGGTGTTGTGCGACAGCCCGGGATCTTGCCGATAGGGTCGACGACGTAGGACATTTAGCGTTATTCTATGTTACGAAATATTGTGTAATATGATGTGCTTATTACTAGTGAAATATGATTATTATATTTTAAAATTGCCGCGTGCTGCTTCCTATCTTTAACAACAACTCTTTGCAAGCTGTTGAAATCAAGTACCGCGCCAGCCTTTTAAATAAACATCCGGCAGCTGCATTCTTCATCCTCTGTGTTTGTGTTTAAAATGACAGCAGCAGATTACATTCCAATCATACAAAGAAATAGTAGTCATCATAGAAGCCAACTTCTGTAAAATATAATAGCGGTCCACTGTCAACAATAAAATGGTCTTTATATAAGGGCCGCGTAAATATGCGGATTAGAGTAGTAGAAGCTTCTTATCACTAAAGTTGCGACAAGTGAAAGAAAATTGAATTTAATATATCTATAGATACAAACGATTGCATGTGCGTACACCAGGTCAAAAACATATTTTATTACCAACGAAGAAAATAAAAACCATAAGCCTTTTTCTATGTATAAAACAAAAGGCAATAATATTGTAAAAATACCTTATCTCGTTCCTGTGGTTCTAGGAGCATCAGAAAAATCGTAAAATTGCTCTTATTGAAGAACTGATCGACCCAATTACGTTTTCAGTTGCAAAATAATTTTTTATAGTTTAATTAGTTAGGTTTTTAAAATATATTTGTTTCACTACATTACATGTAGGATAGTCAAAATTTGCTAACAAAAAAAAAACTGACAAACATGGGTTTGGACACGCTTCTTTACAGAGTTACAACCTTCTCAAAATGTAATAACATTTTAGATGATAATTTGTCCAGTAACAGTACTAAAATTTTGACTTTTTATTTTGGAGTATTACTCATCTATTTTACTATTTCTACTAACTTTTTCATGCATGAGGGAGTAGCGTAACATTTTAAATCTTTAAAATATTTAAGTTTTGTCTATAATAATTAGTCGTGTAATAACAAGGGAAGAAAGTGATTCTTTTTTTATCGCGTGTGCCGTTTATTAAAAAGAAGCACACAAGTAAAAAAATACACTTTCTTCCCAAGTTTCACAGTTTTTGTCGACCTTTTTTTTTTCAAAAAACATGAATTTTAAAATTAATCTAAATTAAGTTAATTAATTTGACAGTCATGTAAAAATTGACTTCTGCAAGTACGATGCTTTTGTTATCCACGGTAACCAAGACATATCTATGGTATACAAAACGTATCCAAGGAAAGCAAATAAAGCGTAACCAACAATTGCATTTAAAAGCGGGAGCAAAATAACGTTTTCGTCCCTTGGAACGAAAATTGATGTTTGCTCCCGCTAAGCGGAATTATCAACTTTAGACTACAAATTGAGGTCTAAAAGCCTACTTTCTAACATGTCGACGAAAAAATCATATTTTCCATACCAAAATACACAAATACTACTTTTGTTGAATGTCGCTAAAAACAGGTTCCGAGATAATTCCAATTGTTATAAAAAATAGGCGGCTCGTCAACATTTACGACGGAAAGTGACCCAAATTTAAGACAACAACCTTACCTCCTAGTTAACAGTTCTATAAATTAAATCCATAAGCGTTTCTTTCTGATTTGCAAAATGGTGGATCACTAAGTCATTAAAATTGAAAAAGGTTTGTTTTATTAAAATGCTAAAAATTTGTAGATACATTTTGCACGAAATTAATAAACTTGAGAAGAAGAACTATACTAAGGTGTAGAGTAGCGTAGCGTAGATTACCGCCACCTCCTGGACGGTCGGTCGATTGTCATTGTTGTCTTTTCACATTCGTGTCGGTACTTTTTTATATGTATTGGCTTTGATGGTACCTAAAAAATTGAGTGTTACTTAATGACTAAAGAATATGAGACGTCAGTTGGTAATACACTTTTTTTTATTATTTTTTAGGAGTTGTCACAGCGACTGGGTGACGACAAAACTCTTTCCGAACACTTGAAACTTCCGATTCAACGCATTAACGACTACCAGCTTCTCTTAAAGGTGAGAAAAATTAAAATTAAAATGGAAAACCTCAATAAGTTTAACTAGCTTCACTTCGTTAAAGTTCACAATCATTTATAAACAAACTAATTAAAACTTCAACAGGTATTTATTTTAGCTTTAATTACATGTCATTAGTCAAATTAAACGTAAATAGTTGGTGTTGCTATAGAAAAAATAAAACTTTATTGCTTAATCTTGATTATCTATGTCTGCAGATGTTTTGATTTGTATTCGGACATTTCTAATAATGATGTTTTTAATTTTTTTGAACATTCATTGAAGGCACAATTTTTAAATGTTTTTGAATTTCAAATACTTCCAGTATATCTAATTTACGTTTATCATCACAAAAGTGTAAACATTTTATGGTCTTTATTAGATATGTTTAATAATGGTTTAGTATAATTGCGTTTGTGTCTTATAAACAAATTAAATGAATAAACAACTAAAAACATTTTAGACGCTTTGTCTAATGCTAAGAAAAGGGAAAGTAGAAAAGAAAAATGTTTTACTAAAATCAAGCACTTAAAATTTAAATTGCTCCCATTGTAATTCAGTTTATACAGGGTGATCCAACACTTATTACGCCCTATTTAATTTTGAAACGAATCAAGATAAAGAAAAACAAGCAAATAAAAGTTTGGTAACTTTCAACTACCTTTCTGCATATTTGAAAAAAAAATGTATTCAATGCTATAAGCGCTGTAGCGCGATTGTCATGTTATTTAAATAACAGCCTAGCAATTGTTGCACTCATTAGAAAGAGTTGTTTTTTCAGCAGTACAAAACTTGTATACGCTTGCTTAACAAAATTTTCGAGAAATATGAGAAACGCTTCTTCATATTAGCAGCCCACCACAATCGCAGCATAGTGTTTAGGAAATTCATTTGTTATCTTTTAACGATCAAACACAATTGACCAACCAATATGCTAGTGCTGGTAACAATGCCTACTGATACAAGTTTATTATACACGACCCGTCAAAAAAAATGGAATATTGGTTCTGGTGGCGTAAACATTGGTTTTACAATACAATACTTAACATGAATGTTTTTTATTACATTTGTATCTATCAGAGACCGGAATTTTAGTCCTAGAACAGCAAAAAAGTTTGTTAAAACTCAATACGGAAAGAAATGCAATAAAAGAGATACATCGTTTCGCTCAGTGTTACTTTATTGCACTCAAAAATATTTTTGCAAAGTGTCATAAAATTGTTTGGTGTATTACTTTTAAAACCTCTGCCCATGCATATTCTACGCTTATCAAGTCCGCTATCAAATAACTCGAGATAATAAACCAGCTGGCCAGATGAATAATGCGTATCTAAACAAGCTCCATTTTCTTATTAATTGATTGCCCCATAATTTTTGAATATTGACTAAATACTACTCTAGAAATCCCGAGACTGGGCCTATCCACCTTTCTGCTTACTTAAAAAAATTTAAATAATGCTGCAAGCGCTGAGACGCAATCGCCAGTTTCTTTAAATAGAAGAGAGATTTTTTTCTATTTTCAATGGTACAAAACTTGTATGTTTACCCTCACATAACAAAATTTTCAGAAAAACGCGAATAAGCTTCACATATTAGCAGGTCCTGGATTGAAATAACAGCCTAGCACAGACGCGTTTTCTTCTTTTAATTGTTTTTGATTGCTAAAAGATAACAAATAAGTTGCTGAATGAATTCTGCGATTGTGATACGTTTTTGTCTAAATTCAGGGCTGTTAATACAAAGAAGTTTTTTGCGTTTTCTTCGAAAATTTTGTGATGCAAAATTAAATAAGGTCGTAATAAGTGTATGATCACACTGTATAACGTGTATCAAATTATCTGGGCAGTATTGTTAATCTTCTGATTATTAGAACTGCAAATTTGGTTAAATTAGGAAAGAAGTAGAATTCTTTATGCTGATTTTTCACAAAAAAAACAATGGAAAGTTTGCTTTTTGGATTATTCCATAAAATGGATTTTCTTGAAATTGATATTTTGCGTGTTCTAAAAGAAAATTCAATTTTGAATAAGAAAACTATTTAAGCCGCTCGAATTACCTGAAATATTTCATTTTTCTTAGTACTTAAACATGTTTTTTTTTTAAATATTGGAAATTTGCAATTTCTGGGAGATTTTTTACCGTATCCACTTTGAATTAAATTAAACTGCGGAATTTCAATTATACCAGGAACATTTTATCGAATGTGAAGAAATTATTGCTACATGGTTTACTGAAAACAATTGAGTATTAAAGTAAATTAATGTATAGTTGTGCCTTCCCATAATACCAATGTTAATTTGTTTGTGTCGCCAAAACTAATAGCCAAACTGA
Organism: Ctenicera cuprea; assembly: GCA_958336395.1. Classification (NCBI taxonomy): domain Eukaryota; kingdom Metazoa; phylum Arthropoda; class Insecta; order Coleoptera; family Elateridae; genus Ctenicera; species Ctenicera cuprea. Next base: position 20,750,917 of record OY284495.1, on the reverse strand, counting down.
AACCAAAAAAGTTCAGCCGCTTTGGTATAGATGACTAGAATGAAAGCACGCTCTTTTGGTTGTAACCGTTGCTTATCAGCAATCTCGCCAAATTGTGAATTGTTTTGTAAAAAATTGTCTTTAAACTGGGATATTCAGAATAGCGTATAAGTATAAATGCTTTCCAAGTGTAAATAAAACTATTGTACCTACTCATAATATACATTATTATAAATGATAAAAAGAGACAGCGGTGCTCATATAATAAACGTTGGTTTATGTTAAAAAATCAAGAATGCAAGATAAAGCAAAGCAATAATTTACTACATTGTAAGAAATATTTACCCTCGCTCAGAAGTTTTGCCAATACCTATTTCGAAAAAAAAATTGTTTTGAGAATTGAAACTCAGTTTTAAATAGGCAGTTATGCTTTTGCAAGGAATAAAGATTTAGCAAGTTACAGAACAATAAAATCGATAAAAATAAAGTTGTTCGCAAATAAGAAAGAAAATTAATATCAAAATTACAACGAAAGTGTATTGTCTTTTTTTGTGCTAATCATTTAACATTTTCGAAACATTTCCTCGGCAATTTCTTCTACAAATATTTTATTTAAATAAGTTTAGCAAATTTGCAGATAACCAGCTCGTAGAAAAAACAGAAAATTTTAGTGGAATGGGTAGGGGAAAGCCTAAAGACCACAATAACAATGGCCGAAACAGATCGCTGGTACTTTTCCATCTGTTTACTTTTTAAATAGTCTCCCCCCAATAAGTGATTTAAATTTACATCTAGTCATCCGCTCCAAACCCAAGCCGCCCCAGTGCTTACGCACGTAATGCGCTAGCTAGATATTACGTTCCCGCATTCGAACTAGAAATTTTATAAATATACAAAGAATTAAAACAAACCTTAGAAAATTGCCAGGTTTGTTTAACAGATTATCAAAAAAGACAAATAATAAATCCAAATCCACAACCACCAAAACTATACGGTTTATTAAAAATACACAAACCCAACATGCCCATTAAACCAGTAGTATCATACATAAATGCACCCAACCATATGCTAGCAAAAATACTAAATAATATAGTTACCAGTTTTAATTATAAACCAAAATATTCAGTTAAAAATTCTTCCGAATTAATCAAAAAGTTGTCTAACTTACATTTACCACCACAAAGCAAGCTAGTTAGTTTTGATGTCACTAATATGTTTTCCCAAATACCTCCTCAAGAGTGTATTCCTTTGTTAAATGATATTCTTATTAACAAAAATGTTGAGTTAATAAAACGAACTGAGTTGATTCAATTATTTGAACTTTGCACCAATCAAAATTATTTTACTTTTAATAATAAAATTTATTTCCAAAAAGATGGTTTACCCATGGGAAGTCCAATTTCACCTCTTTTAGCTAACATATTTATGGAAAATCTAGAAGATCAAATATTCGAATCAAATCAATCTGAGAAAGTTATATTTTGGTTTCGTTATGTTGATGACATTTTAGCATGTTTTAATAGTTCATTTGATTTAATTAATGAATTTTTAATTTTTATTAACAGCTTGCACCCAAACATAAAATTTACACTAGAAACTGAACAAAATAAGTCCATTAACTTTTTAGATTTAAACATAAAAATTAATTCAACTAATAAATTTGATTACTCAGTTTATAGAAAACCTACACAAACAGACATTACAATACCACACGATTCTTGTCACCATACAACACATAAATTAGCAGCATACAGGTCCCCGATACATAGACCTTTGACGGTCCCTTTAGATGAATCAATCAATCAATCAATTTATTTAGATTTGTACATTAGAAGTACTTATCCTTGTCAAGAGGCAAGTTGAGATAAAATATAATAAAAGTAAATTATAATATAAACATTTGAAAACACAAGAACGTTAACAAATTCAACAATATTACATTTGACGTTCACTTACATGTTAAAATGGTATGTGTTCGACAGTGTAATGAACTCTTCACTTTTATATAAAGGATGTTCAACTAGACAGTTTTTTAATTTTAATAACAGGAGTTTTACAGGTAGCTGCTTAACTGCTAAAGGAAGTGCATTATAGTACCTAACTGAGAGGTGTTGAAAATGATTTTTAGTTTTGGTTAATCTGCAGTGTGGTAAATAAAGATCTTCCCTTTGTTTTGTATTATAGTTGTGAATGTCAGAGACTGTACTTAAGGCGTCGATACGTTTAATTACGTACTCTATGCACCTGTAAACAAAGAGCGATGGTAAAGTGAGAATTTTAAACTTTATAAACAGTGGTTTACATGATGTCCGTTGATCAACATTTGCTATAATTCTTACTGCCTTCTTCTGCAATGTAAAAATTCTTTCGCTGTCTGCGCTGTGACCCCAAAGTAATAATCCATAGCTCAGTACCGAGTGGAAATGAGCATGGTACACTGTAGTTAGTACGTCTTCAGATACTTCTTTTTGGAGCATTCGTAACATATATATTTTTGCCGAAAGTTTTTGAGCTACTTCTTCTATTTGTCTATTCCAGGTTAACTTTCCGTCTAGGTGTAAACCTAGAAATTTTTCTGAAATGTTATCTTCTTCTGTTGTAAGTGATTTGCTCAGTGTAAAGTATAAGTGGGAGGTTTTACCTTCGTTAAGTTTGAGTCCATTTACAGTAAACCATTTCTTTGCTTCTTCCTCACTGGCTTCTCGCAGTTCTTCGTGCCTTAGATGGTCGTTATTTGCTTTTCGTATCAGTGTGGTGTCGTCTGCATAGACGTATGGAGTTGCCATGGTTATATTCGCCGAGAAATCATTGGTGTAGATTATAAACAGTATTGGACCCAATATCGACCCTTGGGGAATTCCCATATTTGTTACTTCAGGTTTCGATCTGCTGGTGTTGTAGTACACAAATGAAATTAATTATAATAGAGAAATTTCAATTATTAAACAAATTGCATACAGTAATGGTTATAATACTAAACTTATTGATACATTAATTAAAGAAAAAGATTATAAATTAGCCATTCAAAAAATTTATCCGAATACCCTAACTTCGTTCGATACAATTAAATATGTTTCGATCCCATATTTTGGTGACAAATCAGAAAAAATTGCTAAAATTATATCCAAAACAAATCAATATAAAGTACGTTTTAAAACAACTAGAAACATCTTAAACACTTTGTTTAATGCAAAATCAAAAACAGATGATTTGCTAAAATCAGGCATTTACAAATTAACTTGTTCACTTTGTAATTCGGTTTATATAGGCCAGACAATTAGAAATTTTTATATTAGGTATAAAGAACACGTACCTTGTTACAAATACAAACACCCACATAAATCCAATTACGCTAAACACTTACTAGAACACAATCATTCAATGACATCCAATAACATCATAAAATGTTTACACTTTTGTGATAATAAACGTAAATTAGATATACTAGAAGCTTTTGAAATTCACAAACATTTAAAAACAATAATTTCAATTAAGAAAATTGGCAATAGCGCCGAGATATTTTGGTACATCCTGTATAGACCAGACAATAAGATATTTTGATATTAGCAACAAAGAAAACAAACACATACGTTGTTACAAACATAAGCACCTTAAGCACCCACATAAATCGAATTACGCTAAACACTTATTAGAAGACAATCATTCAATGACATCTGATCACACTATGAAATTTTTACACATTTGTGATGATAAACGTAAATTAGATATACGACAAGCTTTTGAAATTCACAAACATTTTTAAACTGTACCTTTATTGAATGAGCAAATTTATTCCTAAAATTTTCTATTATTAGAAGTATTCGAATAAAAGTCAGGACACCTGCAGACATAGATAATCAAGATCAAGTCATGAAGTTCTATAGTTTTTATAGCAACACCAACTATTTACTTTTTAATCTTGTCTTTGCTAATGACTTGTAAACAACTCGAAATACGCATAAAGCCAAAATAAATAAATGCCTGTTGAAGTTAGTATTTATTTTATTTATAAATTAAAACAAATTAACTGTAAAATGGTGACCGTATGCAAAAATTATTAATATATTTAAATGGGTATTCTGTTTCGGGTCTGTTTAGCTATCTAGAAATGTTTAAATAATACATAATTTAAAAAATTATGTTTTATTTAAACATTTCTAGATAGATATATCGGCGCGACGCGATGTAAGACAAGATTGACTTCTTGTTTAAAAACTACACGGGCCAAACCGGGAAAGTCTGGGCGTTCCAAACTGCGACGAGGTCTAAAGCTGAAAATCACTATTGCGGTAGCTAATATACAAACGTCTAAAGTGTTTATTACCTGACCCTCTCAATCTTAAAGCATTCCAACAAATAAAAATAAACTTTAACAATCTGCGAAAAATGAAATGTTAACCGAAACTATGCCAATGCCCATGCAAAAATCAAAACACACAATTAAATCTTGTTTTTCAAATTTTTATGTTTATAAGCACATTTTTAAGTCAGAAACTCGATGTGTGTGTGTGTGCCTACGGAATGCTTGCAGAATGTGCGCCAGTCCCAAAATCTTAGTATTTTTAGCACGGCAGAAATAGCAAATGCTGACCCATTTCGATATCCGTCGGCAATGTTAGGATATACACAATTAGTTTATTTTGCATTTGTAAATTTCAGCTGCATTACAATATTTTAAGACGATATGTACAAAACATGTCAGGAAGTTCTATAATTACAGAGAGACAGAGACAGAAGGATATAGAAGGAGAAACAGAACGGGAGTGGGAGAATGAGAACTAGAATGGGCGAAAAAAAATATGCTGTGGTATAATTTTAGCATTATATTTATTAACTGAAGAGACCAAATATGTACGTAATCAAATTTGTCTTTTAAGTACAGAGTGGCTAGGAAAACCCCGGCCACTTTTCTTGCGGCGGTCAAGAGATGGCGCTTTAGTAAAGAAAATTAAATTAAAATACTGGCAACAACGTAGAATCCAAGACGTTTTGGTTGTTTTGATTTAATATGGGGCGTATTTAATAACTAAAACGTCTTTGATTCTGCGTTGTTGCCAGTATTTTAATTTAATTTCGCTTTACTAAAACGCCATCTCTTGAGCGCCGCAAGAAAAGTGGCCGGGGGTTTCCTAGCCACTCTGTATTGTTGGTGGTTGATAGAGAAGAAAATTTAATAACCGATGTGGAGATTCAAACAACAATTTTTTTTTTTTTGAAAAAACCGAAAAGATTAAACAGCTGTAATGTTAAATAACGTCTAACATTCTATTATATTGAATTCTATTTACACCTCGTAAAATTTCCAAGACCTTGATTATACACGTTTTTGAATGCGCCCACGCAAACTTTTCAGACGAAACGCAACGTTTAAGTTCTACAACAACAATTTAACAATTTGATGACGACATTTTGTCTTTGTGACGCATGGTTTCAGAGTGGGAGCTCTATAATAGTATTTTGGGGGCGAGTTTGCATCATAACGCCAACTATAAAATTTTTTTGTCATGTTTATGAAAATTCTAGAACCACAGATTTTATTTTATAAATATTCTTAGAATAAAATCATATCCATACAATTAAAAATATTTCACCTTTTACTGTATTAATTTTTTTACTGATGAGTTCAAATAGGTTCGAAACTAGCTATGAGTTACAATAAATTAAAAATTCGTTTAATAACTTTAATTTTTAAATCAATGCACAAGTTAACAAACCTTTAGTTACATCGAGAAGGCTTATTTTTAATATAACCTGATTTAAAACTTTACATACTTCAAAATTTACTGTCATTTGTACACAATAAATGGATTTAAATTTAAAAGCTTGAATAATGATAATAGTGATAGATGTGGACAAATTAATATATTGGTTTGGTGTACTGCTGGTCGTTATCGTGATATGTAAAATTTATTTCGCAATTATGAGACATTTTTGATCTTGAAAAAATTTTGTTACATGTAAGTAAACGTTTTTTTTTTCTACAAACTTGTATAAATTTAAAAAAATCCAACCATTTGTTATTCAATATGGTCATGATTTTTTGACATCAAAAACTGAAATTTCAGTGTTAGACGTACAAGTAAACTAGCTTTTACTTTTGTTTATTTTTACCTAATTTTAACTTAAAACTATCGAATAGTCCAACGTGTCTCTGCTGAAGGTGGAAGGAAATTGCACCGGCCTTAACTTCGAGTAGACTTTCCCATACTATTAATATTTACCGTATTTGCAAAAGTGTATATTTTATTATTGTATCGTTCTAAAAAGCACGCTATCGATTCGTAACCCTGCGATGTCGCATACCGTATAAGAATAGTAAGAACGGAACCGCCCGTCCTACAGCTGATGCGCTTCGGATTAAAAATCGATATAAATGGTTTATTTGAAGAGTTATCAAAAATATACACAGAATGAAAAATATTTTTTAATTAGAGCTAATTGATACGCGTAGTTAAAATCACGTAACTGCTTGTAAGACGCGTTGTTGGTAGTAAAAATTATCGTTTTTCCCCCTTAATTTTTTTTAATACTTGAAAATTCTTGCTGATCCCAATAAAGTATTTCAGATAGTCTATCGAACTGATACAAATTCGGCATTTGCGTTTTTGAATAATTGATTAATTAATTTCATTTTTTTTTTAATTTTTAGAAGGCGTCCGAGTAAAATTTGGGAGATTAGTAGAAAACAAATTTGTAGTTCACTGCAAGCTCTGTCGGCTCAAAAAGTTAAAAAACAATTGTGTGGTCAGTGAAAAATATTTTTTGAAAATTTTCTAAATTTTGAAGCAGCGCCATTACGATCGTTTTAAGATTTTCGAAATTAAATTTACTTCATCCTATAATACCTATAAGGGGCTCTCAAACAAATTGACAATTATGTAAAAATTACGATCTGATTCTATTATCAAAGATGACTTGAGATCTATTTAACTGAAACAGAAATGTTTTATCAGCTTCTGCTTAATAAATAAAGGAGGATAAATTATCAATTTTCACAAATTCATCGAAGGCGACATAGATAAGTTAGCGGAATGGGGCTCCAAATTGTAGCCAATTTTTAGCTACAATAAAAACTTTAAAAACTCGTGGAGCCAGTTTTTGAACAAGTTATTTTTTTGCAAATATCCAAATATTTTGAAAATTTTTCTCTTTATTGTTATTGTGGTATAAAAAATGCTCTTGGATAGTAACGATATTTACCCTTACGGCTATTATAAAAATGAGCAAATCCCTGCTAATCCGACATTGCAAGAAGGGCAAGTAGCAATAGTCATAACTCATAAACTACCTTAGTAGCACGTTTAGGGTGGTGCGGTACGCAACGGTCAGCTTCTGCCTATTATGATGTGATTATACTATGCTCATCTCTTACACACTACGTGTTTCGCTATCTACCTTCTATCTACGCTGTTAAGTCGTCATCGAATCGTTTTTTGAAAAAAAATCGATATTTTTTGTTTCTTTTTTGGAAAAAGATTCCCCGCGATTTGAAAAATACAAAGAAACACAAACTTTTTTGTCAAAATTAGGGAGGGAAGTGAAAAATTAACCCCCCTAAACATTGCTGCACCTAAAAATAAAGTGCTTAATCTTATTCTACTATCACTCATGACTCATGCGCAATTTTGTTTAAACAGAAATGTTGCATCGTCTCCCGTTCATTAAAGAGAGGGGCACGAATTTTCGATTTTCAAGAATTCATAGAAGGCGTCGCAGAGAAATTAGCGAGCCGAGAGACAAACCAAATTCTAGCTCATCTCAAGCTCTAGGAATTTACATAAATTAAAAAAAACGTCTTGCGCGTTTTATAGCAATATCTTCTTTAAACCTTATCAAAATTTTGAAATATATTTTACTTTATAGCTCTTAAGTTTCGAAAATGTTTGTGCAAAGTAACATTGTGTTATAGGAATATTACGATAAAAAATGTAACCCAATCTGTCAACTTGTTTTTGAGTAACAAGCGCTAAGATCAAAATTTTTAAAGCATCGTAGCAATCGCCATTTTAAAGCTAGAAAATTCGGTAAAAAATGGAAACAACAAGTTGCTGATATTTTCCCATACCTTTTGCTTTTTATTAAATAGTCTCGCGCTAATAATTAAGTATTTGAAATTATTATCTAGCCATGTCCACCCGGTACAAGCCGCCCGCTCCAAACGCAAGACGGTGACACCGCAAGATGTAATTAAAGGCCCTAGCTAGATAATGCGCTCTTGACTTTGTATAAAAAATGGTTATGTTAACTTTATTTATAGAGTTATCAAAAATATGCAAGGGAAAGAAAATGTATTTTTTATTAGAGCTAATTATAGGCGTAGTTAAAATCACGTAACTTCCGGAAAACGCGTTTATATTAAAGAGTATCGTTTTTTTTTTCTTAATTTTTAAAATAGCGGAAAATTATTTTCGTTCTTAATCTTCTTTTTCGATTCCTTTGCTCTCGAATAAAGCATGGTCACTTTCTCTTCTATGCCTGCGGTGAGCGTGTTTTCTTACTGAATCACGCAGACGTAGGGGACCTACTGTTTGACGCGGGCTCCGAACCGCAGGAAGTGCAAGCATTTCTTCTTCAAAAAAAGTTGGCAGAACACCTCGCTGGTTTGCCATTGCCTTGCGACGGAGAACGGCTGTTAAAAATCCGATGTTCCGGTACTGGGATTTAAAACCCAGACCACAAGCATAACAGTCCAACGCTCTAAGCGGCCGCCTCGTTAATCCCAATAAACTACTTCAAGTGGTCTATTCAACTGCTTTAAGTTTATAATGATTGACGTTTGCGTTTTTTAATAAACAATTAACCAATTTCAAAGCTTTCAAAAATTCCTGGAGGGCGTCAGAGTAAAATTTGGAGGTTAATAAAAAATAAAATTGTAGTTCACTGCAAGCTCTATCGGCTCAGAAACTTTTAAAAAAATGATGTGGGCATTTTTTGAGTATTCATTTTTTGAAAACGTTCAATATTTTGAAAAGCTAGCATTTTTACAATTTTTAAATTTTTAAACATAGTTTTACATCACCGGATTGTCTTTATTAAGGGGTATTAAATAATATGACAATTTGTATTGATTGAATATTTTGTTTTTGAATAATCGGGCATTAAAGTCAAAATTCTCAAACATTTGTAGCGGCCTTAGTTTTGGCGATACAGCATTCGGGAAAAGATTATTGTAGTTGTAGATTCACTACAACGCTATTTGTTCAAAATTTCAAAAAGTGTTTATAAAAAAATCTATGCCAAAAAACAATGTCTAATTTTTGTTTCCTGTTCCGGTTAAGCACCTTACAAAGAACTACACAAACAGATACAAAAATTGGCCAAGGGTTCTATAAAACTTAGTTTTCAGATTTAGGAAACTTCTTTCCCGGTTAAAATGCTACCAAAAAAACATTTACAACTTTCGTTTCCGGTTTCAGATTTTTTGGAAACCTTATTTTGTCGGTGAATTTCCGAATTCCAAAGCTCATCAAAATCCAACCATCCGTTCGGTAGTTATGATGCACTACACACATACCCACCCACCCACAGACAGACAAACATGTTTTAAAAACCACTTTTTTGGGTTCTTGGAGGTCGAAAATGTATATTTCCGTCAAAATCTCGATTTCGAACATTTTCATAAAATCAATACTTCCCATACTATTAACGTCTTAATAAAAAAAATGTGAAAAGGTGCTGTTTTTCTTTCCATTACTATATGTTAAAAACCAACAATCCTAGTTCATTTATTTTGGTGGATTTGAATGCAGTTTTTTGCAAGCTTTGCAACGTGCCCACACATGCATAGGTCGCTATTTAAAAAAATTAAGTCAAGGTGGCTCGGAGTGCAGAGGTTGAGGTTGGAAAAGATATCACATAAAGATGCAGTTATATTTAAATCAATTTAAGTGTCCGAGGATTTTTCTAAAAACCAACGCGCTACAGAGATACGAATTTTATTCCAGACTTTTGAACTTAACCTTGTATCATTATATTGTGTCATATATACAGGGTGCTAATGAATTGTAGGGACAAACTTTTAGGGCTTGCAAAACACAACAAAGCAAACAACATTTGTTAATAAATGTGTGGTCAAAAGTGTTTCCTTTCAGGGATAGAGCTTCTCAAAGATTCTTTAAGAAGCGCCTAAATGTAGGCAACTCAATTTACTACCTACTATTTGTTTCCATAACGACGAAAATTAATACAGGATAAATAAAAACCTCTTTCCCACTTTTCAAATTCAAATTAAATTAAAAATAAATTAATTAACAAAATGTTTCAAAACTGATCAATAGAAAAAACAAAAATTACAAAGCAAAAATCAACTATTAAAAAATTTACAATAAAATTTAAAAATTAACAAAATTATAGTAAATTTCCAAAATGTCGCCCCCAGCTTCTACACACGAAGCACATCTATGAAGTAAATTCCTGCGCACCGCTCCAGATACACCAGAGTCTATTGAACTTCTTCACATGCAGTAAGTTCTTCTACAATTTCAACTGGGGTAGCATACACTAACGTTTTAACATGACCCCACAAAAATAAATCCAGTGGGGTCAAATCAGGAGAACGTGGAGGCCACGCCACATGCTCTGCTCGACCTATCCATCTGTTAAGAAAAGTGTTATTTAAAAATTCCCTGACTTCCGCTAAAAGATGAGCAGGTGCACCATCGTGCTGCAGCCACATTTGAGGTGGAACATCTTCCAAAAGTTCAGGAAGTACATGGCGCAAGAAATTTAAATAAATTGCTCTTGTTAACCTTTGGGGTAGCAAATATGGTCCAATGAGTCTATCGCCAACAATCTCGGCCCAAATGTTCACTGAAAATCTTTGCTGGTATCCTTTTTGAACCACAGCATGAGGATTTTCATCGTCCCAAATGTGGCTGTTTCTACTGTTGAATATTCCTTCTTTCGTAAAAGATGCCTCGTCACTAAACAGAACGTTTACTTGGAATTCTGGATCCTTATTACACCGCCGCAGAAATTCCTGGCAAAATTCCACTCTTCTGGGAAAATCTGCTTGAACCATGGCTTGTACCTTCTGTGGATGGTACGGATGTAGCTGCTGCTCATGTAGTACCTCCCATACTGAAACATGGTTCACTCCCATTTCATGAGCGATGGCTCTTGAACTAGTAGAAGGATTTTCAGCGACTTTCTACAAAACTTCTTCCTCAAAATCCACCGTTCGCCTTGTTCTGGTAGCTCCACAGTTCTGTCTGTTGACAACGAATGTACCTTCCTCCCGCAGCCGACGTAAAACTACACTAAAGGCCTTGTGCGATGGATGATTCCTATTTGGAAAATGTTCTTGGTACAGGCGAGCAGCTTCGCGTGCGTTACCCCAAGCAGCTCCATACATGAACATCATATCATGCTGTGCGTGTGCGGCAAAAGTATAATTCGCTATAACACAAAAATACGAAACAGAACGAAAATAACGAAGAAAATAATTATCAAAAAAATCACAGAACGAAAAAAACGAATTATAAAAGGCACAGAAAGAAACGAATGCAAGAAAAGTCAAAAAATATCACAAAAATATCGAATTGTGTCAAAATTGACGTTATTTGAATGCATGTATGTCTAGATCCGTTTTTTTTCAAACTTCCGTGTGACCTGTACAAAATAATTGAAAATGCAATTTGGGTTGTCTATTTTCAGGTACTTTTTAAAGAATCTTTAAGAGGCTCTATCCCCGAAAGAAAACACTTTTGACCACACATTTATTAGCAAAAGTTGTTTGCTTTGTTGTGTTTTGCAAGCCCTAGAAGTTTGTCCCTACAATTCATTACCACCCTGTATGTCATATTAAACACAAGCTAGCTACAGCTTACTATAAAAATAAAGTTCAATCTCTGAAGTATATTGATATACTTCAAAATTTTCTGTCATTCCATCAAATGAAATTAAAGTTTTAAATAATACCGAAATAATGCTGCTAGATTTGGATTGCTTGCTCTACTGGCTTGGTGTAGTGGTGCTTATTCTGATCATTTATAAGATCATTATTCGTGAAGGAATTCTGTAGTTGTGAGTAAATTAAATCAATATGCTGATGGAGTTGAAATTTTCAAAACCTTATATTAGTCCAGTCCAAAGGCGCAAAAAAGAGATTGGCGAGACAACATTGCAACATGAGCGTTCTATACGCCAAAATTAAAATGTAACGTAGAATATATTCAAAATCCACAAAAATCCGAGTTTTTGGTTTTTTTTTATTTCGCTATAAGCAGTATAGCTATAGAGGAAGGTATTGTAATCGTCATGTTGGACTTGGAGCAAATACGTTCATTCAGCGAAGTTTTTTTCGCTTTGGGTTTACTGGCCGAGTAATACCTAAAAAAGGTACTTTTATAACAAACATTTTCGACCTAAACATTTTGACTAATAGGCAGGTTTTAGGGCCTTGGCAGTCGATAAAGGGAACACTGCAGCGGTGTCTATGTGTGTGTCTGTATACACTTTACAGTGCAGGCTCCTAAACGCAAAAAACCCAAATTTGACTCAAAGATTGGTAATTTCATTGAGATTAAACAGCAACAAAATTAGCTTGGTCGAATAGCAAATAGCCAATCTGCGCAAAAGCGATCTCCATATCAGCCCCCACTATCGACTTTTAGTTTTTTTCTAAAATTTACGAATTTCGGTTTAAAAATGGGTATGAGCATGTTGAATGACAATAGGAACAAATTTCATTTGAGAAAACACCATTGAGAGGTTTCGTTTTGGGGGCGGAGGAGGGGTGCTTTAATTGGATAGGTAATTGACAAAAAAAACCACCAAATTATATAATCGATTTTAAATTTCAACAATAAAATATTGTTTATAATTAACGCAATTACTAAAAACAAAACATCTTTAAATATTCAAAACATATTCAACTAAAAATTTTTAGAATGTTTTTTAAATTTTTAACATTTATAAAATAATGGATGAAAATTTTTTAACATACCCACAAATTTTCTATATTTTGAAAATTACAAAATTTTAAAAAGTAAAAAAATTTCCAAAATTTTTTAACATGTCATAGATTCCAATTCTTTTCAAAAATAGTTTTAATTATCAAAATATTAATAATTTCAGCATTTTTAAAAATTTTAGAATCTATATTTTTGAATTTTCAAAATTTTTCAAAAATTTCAAAATTTAGTAAGATTTAAACATTTTCAATAATGTTCATAATTTTTTTCAAAGTATTGAAAATTATGAAAATTGCACTCAAAAGGAGCTATTTTCGAAAAGTTGCAACCCTACAAAACAGGCTCGAAAAAACGGTAGCAAATGAGCAAAATTGAGTGTACTTTAACTCTTCTGTTAACCACTCTTACGTCTGATCATCAGGCATAACGGTAATTTTTTTTGGGACTACTTTTAACGTAAGATGCAATAGAGAGAACAATCCACCATTTGGTGATTTTGCACCTTTTTCAAAAACGTTTTTTGGGTTCCCAACAGAGTTAGAATTCGCACGCTCATGGTATTTTAAATTATTACCAGACTTGCGTGTTAGTATGCCGTCAATCAGTAAGTGAAAGCAAATTTGTCTTCGTATTTTTTCTTCAAAAATGTAACTGTTCTTAACAAATAACCTAGCGCAAACAGCAAAACGCAACAACAGTGTTTTAAAAACCTTATAAAATAAAAAAAAAATTTGGTCCCAACCGAGATTCGACCCCGCAACTAGTTATGCAGTAAAAAAGTAGTACACCCGAACACACCCGCATATCCATCTGTGCCACTACGAACTTGTGGTTTACACACATTCCAGCTGCATGCAGAGGAGGTGCGCAAGTCATGTGAAGTAGAATCGGCTGTAGGCCCAAGGGGCTAGACGCTAATCTAACGAATCATCAGTTGCGAGAGTAGGGATCGTTTTCATTCCCCGAAAATAGACTGGTATTTCAAATTTACTTACAATAATCGCGGAAACTTGACAAGATATCAATAATTTGAGATAAACATGTTTTGTGAAGCTTTTCTAGATCTACAAATTCGATCAGAATTTTGAAAATAATCTATTTTTTATCGTTTTGTTTTAAAACAAACCCAGTTAAGGTGACGTAAGTCTAATATAATACTGCCGACAACTATACAATAATCTTAAACAATATTCATTTTTATGCTACCATTTTTTTTTACACGTATGTATTTCTAACATGTTTGGATGACTTGAGGTATTTCATTTTTTAAAGAAACAGTAAAACATATTGTTTAAAATTATTGAAAATGTACATTTTGGAAGACCTTTTACCGTATTAAACTGTATATTAAATTAAATTGTTGAAATTTAATTAGACTAAAAACATTCTATCGAACATGAAGAAATTATTGCTACACGGTTAACTGAAAACAATTAAGTATTAACATACATTATTATGTAGTTGTGCCTTCTCATAAGACCAATATTAATTTCTTTCTGCCGCTAAAACTAATAGCCCAAACGAAACCCAAAAATTTCAGCCATTTTGGTATAGATGGCTAGAATAAAAGCACGCTCTTTTGGTTGTAACCGTTGCTTATCAGCCATCTAGCTATACTGCGAATTGTTTTGTAAACAATTTCCTTTGCACTGGAACGTTTAAAATAGCGTGCAGATATAAAGTCGTTGTTATAAATGATAAGGGAAAGCATCACTGCTAGTATATCAAACGTGGATTTATATTAAGAAAACTCAAGCATGCAAGATAACGCGAAATTAAGAAATAACTTACTATAACGTAAGAAATATTTGACCGTCGTTCAGAAGTTTTGCCAATACTATTTTGACAACAAAAGTGTTGTTGGAATGTAAACTGCAAGATTATCACGTTTATTCCGTTACAGAACATTGGAAAATATTCGACTAATAAAGATTTAGCAATCTATAGAACAATAAAGTCGATGGAAATAAAGTTGTTCTCACATAAATAAGGGAAAATTAATATTACCAGAATTAGAACTGAAGTGTATTGTTCATTTCTTGTACAAATCGCTGTTTCACATATTCAAAGCATTTCCTTGGGGCAATTTGTTCTACAACTAAATATTTTACTTAAATAAATTTCGCAAATATGCAGTTAAGCAGCCCGAAAGAAATTCTAGGAAAATTTAGTAGAATGGGTAGAGGGAAGCTTTTTCTTGTATATACAGAGTGGGCCACAGTTGATGGGATAGCCGGGTTTGTCTCCGGCTGAACTCCGTGACCGGTACCGGCCAAAGTCTCTTGATAGGTTAGGTTAGGGTAGTTTCCTAAGCTATCGATCGACCTTGGTAGCTTCGTAATTAAATAGCTGCCTGAAATAAGTAAGGGTGCTCTGATACGATTTGTCTACAAATTTCAGTAGAACCTTTTCTGTTCGTTAATTTGACATTTCAAAATTCAAAGTTTTAATAAATGTGTGAAGAAATAGTTTATTGGCTTGCACTTTCAATTGTAATTTTAATCAGTTATCACATTTGCAAAACCGTGATGGATGCCTAAAACAATAATATTAGAAAATTCCTTTCTGTTATACCTGTAATCACAGTTTTATATTTAAAATAGTTCTGTATCATGACTCCAATTGATAACTGTATTTACTGGATTGGATTTCTCGTACTTTGTATTATCGTGTACCATGTATTTCAATCCATAAGGAACACATAACAAGAAATTTTACAAGGTGGGTACAAATACGTGGCAATTAAAAGCATTCGGTGATTTGTCTTTCATAAACCACTATTTTGTATTTCCTCTCTATAAGATGAGGTTTGGCCCACATCCAGAGGAATTTTGTTTTGCATTTGAGTTTCTGTTGTCTTGCAGTCGTGAAGTATCAGTTGGTGGGTACCATTAAGCCTTAATTGATTAGAAAACCATTTAATGATAATCAAGAATTAAGCAGTTAATGTAAGTACCTTTCCTAATCCATCCTGATTCTCTTGATCGGTAATTGTATTTAACAAGTTTATCCTACAATTTTGCCAAACATATTATATTTAATTGCAAGTTTCCCAGATATGGTATATTTTATAGTGAAGCATATCCAGGTATTGGTTCATTTAATTTTCCTTACAGTCGCTGATTACGTGACATCTGAAAATCAACAATACGTCTACCATATACTTGAATTTATGCCAAAAAAATATATTATCAAAACCTAACCTTGTAGCAACAACAGAAATAACATTTATTCTCATTTCAGGAGCTGGTAAGATATAGTGAGTGTCTTGGAGAAGACTGCGCCAATCTCCAGAAGGCCTTGGAATTGATGCTAAGTGTTCCCCATCGGGCACAAGACGATAAGTTCACCTCTAGCATTGAAGGTTACCGTGGTAGCATCCATAAACTTGGTCGTTTAGTTTCCCACGATTGGTTCTCCGTTACTTTTGGTAACACCACCAAGGAACGTTACCTTTTCCTTTTCAAAGCACGCATCCTCATCTCCAAAGTACGTCGAATTTCAGATGACAGATCGGTGTTTCAACTAAAAGATATTATTAGGGTAAGAAATTCCTTCCGTTGCTTACACAAATATGATGTGCTTGTTTTATGACAGTTGCCACAAGTAGAAATTAAAGATCATCCAGACAATCGCACTTTTGAACTCGTTGATAAAGTCGCCGGACACTCCTTGATTCTTGCAGCTCACCGAGACCACGTCAAAAATCTGTGGTTGAAAGAGATTCGAGAGTTTGCTAGCGACGTAGGTAAGTTTATCTTGTGCATCTTTAAATTATCAATACCTACCTATAAATTAATTACAAGAAAAACTCTCAGTCTGTTTCACCACAGCATCCACATAAAACAATTACTACTGGACCAAAGAAACTACTAACAAGTTAACAAATTTATGTTTAAAGCCATAATCACTGAACACATTTCAAGTTTAATATTTTTTCAGAAGAGCACACTGAGGACATCCAATTACTCTCAGAAGCAACTTCAACGTTAACCAGTGAAGTAGTACCAAGTGACGTCAAACCTTTCGCTCCACCACAAGTTTCTGAAGCACAGAAATTGCTTGCTGCTGCATTAAAAGCAGGTGTACAGGAAAGAAAACTTAAGGCAACTGAAGCACCTAAAATTGAAGTAGTAGAACCTACTGAAGAACCCAAAGCAAAAGTACCAAAATTGACTGAAACTCAACCAAAATCATCAGAACCAAGCAAACCAGTTGAAAGTCCAAAGCCTGAAGTTGCGAAACCACCCGAAGCGACAAAGCCTACTGAAAACCCAAAACCTGCAGAAAACCCAAAACCAACTGAAACAACACCTAAACCAGTTGCAAAAGTTGAAGCACAAATATCGGTTGACAAACCAAAACCAACAGAAACAACAAAATTAGCGGAAACATCGATAGAAAATACCAACACCGAAACATCCAAGCCAGTTGAAACACAAAAATTAGAAAAACCAAAAGCTGAAGAACCTAAGCCAAAAACAAGCATTAAAACCGTTTTAGTAAAATCTCCAGTAGAAGAGCAAAAACCAAATCAAATTGAAGCAACACAAAATCAGACAGGAACCCAGAAACCGGTTGAATCACCTGCAAAGCCTAAACCTCCAGAGCAACCTGAAGTTGTCGATACACCGACAGAACAACCGAAGTCAACTGAATTTAAAAACCCAGCTGAAGTATCAAAGAGTACCAAGGCAGCACCTCAAAAAGTTGAAGTAGTAAAACCAGTTGAAAGTCGAATACCATCTGTTGGACCGGAATCTCATGAAAGTGAAGTGAATTCTAGTGTACCGCATAATAAAGTTCAGGTGTCTGCTGCTGAAGCAAAAGCAGGAAGTGTTGCAGTAGAATTAAGTGTAGAAGTTGACGACGACATGAGTCGAAGATACAGTGGACTTAGTTCTTCTGGAAAGGGAGGAGGTTAGTCAGATGTAATTGAGTGGAAATAAATAAATAACTCAAACTAACATGGTGTCATTTTGCTTGTACATTTGTGTGTGTGTGGTAAAAAGTTTAACTAATTGTGGGTATAACATCGGAAATGTACTAATATTGAAGTTAACGAAGTTAGGTCATACATTCACTAAAATTTATAATATTATATAACAAATATTTAAAAAAAAATGTAGATATCACCTCATTGCATATCATCAAAATTTATCTTGGGTTCGAATAAAATTGAAAAAAAAAACTAATTAATTGCAAACGCATCGCAAAACGTAATCAGCTTTATCGGCAAGAGGAATTGCAATAATATCAAAAAAAGCAAACTTTAAAAGAGTTTGTGTATCTTTAAAAAATTAATAATAAACCTAATGCATCACAAACAACTGATAATATATTTTTTATAATAATATTGTATTACCACAAAAGATGGTTTTGTTTATTTAACTTTGCATAACGCTCTTTAATATATTGAATAATCCTCAGCAAGTTTATAACGGCAACTGCTACAAATACGAAGCCTGCATGGTTTTGTCTGAAGTTGGAAGAATTTAAATCTGCTTTAGCTCTTGTAATGTGCTCTGTTAACCTTAACTTCTGTGTTTCCATTCACAGAGGATTACGATTCCTCCTTCAGTAGAAGAAGCATTAAAAGATCGGCATATGGTACTGACGGACTTTCATCATCAGCATCACGATACGAATCGTCACTTTCTGGAAAATATGGTGGCGAATCATTAACAAGCAAATATGGTTCAGATTCTGTTTCAAGTAAATACGGAGTCGAATCATCCCTTTCGGGAAAATATGGAACAGAATCTAGCATTTCCAATAAATACAGCACTGAATCTTCCCTTTCTGGAAAATATGGAGCAGATACTAGTATTTCCAATAAATACGGCACTGAATCTTCCCTTTCTGGAAAATACGGAACTGAATCATTAACTTCTAAATATGGAGATTATAGCTCTAAATATGGCGATATTGGAGATACAGGATCCTTGAGTTCAAGTTACGCCAGAAGATCAGTAACTCAAACCGGCGATGCTGATAGTTTGGGTGGAAAATATGGAGGTGAAAGCGCCTTGAGTTCTTCATATACTTCACGTAGAGTTATTTCCGATTCTGGTAATGGAGATGGTGGTCTCACTAGTTCAAGTTACACTCGTAAATACCATCACGAATCTGGAGACGCCGATGATGGCGTAACATCAACATACACTCGTAAATATGGTACGGATTCTGGTGATGGAGATTCCTACAGTTACAGCAGAAAAACCGTATCATCTTTAGAAGGTGGTGGAGATTTAACAGGAGGATCAAAATATAGCAGTAGAAGAATGGTAACGTCTGCCACTGATTTGGGTGACTTAACAGGAGGAACAAGATATACGAGAAAAACTGTTACTTCATATGGTGATGATGACGATGCAAAAGAAGCTCTAATTGGCAAATATTTAACGAAAGGTGGCAAAGAATCCAGTTATGAAAAGCACGAGTCAGTAAAAAGATCAATTTCAGAACATGGAGCAGATGATGATGTCTTGTCTAAATATTCAAAATATGAACGACGAATTTCTGAAACAACGAAGAAAGCCATTCCTGAAGATAAAGATGAGGATGCCAAAATAGAAGCGGAAATGCGTAGAAAGTACGCACCAGATGCCAATAAAGAATCAGGTTTTAGCAGCGAATTTCAGTCATCTGAATCCAGACAACTTAGATCAGATGCGTCAGCTGAGAAAAGTACATCTGAAACAAGAGAGTTTAGAAAGAGTGAATCTGTAGAAAAACATATATCTGAATCTAGAGAATTTAGATCAAGTGAATCTGCTGAAAAACAATCATCAGAAAGTAGAAGATTCCAAACACAGGAATCTATTGAAGAAGAACGTTTATCAGAATTAAGAAAATTCCAAGCAAAAAAAGCTACAGAATCGGAAGAAAGGAAATTTAGTGCAAAAGAGTCAGAATCAGAATCGAAAACGTTTAGTGGAAAAGAGTCAGAATCAGAATCAAAGTTTAGTGGAAAAGAGTCAGAATCAGAATCAAAGAAGTTTAGTGGAAAAGGGTCAGAATCGGAATCAAAGATGTTTAGTGCACGTGAATCATCTGAAACAAAATCTCAGAAGTTTAGTGCAGATGAGGAATTTAAGAAATCAGAATCAGGTTATAGTCGTTATGGTGAGTGAAAATTTTGATTACCATATTGCTTGGCTATGAAGTTAAATTTATGATCAACAACTTTGTTGTTTGTAAGTATGGCAGAAAATTTAGATCATCATCCTACATATTTGCATAATATAGCTATGCTGTTACCATAATTGCTTTGTTGATGTTAAGTCGAACAATTTGTTTTCAGAAAGCACATCTTCGAAATCAGTCGCTGAGCCAACTGTTGTAAATGGGAAAACATCAGCTGAAAGTGTCGACAGCAGTGGCTCTGTTGCAACAACATTTAAAATCAGACGGGACTCCAGTGTGGCTTCCGTTCCTATAGATGGAAAACCCAATTTTATAAAAAAATTATTTGGAGTCAACGTCGAACGTAAGATATCACCTCTTAAACACTTTTAAAATTTTTTATCTTTGTAGTTGTTGTTGTATTGCAACAAGCCCATATTTTGCTATGTAAGCACTCTTGTGTCGCAAT
This sequence comes from Ctenicera cuprea, assembly GCA_958336395.1. NCBI lineage: Eukaryota > Metazoa > Arthropoda > Insecta > Coleoptera > Elateridae > Ctenicera > Ctenicera cuprea. Next base: position 20,730,427 of record OY284495.1, on the reverse strand, counting down.
TTAAGCACACGTCTTTTATTTGCTTTTTGTACCCAAGCATTAGGTAACGTTTATTTATAATCATCTAGCTGGAGAATCTGCAGTGTTCGAAGTAGAATTATCTGCACCCCCTGACAACTTAACTTGGCTGAAAGATAATAAACCATTAAGTCAATCAAAACGCATCAAGACGAGCAAAACTGAAGAGGACAAAGTGTATCGTTTAGAAATCAAGGAAGCGGAAACTCGGGATGCTGGCCTTTACAGTACAATCGCTACAAATTCTTCTGGCAAATCTACCTGTTCTGCACAGCTTATAGTGCATGAATGTTAGTATTGTCTTAGTATATTTTTATTTTCAAGCTTTCGCGCATTTTCTTCTCTGTCTGTGTTTGTAGTCAATACCTCAGAGCCAGATTTAAGTTAGGTCAGTATTGTTTTATTTTTTACATGCTGGCAAATTATATCTGTAAGATAATTATAAATAATAGAGACAGAAATGTAATTTAGCAAAAATGAAAACAAAAATTCGTTGAGAATGCTTTAGGATTGAGTGAAGGGAAGTTATGTGGTATTGGAGTTTATTGTGCACAAAAGAGAGTGCTGGAGAGAAATCTACTTGGAAAAATGTGTTATGGTTTGATTGTTATGTGTTACCCATCAACAAAAATCTGAAAATTTGTATGAGATTATAATCAAATGAAATTTTACAAGATATTGGAAAAATTGGATGTTTACAACAAAACCAATATGGTCCAAGAGAGAGTGAAAGTAAATTCTTTGTGAATGCAGTATACACCATTACATTGACGATGTGTTAAGATAAAATTTACATAGTTACTTCGTCTATATTAAAAGGAATAAAAATAAGTACACATACATTTACACCAACACCAATTACATTTACATTGTATGCTACATAACTTTGAAGGCCTGCTTCAAATTTAATAGCAGTTAATTTTCGTAAAGCAAATCACTCCCAAATTTGTAATAAATAACGACTGTGCACAGTCTGGCTCTGGGGTACTAGCAGGCACACGTTAATAAAACTTTAAAACTTACATTTTTACCCATTATTGTGTAGTGACCGAACAAGAAAGATCAGAACGTCTGGAAACCGATAAACCAGTGTTTCTTGTGCAACTCAAAGATACCGAATTGCTTGAGGATACATACTTACGGTTTATGGTTAAAGTTAAGGGTGATCCAATTCCAAACGTCACCTTGTAAGTTAAAATTACTAATATGTTTCTTTTCTGACTCATTGCTGGTTTATATTTTAGCTACAAAGATGACATAAAAATTAGGGAGAGTAATACACGTTGCCATGTGGTCAAAGAAGCCGCCGAAAAGGGCTTTTATCAATTAGTCATCCCGGAAGTCAAACAAGAAGATGCAGGATTGTACAAATGTGTCGCTTCTAACAAATTTGGAGAAATTTCTTCTGAAGCTACCGTTACCGTTACAGGTAAAAGGATCAATTTACAAGCACTTCCAAACAATTCAAATTTTTAATTCTTAGATTACAAAAACCTTTTCGAAGATTTACCCAAAGAGCCCCTATTAGAACCTGGAGAAAAACCTGTGTTTGTATGGAAAAAAGATGGAATTGCTTTCGAACCAGAAGAGAGGTTTAAGGTTCTTCTTGGTGATGACGAAGATTCATTGGCCCTTATTTTCCAACATGTACGACCTGAAGACGCTGGGCTTTATACATGTGTTGCTCAAACCTCAAGCGGACACATTAGCTGTAGTGCAGAACTTACCGTTCATGGTAGGCTTTGGTTTAAATGCTGATCTTGTGCTCAATACCTTAATAAAAAATTAATAACAGGTGTCTTGCACCAATTATTGCGAGAACCGGAGAAGCCCAAATTGGAAATGGAGAAAAAGGAAGCCATAGCAGCAGCAGGAAGTTCTGCCATGTTGGAACTTCAGGTGAAAGGTTATCCTAAACCGCAAGTAAAATGGACACATGAAGGAAAACCAATTGAACCCGGTGGCAGATACAAGTAAACAATTATTAACAATTTTTATACAGTTTAATATGACTTAATGCAACTTTAGATTCCTTTATGAAGATGAAGAAAGCATGTCATTGGTCATCAAAAACGTTCAAGCTGAAGATGCAGGAACTTATCAAGCTGAAGCTAGGAATGAGCTTGGAAGTGATACAGCTGAAATGACGTTAACTGTAAAAGGTAAGCCAATATTATTCAAATAGTAGGGATTTTATAAAAACATACTTTTAGCTGCTCCAAAGATAAAAACGAAGATTCAAGATGTGTCAGAAGCAGCAGACTTAACAATAAAAATTCCAGTAGTGGTTGAAGGCATTCCAAAGCCAACTGTGCAGTTCTACAAAGATGGTCAAGAGATAAAGAAAAACGAACGAATAAAGGTAGTTGAAGAAGGAGATAAACATATACTTGTTATTGAAAAAAGTGAAATTAAGGATTCGGGTATGGTTTTTCTTCCGCTACAATAACGTGAAATTTTCATATGACATGATTGTGGTTTTAGGTTCTTACTCCATCACAGCTTCAAACGAAATATCTCAAGTTTCTAAATTTTGGAGCATGGATGTACACAGCAAACCTAAAATAATAAAAAACATGGACTCTGAGAAAATAGTATCAGAAAAGGAAAATGTTACCCTTAGTGTGCAAGTGGAGTCCAAACCAGAACCTGAAGTTAAATGGTAAGTTGCAGAAAATGGCAATGGCTGTACAAAATAATGCAATTAATGTTTATAGGTACAAGGATGGTGAAGAAATAACAAGCGACCAGTACCTTATCAAGAAAGATGGCGATTTATACATGCTAAAAATAAGCGGTGCAGTTTCAACTGATGCATCACGCTATCAATTTAACGCAAAGAATATTTATGGCTCTGTTGACACTGATTGCCAGGTGTATGTTAAAACTCCTCCCAAGATCACCAAACCTCTTAAAGATATGACGGTTACAGAACATGAGAAAAATGTGGAACTTGATGTGAAAATGGAAGCCTTTCCTAAACCTACTGTTAAATGGTAAGTTTAAAAGATGCACCATGAAATTTAATATAAAATTAAATTCTACAGGTACTTAGATGAAATGGAAATTACCGAGTCACGCACTGAATTTACTAGAATTGAATCGGACGATGGATCTAAACTTGTGATCAGGGAAGTCACCAGTGATCTGTCAGGACAGTACAAGTGCAAGGTTATTAATGAATTAGGGGAAACTGAAACCAGCGCAAAACTAACTGTTAACTGTAAGTACAACTTTCAGGTAGTCCTTCGCTAAATATCAACAGATACTATCAAACCAGTTTTGCTTCTTCCAGACAATCACATTACTTCTCTCTTAGACACAGTTATTTCTATCTAACAATTCTCATCTAATGTTATAACTTAAGGTAAACCCCGAGTCATCAAACACCTGAAAGATACAACTGTGGATGAAGGCGCTACATTGCACTTAGAAGTTGAAGTCGAAGCATGCCCAGAGCCTACAGTCAAATGGTTGCGAAATGGACGTGAAGTTTCAGCCGACGCGCGAATTAAAATTACTCGAGACACTCACCGCAAAGAAAATTACCATCTTGCTGTAGACCTTATCAAGTATGAAGAACAAGGAGAATATGAAGTTATTGTTACCAATTCTTTGGGCACTGTTAACAGCAAGAGCACAGTCACTGTGCAAAGTGAGTATTTAAATGGTTATTCCCATGAAAATGATCTTGGTTATGAGGAAGTTAATCTTTCAAGTACATTAATTCAATTAGATTATTTCTGCTTTGGTTGTTGTCTGTGAAAACTTTATAAATCATTCAAATTTTTCCCTTGTATAACTCGAGTCTGTTCTTGGTTACCTACTGGAGAAATTCAGATTTATAAATTATTTTCACTACATTTAGTATAAAAAAGATCGCGTATGCTCCAATTTTTCAACAAATATTAGTGAGTATTAGTGGTAGTGGTTGACCCTTTCCGAGAAAGTTGTTAGTTAAATATTATTCTGTGTACGTCTTTGCCCAAAACAGCAAAATTAATGATACTTTGCTGGTATACATACTCGTATAACTCCAATATTTAATAAAGCATGTTGTACATCTCCTAAAACTAAATTGTGGTGTTACAATGTTATAATCCAGTAGTTATCAACTACCCCTTTGCGTCAATGTTGTATTTCTTGACATTACGATATTTTCTCCTTATGCATTTGTGACGTCATTACTAACAAATTCCAGAAGTAACACACAGTGATGCAATCGAAGAAGACGAGCCACCAAAAAAACACAAACTAAAGGTAGAAGTTGTTGAAAATGAGCCTGAACCTCAAAAACCAGCAGAAAAAGAACCTGATAAAAAAGACAAACTACAAAAGTCTAAGAGTGGCGAAAAAGTTGAAAAGGTTGAAATTGAAGAACTTGATGAGGAACAGCCTATTAAAACTAAAGAAAAAGAAATCGAAAAACCCAAATCTGCACAAGGTATTGTAATTACAAAATTTTATATGCTTTAAATAAAATTTTTATCTACATTGTGTAAGTAAAATGCAAAAATTTGTAGAAAAAGCAATTTTTAGGAATTGAAGCCTCTTCTTTTAGCTTAATTTCATTACATGTGCTTTGAATGCTTGTGTTTTGTACAACATTGAAAAATCACTGTTTCGTCATGAAAATGAAACAGGTGTACAAGTCCAAAACATTTTAACACATCCACATACATATTTTACAAACATTCTCTTAAATAGGTATTAGCAGTGAGAAGTACGACATAGAAATTGACGAACAAATACTTAAAAGTCCTGAACCAATAATTGAAGAGCCACTTTCTCCAGAAGATAGCTATCAAGCAAAACGTCTTCAGAAAGAAAAAGCTGATGTTATATCAACCGACGAAACGAGCACCAAATCAAAACCTATTGTCGAGGACGATGTACCACAAAAAAAACCTACACGTGGCAAGTCTGTCCAATTTGAAGAAGCCGATATTGTAGAAATTACAGAAGAAGTGAAAACACCCGTACAGGAAGAAGTGCCCAAAAGAAAATTAAGCCGTGGTTTATCAGCACAAAAAGAAGATGCAGAAATTATTGATTACAACAAAGACGAACATGAACCTAAAACACCTGTGGAGGAAGAAGTACCAAAAAGGAAATTGAGCCGTGGCTTATCAGCTAAAAAAGAAGATGCTGAAATTATGGATTACAACAAAGATGAACATAAACCAAAAACTCCTGTGGAAGATGACGTTCCCAAAAGGAAATTGAGTCATGGTTTATCAGCACAAAAAGAAGACGCTGAAGTTATTGATTACAACAAAGATGAACATGAGCCAAAAACCCCTGTGGAGGAAGAAGTACCAAAACGAAAATTGAGTCGTGGTTTATCAGGTAGAAAAGAAGATGCCGAAATTATCGATTACAGCAAAGATGAACATAAGCCAAAAACTCCTGTAGAGGATGACGTACCTAAAAGAAAATTAAGTCGTGGTTGGTCAGCTCAAAAAGAAGATGCCGAGGTCATTGAACAAGATAAGAACAAATCGGAACCAAAAACACCCGTTGAGGAAGAGGTACCCAAAAAGAAATTGGGACGAGGCCTGTCCGCTCAAAAAGAAGAGGCTGAAATCATAGAAAACAAGGATGATCAACGTAAACCCAAAACTCCCATTGAAGAGGATGTTCCCAAGAAAAAATTACAAAGGGCCATATCTTCACAAAAGGAAGAAGCAGAACTAGTTGAAAATGAAATTGGCTCCGGCAGGAGTTCTAGAAGAGCCAGTCAGCAAAAGTTAGACAGGCAAGAAAGTCAAAAGGGTGTTAAAAGTGAAGAAGACGATGATGAAATGGAAGCTCTTCTACGTAGGGCGCAAAGGCAAAGAAGTCTTGTTGAAGATATTGCCAAGGGAAGTGAGAAGGCCATGGAAGGTATAGTGAACTACAAATATATGCACCGTATTTTGTATTATGCACACCTACGCTGTACATACTTTGCACACTTAAAACTTCTAATAGATTCTTTCCTTGTACCTTTATACTGACACGCCAATTGCATGGATTCATCAAGAAATTGGTCTTTCTATTTCAATCTTCTACCACTATAACACCGTATGGTGACAAAAACTCTGTAATAATTTGCCTAAGTTTTATCAATAAAAAAATATTTTGATTAACGGAAAAAGGAAGTACAAAAATATAATATGAAAAAAGTAAGATAAATGAAGAAAATAAACGAAAGACTGTGGGGTACTGTAAAAGTACCCATACGTTTTATTTTAGCGAAATTAGTACAGAAATTTCTTGTCACTTTGAAAATTAATATTTTAAAGTTTTAAAAAACAATTTTACAACAAACCATGCAAGTTAATATTGGATCATCAATGGGGTTTGTTTCTGAGAAATTGTGGTGAATGAGAAAAATGTTTTAACACCTACAAACACCATTTTATTCCCATAACTAACTCTTTATGAAAGTTTTTCCAATTCTTTTTACACTATACACTTTTTGACATAATTATTTTTGCAGCTAAATCTTTTCATTCACATTAAATAACCATTTCATGTTGCACTTATGTGTTTGTTCCCATTTTGTACCTCTGTGCTTATTGTGAATGTTTAATAATGCATCTGATTGTTTAATTTTGTTAAACGTTTTAATGTAACAACTCGGGCTTTGCTGAGAAGGTGAGTACTTGTTAATCGATCCAAAAAAATTTTTTTTTAATGAAAGCCAATATAATTAATTTCAAAAACTTTATTAGTACTCTTGGGATGAAACAATGAGGATCAAACAGTTATAAGTAATTATATCATACTATGGTCAAATTAAGTAACTCATAACAAATTGGAAAAGTGAAATGTTAATTTAATCTTCAAAAATAATTAAACATTTTGGGTTTCTTTATTATGGTATCCACATAATATAATTACAAAGTTTTCCATTTGGTATTTTTAGAAACAAACCAAAACCTGTAAGATTCCACATCCGACATGAGTACAAGTTAGACTGGAAGGCTGTGTATTTAGTTCTGATATTAAACAATTACCAATTGTATTATTTTATAACAGCTGCTCCAACAATCATCGATTCAAACATGAAGGACAAATCCCAATACGAATCACTAGACCTCTGCTATGTTGTCAAGGCCGCTGCCACTCCACAGCCCACAGCTGTTTGGACAGTAGATGGAAAACCCATCAAAGCAGACTCTCATGTCCAAATTTCAGACAATGGAGAAGAATTCAAATTGGAAATCAAGAAATTGGATTTGAAAGATGCTGGGGTATACGAATGCAAACTTAGCAACGTTATGGGTGATGTCAAAAAACAAGCTACTCTGAGTGTTATACGTAAGATTTATTTTCATTTATTTTGTGCAATAATTGTATATTGTGTTTTGTAGCTGAAGCTGATTTAAGAAAACCTAAAATCAAAAAAGGACTGGAAGATAAAACTATTATGAAAAATAGACCTGCTAAACTTACTGCCGTAATTACCGGGGAACCAGTTCCAGAAGTTACTTGGTAAGGCTTGTTGTTGCTAAAGCTTAACATCGGCGCCAAGGAACTCTTTGAAATTTTGTCGAATTTTTAACCTGCAATCACAATTCACAGTACACAAAGACTAGCAGTTTAGCATATTCTCAAAGATGGCATTTCTATGGTATGTCGCTTATTGAACTCCATACCATCGCTATCGGTCCTCGCGACTTTTGTTTTGTTTGCCGGATTTGAAGCCGGGTTTTCTAGATGCAATCTAATATGCGACATGACTTTGAAAACAACAAAAATTTTAAAAACTATAATTTTTATATTTTAGGTGCATAAATGGAAAAGAGATAACTCCAGATCAATATGAGAAATATAAAATTGTTTTGGATGCTGAAGATCATGACATAGAAGATGGTCTTAAGGAGTGCACATGCTCTTTAACAATACCCAAGAGTATGTAGAAAATTAAAACATTTTAGCATTTAATGACACGACTTTAATTGTTCAGGTGATCAAGCTAATTCTGGAAAATACACTATTAAGGCCAAAAATAAATGGGGAGAAGCTGAAAGCAGTGCTCAACTAACAATAGTTCTTCGTCCTGAAATAGAAGGACCTGAGGATGTTTCTGTGATTCCTGGAAACGGTGCTGAATTTACTGTTATAATTAAAGCTAATCCTGAACCAGATGTAACTTGGTAAGAAAATCTTTAATTTTTCTAACTAAACCGTTTTTATTAAAAATATTGCACTGCAGAACGGTTACTTTTTAATACCAAATTTTGTGTTAGGTATAAAGATGGAAAATTATTAGAAACTGGTCACGGACTTGAAATAGTAGAAGACGCTGCAAATGAAATGTACAAAATCATCATAAGAAATGTTCAATTGGCTGACGAAGGAAGGTACAAAGTGACTGCAAAGAATGAATTGGGCGAGGAGAGCTCTGATGCTAAACTTCGAACTGTCAGTAAGTATTTCTATAATTTTTTTTATTTTATAGATTGTATTTAATTATTTTAAACAATTAAACAAATTGTATTTACAGAAGAAGCAGGACCAACTAGTAAGTTAAAGAAAATTGAGATTTGTTTTAATTGGCTAAACATAACACATTCAATTTGCTGAGTTTAAACTGCACTCTTAATTTAATGCCAACATTATATGCACACAGTCATATGCATTCGCTTTATTATTTTATTAAACAACATAAATATCTTTTGCTGGCAGCTATTCGTACACTGTAACATAAACATTTATTTCATTAGAGCTAGTAGTAACCATCACCAACAAAATTGTAAAATTCGGCCACACTCAGTCCAGAAATATTCAAATTTCAGCTATTTCCCGTAACAATTTAAAATTCAAATTTTGGAAAATATTAAATTTAAACGATTATCTAACTCATCATCTTTAGCACAACTTATAAAAGCACATTGAAGCTTTTTGCTGAAGCTTTATCATTGTTATAATGCCCTAAACCACAACTTCCATCTTTCAGCTGAAAAACCTAAATTCATCACTGGACTCTCCGACACAGAAGTACAAGATGGTGGTGAAATCACGTTGATGGTAAGAGCTGATGGTTTGCCCAAACCAGAAATTCGTTGGTTTTTAAATGGGAAGCCCCTGCAAGAAGATGATAATCACAAGATTGTAACCAAATCCGACACACAAGTTACCAGCACTCTTGCTGTCACCGGATACAATAAAGATGATATTGGGCAGGTATGTCGTGTTTATAAAAGGTTTCTTTACTTTCTTACACATTTAAATTTATAGTACAAAGCCATGGCAGTTAATATAGTAGGAGAAGCAGAAACAACAGCTCAAATTTCCATGATTAAAGCAGCTCCATCATTTGGAAAACGTCTTGATCTAAGTGAAGATGTTGATGAAGGAGAGCCGTTAGAACTCAGAGCCAAAATTTTGGGAAGTCCCAAACCTACAGTAAGACAATGTTTAATTATGAACTGCTTCATGTATAATAACTTGAAAAAACTAGGTTCAATGGTATAAAGACGGAGAGCCTATTCCGGTAGATGACGACAGAATTAAAACCACACTTCTTCCTGATGGCACTGTAAAACTTAACATTGATAAAGTCACTCCAGGTGATAGCGGAGCTTACAAATTGGCAGTGAAGAATCCTCATGGTGAAACATCCAGCTTGTGTGCTGTTGCCGTTAATCGTAAGTACAAAACAAACTACTATCAGCAACTTAATAATGAAACTCAATAATCTAGCAAAACCAACAAGACCCAAATTCCTCAAATGTATCAAAGACGCAAAGGTAACAGAAGGAGAACCACTACGTCTTGAAGCACAAGTAAGTGGTTACCCACCACCAGAAATTAAATGGCTGAAAGACGGAGTTCCAATTCGTCCATCGTCCAACATACATTTGGAAGAACATCCTGATGGAACAGTGGCTCTGGTTATTGACGCTGTTAAGCCTGAAAATGCTGGAACTTACACACTGACAGCAGTAAACAAACTAGGAGAAGGAGAAATCGACGCTAAAGTTGAAATTGAAAAGAAACCTTCCAAACCCGAGTTCATTACCAAGATGCAACCTCTAACGGTGGTTGAAGGATTTCCTGCTAAATTTGAAGTAAAGGCCAAAGGTTTTCCTGCTCCTACAATAACTTGGTACGATATAATCCCTATTAATAAAAGTCCTAATAAATTAAAATTGTGACATTTTTCTTTTAAACTTAGGACCAGAAATGGCATAGAAATAATCCCAGACAACAAGCACATCAAGATCACAAATCTTCCAGATGGCACTAGCGTTTTGCTCATAGATGGTTGCGATATAGCACGTGATCCTATGCCATATAAAGCAGTAGCTTCTAATGAAGCAGGAGATGCAGAAACCTCAGCAGAATTAGCTGTAACCCCATCCACTAAAGAAGGTGCACCGGAGGAGCCACCAGTTCTTCTTCATTCCTTGAGAGATGTTGTTGCTGATGAAGGTCAACCACTTGTTATGGAAGTTCCATTTACAGCTAATCCCATGCCTAGTGTCGAGTGGTTTAAAGATGATGAACCTTTGCAACCTTCAGATAGGACTTTGCTTACATGTGATGGTAAAAAGGTTCGTATTAAGATAGTTATATTAAAAGCTAGAAGAAATGACTGTATTTGTCTCAAGAAACAATTCATTTAACTTTTGTTATAACGCAGGTTGGATTACACATTGATAATGCTACACCAGCAGATGCAGGAAAATACAGTGTTAAACTCAGCAATCCTTTGGGATCAGACGACTCCGAAGGCAAAGCTGCTATTCATAAGGTGTTCTCACCACCGCGCTTCACGCAAAAATTTACCGACCTTCAACAGGTACTTAATATTAAAACTGATTTTAATAAAATTTTGGAAATTAACACATGGTTTTGTAGAAACCAGATCGCGATGCTAAATTTTCTGGAAAAGTATCTGGCGTTCCAACCCCTGAAGTAACTTGGTACAAAGATGGAGTGGCTTTGAGTCCATCTGATAAGTATCGCATTAAAAGGGATGGAGATGTATGCAGTTTGTATATCAGTGATTGCAAACCGTCTGATGCTGGAGTATACAGAGCATTTGCTGTTAATAAAGAAGGGTCAGATACATGTGAAGCTAAACTAGATATTGTTGATAAAATGTTAGTAATTATAATACTGGTATTCAGAAACAAACACTAAGTGAAATACTAATTTTGCTTTACCATAGCCAAACACTACTAAAGGCTGAACCTCCATCTTTCCTAAAGCGCATTGGAGATTTGGACCTCTACAAGGGTATGACAGCGAAATTTACCGCTTGTGCTACTGGTTTTCCAGAACCTACCGTAGAATGGTATAAAAATGACCAAAAGCTGTTCCCTTCTGACCGCATTAAGATGGAAGTCGATAGAGCTGGTCTTCTTAGATTCACCATTTCTGGTATAAGTGAAGATGATCTTGGGAAATATTCTTGCAAAATAAGCAATGAGCATGGTAGCGATATTTGCCATGCTAACTTACAATTTGATGGTAACTAACATAATGAAGAGTTATTACTGTTAATAAATTTATGCTATTGTTTTTTAGAACTTGATGCTAAACCTAGGAGATCTATTGGAGATGAATATTTAGAATATGATAAACATAAGGAGAGTGGAATACCAGTCCCATTGTCAGATGCACCAATCGTATCACGAATGACAGATCGTCACTGCACCTTATCATGGAGACCATCCATTCCATCTTATCCTAGAGCACCCGTTACATACCAGCTTGAAATGTGCGAATTGCCTCATGGTGATTGGTTTACCGCGCGATCTGGAATTAGAAACTGTGTTTGCACCGTTGGTAATCTTGAACCCTTCAGAGATTACAGGTTTAGAGTCCGTGTTGAAAATAAATATGGAATAAGTGATCCATCACCATATGCTACCACTCACAGGTATAAATATTTTTATATTACTAGTACTAGAAATAGAAAAATATCAAACTCTGTTTTAGGCAAAAACTTGAACCAGAACCACCGAGATACCGCTCACATTTGCCTGCTGGTATGCCATTCCTTCCTGACAGTTCACCATACTTCCCTAAGGACTTCGACATTGATAGACCACCTCATAGTAACATGGCTCAAGCTCCCAGATTCTTAAGGCAAGAACATCCTACACAATATGGTGTTAAAGATCAAAACACCAACCTCTTCTGGTATGTCTATGGTTATCCTAAACCTAAAATGCAGTATTACTTTAATGATGAACCTATCGAAAGTGGAGGTCGATTTGACATGAGCTACACAAGAAACGGACAAGCTACACTCTTCATCAATAAGTATGCAATAAATAAGTTTAGTAGATTAAAAAAATATTACTATTATCACTGAATATTTCAGAATGTTAGATCGTGATGTTGGATGGTACGAAGCAGTAGCTACCAATGAGCATGGACAAGCACGACAGAGGGTAAGACTTGAAATTGCTGAACTGCCAGAGTTCATACGCAGACCTGAGATTGAATACTCAATGTTGAGAGGAAAAGTCCGATTTGAAGCTCGTATTCTTGGTAAACCATATCCAGAAGTCAAGTGGTACAAGGATTGGAAACCATTAGCAGACTCTAGCAGAATTAAGGTTTACACTATTTAAATATACTCGGGTGTATTTACTAATTAAATAACATCTCTTACAGATTAGATTTGTAGAACCAGATCTGTGGATTTTCAGCATAGATGATGTTATTCTAAAAGATGCAGGTTTATATTCCGTAAGTGCTCGCAATGTTGCTGGAACAGTATCTAGCAGTGCAATGTTATATGTGGATGAAAATGATTTCGATTACAACTTACACACATATGGGCCAGTTTCACCTATTAGAAGCAAAAGGAAACTATTTGAAGACTACTACGACTTGGGTGATGAACTGGGTAGAGGAACTCAGGGTATTACATACCATTCTGTGGAACGCGGCAATGGTAATTATATAATAATTTTAACGGACAAATTACTAATAAATGTATTACTATAGGGTACAATTATGCAGCAAAAGTAATGCATGGACACGGAGATGTACGACCTTTCATGTACAACGAACTAGATATGATGAATCAGTTACGTCACCGCCGATTAATATCACTTCATGACGCTTACGAAACTGATGATAGAATGATTCTCGTGATGGAAATGGGTGGTGGTGGCGAACTGGTTAGAGATTATTTGCTTCGGCGGGATTATTACACTGAAAGCGACATTGCTTTTTACATCAGACAGTTGCTTGAAGGCATCCACTATATGCATGATAGAGGCTATGGGCATATGGGATTGAACGTAAGTTTACATTTATTGAAAAATTCACTTATTCAATTGACAATTAAATTAATTAACATTAAACATTAAACAACTACATTTTCTAAACTTGTGCTTTCTATGTGTTATACTAATTATAGATACAACCATAAGACCTAATTCGGTAGGGTTTCGTGCAAAACATGCTTTGCTTGCCGAGACAGATTTTCTGGAAATTTTATTTCAAAATTCACAACAAGATCACCCCTGCGCGATGGTTCTTTAGGTAAAGGCAATCCATAACCAGATATGCGTTTCACCGAACTAGGTTTTACAATTTCATTATTAAAATTTATAAAGTGGGCATTTTTAGTCAGAGTAGGTACTTCTATAGCAAACCCACAAAGGGCTTCTTTAAGTGAAATGTGAGCGGTATAGTGAACATCACTACCTTCTCGCTTAAAATATGGATGAGGTTTGTCACGAATAATAAACACAACATCAGCGGGAACTTTGTTAGGACCTTGATCACCTTCATGTGGAAACGTGATTTTAGTGCCTGCTTTCCAGCCTGGCTTGACATTTATTGTTAATACTTTGTCTTCTTTGCTAAGTAAACCATTGGGCTGAAGCACGTTGTGAGAAATTTTCATTTTCTTTGTGCATCCGGAGAAAACATCTTCTAAAGATACAAATAATTCATGCTCGATGGGTGGATCTTGACCACTTTTTCTACGTCCTATGTCCATTTCTTCACCAAATGTAAAAATACCTCCCATAGGGTGAGAACCACCGAAATCAAAGAAAGCGTCAAATGGATTAGAGTTGCCGAAAAATTGTGCAAAAGTAGCTCTAGGATCGCCGTGATAGGTATATTGGAAAGTACCACCTGGACCACCTGCTGCACCACCTTTCAAGCCTTCTTCTCCATACGTATCATAGACATCACGTTTTGTCTTATCTGATAATACTTCATAAGCTTCAGCAACTTCTTTGAACTTTTCTTCAGACCCAGCAGACTTATTTTTATCAGGATGATATTTTAGTGCTAGCTTTCGATATGCTTTTTTTATGTCATCGTCGGTTGCGTTTTTGTCTACACCCAAAATGTTGTAATAATCTTTACCCATTTTTCTAACAGTTTCTTCAGTAAATAGAGTTATACCACTAAAATTGTTATGCACTGTACAAGGAATGCTATTTTTTAAATGTTCATTTAATTAATTAGGCGCTTTGACATAAGCATTTTTCTTCTAATTGTGCATACATGTTTACAACTTTTGATTAAGATATGGGGATTCCAAAATGCTGTTAAAACTTTGAAAATTAACTTTCAAATGTCAAATACAAAATACTTTTGTAATTCAGAAATCTACTTAACCTACTATTATAGTTTAGTAAAGAACAGAGAAGTAATACATTGGGAAGTTTATTTTACAATATTATCTACTAGAGGTCAGCAGCTCCACACGCCGTGACTGTCAAACTTTATGCTTCATGATGGGCTGGAATTACGTGCTGCTATTGTATTAAATCATTAAGTACAAATATGTCATATTTGGCTTTCATTATTTGAAACGCTAGGAAACATAACTGTTGTTTCTTATTGCATTTTACAGTAATTATGATATATTTTAACTGTAACGTTTCAAACTACTAAATATCACTGTATTTGACCCTGCTGTCATCCAGCGGCTGGCTACTCATACATTTAAACTTTTGTCTTCCTCTTCGTCTTCTTCTTCTTTTATTCATTGTCTTCGCTGCTATTTTCTTTTAAGTTCGTGATAAAAATATGCTACATATAATTATTGAACTTACCTCAAAATAATAGCTAAAAATTTGGAAAATAGAAACTGTCAACAACCATGAATTAAATACCTATACAGGTCTCTCAAAATAACTAACTCTACTTAAAAAATACACAAGTTAATCGTATCATCTTTAAAATGTTTTCTATATAAACGGACTGCTTCAGATTGGTGACTTATTATTATCACATCCTGGTGGAGATGATCTAAAGATAACAGACTTTGGGTTAACTCGACGCATCATACCCGGAAGTTTGTACCCACTACCATATGGAGTTCCAGAATATGTAAGTCCCGAAGCAGTTCTTGGAGAAGGAACCGGTTTTGGACATGATATGTGGAGTATTGGTATTATAACTCACATTTTATTATCTGGACGTTCGCCATTCTTGGGAAGAGATGATAGAGAAACACTGACAAGGATTAAAGATGGTAACATGATAAAGTAACTTTTAAGAATGATGAATCTAATAAGAGTTTTTATTTAGGATCATGGGCATTTGATATGGACTGGTGGAGCAATATCAGCTTAGAAGCTAGGGATTTTATTAGTCAATTGTTGGTCTATTCAGTTGATGGTAGAATGGATATATATAGTGCTCTTCGCCATCCATGGTTAGAAAGAGCTGGAAGAACCTTCACTGATGAATACCGTATCAGTTCAAGCTACTTACGCGATTATTTCCTTCTCTACAGGTTAGATTTTAACAAATCAACTTTTCTGCACGATAGTTATTGTGGAAATTATAGAGAATGGTATGATAATGCATCATGCAGGCGATGGTACAGACGCCGCCCATTGGAAGGAGCATTTACCCATCCATCTCGTATGGTATATCCACCAGGAGAATTCTATACACCTCCACCTTCTCCTGCTCCCAAAGCATATATTTTGCCGACAACCAGAAGTTGGGAAGATCAACTTCCAAGTCGATCACCTCTTAACTATGAAATTGGTCTTATTAAATCTGAGAGTCAGTAAGTGTTACAAAAACATAATTTTTATGTTTGGTGTACGATTCATGTTATGATGCATTTTAGTTATCAAAATGGCCCAGACACTTATTTACTTCAATTGCGTGATGTTAATTTCCCTGTGCGTGTCCGTGAATACATGAAAGTGGCTGCAAATAGAGGTCCTGGCCGAAGTCTTGTCATATCCAATGAGAATGGTTTTGACTGGGATGTAAGAAACATTTTTTTAGGTGAAACTTTAGATTTATTAACTGTTAATAATTGCAGAGTCCAACTGTTCGAGAACGCCGCAGGTTCACAGATGTAATGGATGAAGAAATAGACGATGAACGCAAAGCACGAATCAATAGATATGGTGCTGATAACGCTTCATATAATATCAGACGTTTACGACGCGAATTAGGTAAGAAATATACAAAAAATTATTTATTCTGCCATTTGAAAATGTATTGATATTCAAGAAATTTGCTAGCATTTTGAAGAATTTTTTTGTCTTTGAAAATTCTAGTTAATTATGTTGAATAATTTTTCAGGTCCTCGTTTGGACACCTACGCAGAAGCTGAAGCCATGATTGAAATGAAACAAGAAGGTCGTCTGCCATTCTTCAGAGAAAAACCACAAATCACTGCTATGGTGGAAGGACAAGACTTAGATCTAACCTGCTATGTTGTTGGTGATCCACAACCAGTTGTGCAGTGGTTTAAGTAAGTAGTTTAAATTTTTAACAAACATTCAGTATTGCCCATAACTACAGGGTGTACGTTTGGATAATGTCATGAAAAATTATTTATTATTTTTTTGTGATACCACCTTCAACTTTGCTTTTTCCCGTAGTCCCTTCAGTCGTCATATTTTTTCTGTTAACAAATAAAACTGTGTAACTTTCTTCAGAAATGATGCCATAGTAGTCGAATCGGCCCGAGTGAAAATTGACACAGACCTAGAAGGTCGAACACATTTTAAGCTCCGTCCAGCTCTTGGTTTTGACTTAGGCATGTATAGAGTAGTTGCAAGAAACAAAGTTGGCCAAACTTCTGCATGGACTCGTATTGTCTTTGGCCAAGTTCCTGATTCACCCGACTCACCAGAGGCAAAACAAATTTCCGACACTGAAATTCTCCTAATATGGAAACCACCTAAATGTGATGGAAATTCCTCAGTGTTGTGTTACAGCTTGCAGTACAAACTTGCAGACGATTCAGACTGGATTAAAAAGGCTGATAATATTGACCACGAGTTTTATCTTATGACTGGTTTGGAACCTGATACAAACTATATGTTCAGACTAGCTGCTAATAATGCTATCGGTTGGAGTGAACAAGGAGTTCCAACTGCTGCTATATCAACATTGAGTGCAGGTAATGTTTAGACATGTAGGTTTAATTGTATCCCATTTTGGGCATAAAATGGCATCTATTTTGATCAATCTAGTACTTCTTAAATATGCATAACAAAATAAATATACATTTTACAGGTTCACCTAAAATACAGCTCAGCACAGCAATGAAACATTTGCAACAGATAACAGACAGTGGTCAAGAAGTAGAAGCAGAAGTTCGATTCCGTCCCGACTATAACTTAGAAACAGAACCCGTTGACTGGGCTGAAGGCGTCGCAGAAGAGCATTACGAATTTATTTCTGAAATATCCAGGTGAGAAGTTTCTAATAAACCAAAATTATTTCTGTACAAAAATAATTTTTATTTAATTCAACCTACAATCTTAGCTAGTAATTAAAATAAAAGTACTCAGCAACTAAAATAAGTTCATAAGCTCTAAAATCAAAATGGTTTTTCTACTTAAGGTTCGACATTAGGCAATCTTCCCAGCTTTCGTACATTAATAGAATGTCCGCTATGATTATGGGAGCTACGTTATTTTGATGTACGTCATATGCTAATTTAACTTTCTCTTTACAGGGGTAAATACTCGGCAGTTTTAAAAGGCATTGATAAACGTACAGATAAATTAGTAGTAGCCAAACTCGTTGATCTCAGCACAGAAACAGCAGAAAACTTAGATGGTGAATTTGCAGCTCTACGTTCTCTTAGGCATGAACGTATAGCAGGACTTTTAGCAGCGTATCGTACATCTGACGTTGCTACCTTCATTTTAGAGAAGCTACAAGGTGCAGATGTACTGACCTATCTAGCTAGCAAACACGAATATACAGAACAAACCGTTGCTACTATTGTCACACAAGTAAGTAAGAAGTAACTGTATAAATTTTGATTGAGTAGGTATGTATAGTAAATAGAAGAATTATTATATAATAATAGTTGTGGGAATATAACATTACCTTCATTTGCTACAGGTGTTGAATGGCTTGCAATATTTGCATTGGCGAAATTTGTGCCATTTGGATATTCAGCCTGATAATGTTGTGATGTGTGGATTAAGATCTGTTCAAGTAAAATTGGTTGATTTTGGTAACGCCCACAGAGTTACCAAATTAGGAACAAAAGTACCAGTTCTTGGACACCCTGATTATATTTGTAAGTATGATTTTATTGAACGGTTATACTAAAGTCGCCTATTTTTATATTATTCAAAGACGTCCCCGTACAAAAGAAGTTAAAAATTAAATCAGTATTCTTATAAGTTATGCATTACTTCTTTGGGGGAAATTTCTTACCTAACATGCAAAAAAAAATATTCTAAAAATCCACAAACCGTAGTACCAACGTTATTTATTTTATAGCCCCAGAAGTACTAAATGAAGAACCAGCATTTCCACAAACTGACATTTGGTCATTGGGTGTTTTAACATACGTTATGCTATCTGGTATGCTACCATTCCGAGGAGATGATGATAATGAAAGCAGACAGAACATCACATTTGTGCGTTACCGTTTTGAGTACCTTTATCAAGAATTATCTCAGGAAGGAAACAGGTTCATTATGCAAATTTTCAAACGCAATCCAAAGTAAGAAATTAAACATGAAAAATGATGTTTTGTACCTAACGATTTTTTGCTTTAGTAAACGTCCTACAGCTGAAGAATGCCACGAAAACAGATGGCTTTTGCCTGCAGATTCCATGATGAAGAAGAGAGAAAGGGCTGTATTCTTAGGCAGCAGATTAAAAGTAAGTAAGGTCAATTAATGACCAACAGCAAAACTTTCGTTGGTTCGTGACTATATTACATAAAATACCAATACATTTTGCCAAAAAACCGCCAAAAAAAGTATGTTTGAAATCTTTACCTAATTTAAACAACGCTATTGTATCAAATGGCTATTAAAATACAATGTAACTATGTATGCAACTTCAAGAGTTTCAGATAAAGCAGAAAACGTGAATAGAAATTGAACAATTTAAAATCAATGACACCTTCTGGTATAAATGTTTAAATCTGTAATATTTCTAACGGTAATATTTTTTGCAGGAATATTCAGAAAAATACCACAGTGAAAGAGTAAGCTCAGCGAAACTTTGTAAAGTAGGAAAGAGTTTAGTCAAATCGCACAGCGTACAAGAAGAATTATTAACTGCAACTTAGCTTATTTTAATTTAGTTTTTAAAGCTATCGATAAATTCGTTAAATAAAACGAATTGTCACAAATTTTCTCATAACTTCCCATCAAAACTATTTTATACAACATATACCTACACATATATTTATTTACCTAATGTATTTTTGAAAATGTAATTAAATGTAATTTCTATGATACACTTGGTCGTTTGACCTCCAGCTGTGATGAAAATCCCACGCTGAGAATATTATGTAGGACTGATAAAAATTAACTTTTTTTGAATTTTTGTTTTTGTTGTCTGTTATGATATGATGATTATAAACTATTTTTGAAATAAAATTTACTTTGTAATTATAATGATGCACTTTGATCTAGTCAAAGAACAGTCAAACTTAAACCTCGTGTGATTTGTTATATAAAATGTAAAAGTTTTACGAAAAATAAAGAAATATTCAATCATTAATATTATTTGTTTACAATAATTGCACATACAAAAAACATTTTTTTTTATTCATAAAGCAAAGTTTGTTTATAAATTTAATGGCCACATAAGTCTTAGCTGGTGTGTAGTACAGAGGGGGGGGGGCTTTTTTGTACTTCCGTTAGGTAATAGACACTTTATTTTACTTATTTTAATTAGGTAATGAACCCCATTATTTCACTCAGTGAAATCCATACATATATAAAAGCTCAAAGCGTTTTTTTTTTCTCCGGTTCCTCCAGCGGCTACCGCTTCACCAATTTGGACCAGTTTTTTTTTCAATGAAAGGTCTCTATCCTTAGATGGAACATGAAACATTTTTATATTTTTATTCTACGTCGATTTTTTAATAATAATTATTTTAATTTATAATATATATGATAGTCTGCTAGATGCGCTTCACTTGAGGCGACATCTACACTAACGTCGCGTCTTATTATTGGAACTAATGCATCACGTGACTTGGCATTTCGCCGGTTCTGTCAACGCTGTATGTCAGTGCATTGTGCGCGGGGATAACACTAGTAATGAGATAATTTGGTCAAAACGGACATAAGCAACTTTGATTCTTTGAATTGATTTATAAGTGTCATTAGAATGTCAAAAATTCATAATTTCAAGTGCACTTACAACACAAACGTAGCAAAACAAATAGACTAAGTATGCTTGCCTAAATATGTGTACCGAAAGCGGCCATCTTACGAGTCTCGTACTTTCCCCACAGCACATTGCTTTCCCATAAAACAAGTAAAATTGCTTATATCTTTACTACATGTCAAATCTCAATTCGTTAAACCAACTTTTCGTACGCATCTACAAGAAATGTAAGAAATACATAACAATAATAGTTAACTATAGACACATAGGTTAGGTCAGTTATACACTGTGTCCATAAAGTAACCCCCCCCCTAACTAACTTTTGAACGACTTAATATTTTACTACAAAATTTGGTGTGCTTTAATGGGAAATTAAATACCATTTTTTAGCTCATAATTAAATAATGTATCATTCAAAATGGCGGCTGGGCGCCATTTTGAAATTTTTTTTTAAATAGAAAGGGGGGTCGAGTGGCACTTCATTTGAAAGGTCTTTTAGTTCTGCGTCTGATCCTAAAGTTTCAAAGAAAAATATTTAGCCATAACAAAATGACAAACGTTTGAAGTAAAGAAGTCTATTAAAAAAAAACTAAGAATTAAAGCAAAAACAAATGAAATTAAGTGTTCGAAATGTTCACCATTCACTTCTTGGCACATAAAAAGTCGGTTATGACATTCCTGCCTTACATTTTCATAAGATTCTGGAGTGATATTTCTGCAAACTTCTGTAATGCGTTTTTTTACAGAAATGACACTCCAGAAACTTATGAAAATGTAAGGCAGGATTGTCATAACCGACTTTTTATGTGCCAAGAAGTGAATGGTGAACATTTCGAACACTTAATTTTATTTGTTTTTGCTTTAATTCTTAGTTTTTTTTAATAAATTTCTTTACTTCAAACGTTTGTCATTTTGTTATGGCTAAATATTTTTCTTTGAAACTCTAGGATCAGACGCAGAACTAAAAGACCTATCAAATGAGGTGTCACTCGACCCCCCTTTCTATTTAAAAAAAAAAATTCAAAATGACGCCCAGCCGCCATTTTGAATGATACATTATTTAATTATGAGCTAAAAAATAGTATTTAATTTCCCATTAAAGCACACCAAATTTTGTTGTAAAATATTAAGTCGTTCAAAAGTTAGTTAGGGGGGGGGTTACTTTATGGACACAGTGTATTGTTATATGTATAAAGAACACGTACGTTGTTACAAATACAAATGCCCACATAAATCCAATTACGCTAAACACTTACTAGAACACAATCATTCAATGACATCTAATAACACTGTAAAATGTTTACACTTTGGTGATGATAAACGTAAATTAGATGTACTAGTAGTTTTTGAAATTCACAAACATTTAAAAACTGTTAATGAATGAGCAAATTGATCTCTTAAATTCTCCTCTACTGGACATTTTGGAATAAGAAATCAAGTCATCTGCAGACGATTACCGAGATCGAGTCACCAAGTTCTATTGCTATAACAACACTAACTGTTTACTTTTTCATATAACCTTTGACAATGGCTTGTAAACATGCCGAAATACGTATAAGGTTAAAAAAAATAAGTATTGTTAAAGTAATTAAGTATTTTATATACAGATACTCATTAAATATGGACTTTAACGAAGTAAAGCTGAAATTTATAAATAAATCTAATTTAGTTAAATTGTGAAGACCATTAAATGCTCCTAGTTCTATTGCATTCATTGTAATTTTGATAAATCAAATGCATCTAAACTCGTTAAGCGATTAAATGCGTTCTTTTCTAATAACGAAATTACCAAGTTGGTAAAAGACATTTGCATTTATTTTATTAATTTTATCTACGACTGCTTGGATAGGGACTTCTTATGACATTCATTTGCGTTGGGTAATGAAGTTCATTATCGCACTAATATAGAATGAGTTATGTAATGAATTCATTACCCAACTAATTTTATTTACACAAACAAAACTGAAGCTTTGTTTATAGGAAAACTGGCTGGTTGCCATAGTATTGAACAAATCGAATCTATCTTGTTCCTCTGATTTTAAATCAAAAGTATTGTAAAAGTGACTTGTCATTTGCAAATAAATTAATGCGAAATATTGAATAAAAAAATTTGATTTTTAACAAATTTTGAGCAGTCGTAGATAAAATTTTGTATGTCACACGTGGGATAATGCATTATTATGGCACTCGTTTGATTACACGACTCGGTCTACGACCTCGTCGTGCAACTTTCAAGCTCGTGTTATAATAACTCTTTTATGTCGCAAGTAACATAAATGACTATTAACGCTCTAGGACTTTTCGTTTATGAAGTTATGGCTGTTGAATGAATTAAGTTTAAATTTACTGTAGTAATTACATCATTTGTTTTCAGAAGCGTGGCGATTTTTTTTATATTTATGTCATATAGTGACAGCTTTGCTCGTGCATAAAATTTTGTATGTACTTCGGGCGTAACTACCGTTTTCGACTCTAGTCATGTTGTAGCTAATTTGTTTCTCTGTGATACGGCGGCGTCTTGATTGTAAAGTGTACAGGAACCACAGAGCATAATACATAATTATATTGCTTCGTGATACGGGACCACAGATAGACCAACTTATGGGATCTGATTTATAGTGACCGTTTAAACTTTCTTACTAACGAGGTGTTCTTTTCTTGAAAAAATGCTTTCATTAATGTTTTCCAAGCAAAGTGCTCGTGCTAATTTATTTTACTCAAACAACGGTCTGAATATCTTGTATTATATTTGTTTTGTTCGTATACAGTCACACTACGGAACATAAATGCCAACCTGATATAAATAACAGTTCGTTCAAACACCTTAATCTAAAAATTGTAGTATTTAATTTCTGACCAGTAGAACAGAACAGAATACAAAAAAACACTATAAACCCAAATCTGCGTATCTGCATTAAAAACTGTAGTGGTCCGCAGTACAAAAGAATATGCGCCTTATATAATAAATGCGTAAATATGTGGGTTCTAGTAGCGCTCCCCCCAGATTTAATATACATATAGATATGTTTCACAACGGCCAATACAAAATATAGCATTTTCACAATTGTTTGTAAAAAATGTATGTATATTAGACACATCTACGTGTATGTCTATGTAATTTTTTTATTTAATTTACAGTTTGAATTACAAATTATTTTAATACATAAAAATCATACAAATAAGAAAGAATTAAACTATGTAGTAACATAGACTTTCGTACTCGGATTTAAACAAAATATTGAAACATTTAACCGACTATCTAAATCACTGAACTATACTTGTATAGTTCAGTGATCTTAATACTTTTTAAAACAATAAATAAAAGAAACATCAAACCATCTAAATAAGAACGAATGAAGAACAGAAATAAATATTTTCAGTTCTTATTTATAGAATGTTGACAGCAGAAGTAATGGAAAATATTTATTAACGCAGGTATTTCATATACTTAACCACTTATTTGAAGATAAATAATTTAATAAACGTAAATACTAGGTACCATCTCCAACATTTAATTTTGTTCAATAAAAAAAAACATTTTTTAAAAATTCGCATTTATGAATTGTGATTGTGTGCGGGCAATCTCTCTCTTGTTTCTTCGGCACTTAAAAACATTTATAAATATTGAAATTAATTTTGCTATACAAATCTGCAAACTTTCAAAAATTGTCATTTTACTGGAATAATCCGAAGACTTTTTAGGATTTTTAATATGAGCTGTGTGATGTTCGAATTTGGAATGCAGTTTTTTCACAGACTCGGTTAATTGTGTAAGAGAATGTACTGTAAGAGAAGGAATACTACTGCTATTAAAATTGTTTAATTAAACCATCTACTCTTTCTCGCGTGTTATTGATAATTGTTTCAAAATTTGATAAATCAATTTTCTTTGTAGGAGAAACAGGATCTTGCTTTTCGGCTTCTTTACAACTTATACCATCGATATAACCTAATCGTACAGCATTTATTTCACGTACATAATAAACGAAACCTTCTTTCAATTTTAGCAAGGCTTGTCTTAATGTATGACAAAGAAAGCTATTGTTAGTGATATTCAATGATTTTAAATCGGAAAATGCAGATGATTCTATTGTTTTAATATTATTATTGTTTATGGACAAATCCGAAAGATATTCTATTCCCACAAAGGTATGGCCATAAATAATAGTAAGGTTGCTATATGAAAGATTTAGACATTTGTTATAGTACAAAGAGTTCGGTGGTTTAAAGCCCAAAAACGCTCCCGTTTTTAAAGTTTTTAAAGACAAATTAGTCAAATTGGAACTATTGTCTGGCCACCTAACGCTCTGTTTTCCAAGCGTCAAACCCGTAAACGCTCGTTCGTCTATAGTGTTAATAATAGTAATAAAATAATGTTTATGGGATGCCCTAACACACATGCCCGTCCCATCGCAAAACAACTTTAAAAACATTGCTAAGGATTTTTATAAAATTTGGAATTTCCCTAATTGCGTGGGAGCATTAGACGGCAAACATATTCGGCTTCGCCTCGGCTTGTGGCCTGCCGAGAATGTTAACAGTCGATACATTCCGTGTTACTTATTAAATTTTTCACGCTACAGGTAGAAATTGAATCATATTTTTTAAAAGTTCGTTTTGACTGCTTCTAAGTTGCCTGTGCTTGTTACCATAACAACGAACAGTTAAAATCAACATTTTTCGGTTTGAAATAAAATATTGGAATCTGTACCTTGTTGCTTTAATTATAATCCTATAGGAATGTAGATGATACTATTAAGTTCCGTAGTCAAGGGCAAAAAGTAAACGAATGTTATTGACCATTTTCGTCTTTTGTAGCTATGGATGTATCGCCTATTTATCTTCCCTGTAGCGTGAAAAGATTATTTTTCAATTGTGCCCCAAGCTTTGGTTGATCCAAATTATTACAGTTTTATAAATATTGATATGTTAGTGAATACGGCAAATAAAGCGGCACATCCCCGTTATATAAAAAACTATTACAAAAATCATTTAATGTGCCGAAAAATAGTTCTCTTCCGGGCTCCGACTTGGTCGTGCCATATGTTATTATTGCTGATGAAGCTTATCCACTAATGAAAAATCTACTTAAACCCTACAGTAGACAATATTTGAATGCAGAGCGCGAAACGTTTAATAAACGTTTATCTCGGGCAAGACGCACTGTGAAATGTGCATTTGGTATTCTCAGATCGAAGTGGCAAGTTTTGGACAGTCCAATACTTACTCAAGTGGAAATGGCAGACAATCATTCAATGACATCTAATAACACTATAAAGTGTTTACACTTTTGTGGTGATAAACCTAAGTTAGATGTACTACCTTCAAGCATTTGAAGTTCACAAACATTTGAAAGCTGTACCTTTAATGAATGTACAAATTGATCTCTTAAATTCATTATTATTGACGGGAGGTTTTGAAAATATTTTTCAGTTCATAGTTTTTATCTCCCTACTGAAAATCACCTCAGTTGCCTCATAAAACCTCATACAAAATGAACCTGGTTGTTTCAAAAACCGCATAAAACCACATACAACCTGATGAAAACATTATCAGGTTATATGAGGTTTCTATATGTATATATTTTCAGTAGGGCTCGTTCAACTCGTTTTTGAGTAATTAGGTTCTTAAGTGAAAACTTTTAAAAAATCGCAGTGGGCGCCATTCTAAAGTTAAATGAGAGTTCGGAAAAAGGCGTTGAATTAGCACTGAGGTTTTCTATCAGATTCCATTTTCAGATTTAGAAAATTCAATTTCAGAAAAAAAATACCAAAAAACATGTCTAACTTCCTCTTCCCGTTTTGGATTTTTTTTGAAAGCTTATTTCTCGATAAATGTTTGATAAACCCCCACATTTGGAAGCACTTCAATATTAAACCAGCTATTTGGAAGTTAAGGAGAGCACATATCCACCCACCCACAGACAGACACTTTCAACCAAATTTTTGGGTTGCTGGTAATCCAAAACATGTAGTTCCGTCATAATCTCAATTTCAAAAATTCGCTTAAAATTGATACTTCCCTATACTGAAAGTATAGAAAAGCAATAAGCATTTTTTTGGATTTTCACAACAATTCTTAATACTAAAAACTGTAACGAAAATTTTACTATGCATTTTTCTTGTGCCAATCTCACGTACATTTATTTTTTTAGCGGCAGTTCGGTCTTTAGAATTGGAAGGTCATGTGTTATAAAGCATATTAATAAGGCTAAAGCTACCGCAAAAAATTACATAAACAGGAAGTATGCAATATGACCTTTGAAATAATACCATACAATCGACCTTTTTGTTAATTACCCCAACTAAATGAAAACAATGTTTCATCTAGAAAAAAAAGTATGAGAAAGCCTAAGCAAGCTACATTATCAATTATTGCTTTTAAAAATTGTAGTACAGAAATATTACTTAAATAGATTTTTGTTGACCCTATTTTTATTGGAGACATATTTAAAAAAAATCCAGGCACTTAATCGAGGATTAAAGATTATAAATTAGCCATTCAAAAAATTTATCCGAATACTCCAACTTCATCGGATACAATTAAATATGCCTCGATCCCATATTTTGCTGACAAATCAGAAAAAATTATAAGCCAAACAAATAAATATAAAATAAGTTTTAAAACAACTAGAAACATCTTAAACACTTTGTTTAATGCAAAATCAAAAACAGATGATCTGACTTTTGGAATAAGAAATCAAGTCATATGCAGACGATAACCGAGATCAAGTCACCAAGTTCTATTGCTATAACAACACTAACTGTTTACTTTTTCATACAACCTTTGACAATGGCATGTAAACATGCCGAAATAGTATAAGGTTAAAATAAATAAATATTGTTGAAGTAATTAAGTATTTTATATACCCATAATCAATACTTAATCAAGGACTTTACTTAAGGCACATATTTTTAAACGTTACAAAATTTTTATTGCCAAGTCACTGAATGAACTTCGGCCAACATTTTATCTACCTATCAATGTTATACAAACTAAAATGTCTTCAACAAATAAAACACCTTATCGCATAGCAACACAAAGTTAGACAAAGGTTTTAAGACATAACGTTCTTCCACCAGAAGCCAAAGATGCAACAACCTCCATAGTTTTAAGAGATATTTAAGCAAATATGTAAAAGAACATTATTAATAACAGTTTAACTTTGTTAACTTGTATAAAAAAGTGGTATATACTAAATAAAAGATTTACTTCTACTACTACTTAAAGGAAATTTAAGGACAATTTTACAATTCGCGTTTTTTCACAAAATTTAGGATGTTGAAGATTTTTAGGACAACTGGGAATATGACAGTTATAAAAACATAAAGAGCTTCTTGCTGAAAATAGATAGCGATATCAGGCGATATAAGGGATTGACCATATAAATGTGATAATGCATCTGCCCAAATAGTTGTAATCAATAATTTTTAACTTTATAGCGACATTTTTACTGTATCTAACAATTGGTCCAATGTATGGTTAGAATCCATAGAACAAGATCACATCGAAATAACTGACCTAACCCAAGGCTTCAACGGACACAACCTACCACGACAACTATGGTTAAAACTCAATCGAATACGAACTGGCCACGGGAAATGGGCGAATTCCTTATATACTTGGGGAATAGCAGACTCCCCAGAGTGTGACTGTGGGTGCCCTAGTCAAACTATTCGACACATTGTCTTAGAATGCCCAAATCGTGCCTACCCAGGAGACCCCGTAGACTTTGTACAATGCCATCCAGATGCGATTGAATGGCTAAGAAACCTAGATATTGATATATAGCTTTTACCTTTTTCACTTGTTTGCTGTTAATTTTGTTATTATCACCTTGTTTTTACAATTTTATTTTATTTCTTTCCATTTATACACTATTCATGTACTATTATTATGAGTCGCATGGTAAACCCATAGGCTAAATAAATAAATAAATGTATCTAACATCAGTCAAAACACAAAGTTTGTGTAGTTGCAACATCATTTGTTACCTTACTGAAATTACAAACGCAGCAGATATTACAAATGAACAATTGACAATTTTAGTAGGATATTTTAAACATTTTCAATAAAGAAAAAGTCAATATAAATGTATACAAGGTGATTTTTCTTAATGATTTACATTCATTCCAGGTATTAAAAACACATTTTTGATATCACACTTTTAATATCTGAAATTAAAAGCACATATTTTATTATACATGTTTTGCAACAATGATTCCACAAAACTTATTAAAAAGTAAAACTGCTTGCCATAGACATTTTGATAAAACTTTTATTATTAATCAACTTTACAAAAAGACAACATA
This sequence comes from Ctenicera cuprea, assembly GCA_958336395.1. NCBI lineage: Eukaryota > Metazoa > Arthropoda > Insecta > Coleoptera > Elateridae > Ctenicera > Ctenicera cuprea. The sequence goes on along the minus strand of OY284495.1, from coordinate 20,701,535 downwards.
CAATTTTTTATACAGTCCACAATAGTTGATACTTCTGCCATAGCACCAGCACCAGTTTCCCCACACATAAGCGTTTTTTCCACCACCGGTACTAACTGATAACCCCAAGATTGAAGAACAGAAATTTGTTGAAAAGTCAAAGGATGCTCATACATTCTCGTGTTCATTGCAGGGCAAAACAGAAGAGGCTTTTTCATTTCCCAGGCTCGAGCTGTGCATGTTAATAGGTTGTCACACATACCCTGGAATAAACCACGATCAAGAAAAGTATGTGCTAGAAATTTGCACTTACATTAGCAATTTTTGCCAAGGTATTTGCATCTAAAGGAGCAATGACAAATACATCTGCCCATTTTCCTAAATCAATGTGAAGAACTGGGTCTCCTCTTTTGGACCACGCGGCCCATTCATCCTCATCTGTAAGTAACTGCACAGTTTCTGGAAGGTCTTCTTTTGAAAAGAAATGTCTTGCATGGTCGGTGACTATAACACGAATCTAAATATTTTGTTTTTACTTACGATAATTCACTTAATTAGACAACAACACTTTTAATTACCTCTACTTCCAGCGAATTCTGCAAATCAAACTGTTCTAATAATGTTTTTACAAGAATAGGTAATTTAATTGTGGCAACACTAGCAGTACAACCTATCAATATATTAACCATTTTTTTACTTTAGAAGATTTTAAACAAATTAAAAACGAACTACTTTTTTGACTCGAGGTCTGTATAACCCAATTTAGACCACTCTTCCCTACTCATAAGATTATTGTCCATCCGACAAGCCAAGTAAGCTCGAGCTTCTTCACGGCACAACGAATTATCGTTGTCCTTGGTTTGTAGACATTTCATGTAACTTATCATCAGCTTTTTGCAAAGGCCCTCATGATCTAAAGGAAAGCTGCCTTTATCAGGGGGCACTGGGGTGAACACTTTTTGACCAAAGGTAAATGAAGACATGTGATTATAATTACTTATTTGTTTGGTTAGGTTTGTTCTGCCTATGTGCCCTGCGTTTACAGGGTTGCCAGTATTATCCGTATCACCTATTGAAATTTAGCAAATTCCGTCTTCGCAAACAAGAGTCGCCCCCAAGCAGCAATTTTGGGAACTAACCGAGTAGGGAACAATTTGAAACGCGAGTATAAAGGTATAGGTACGAATTCGTCGAGTTTGTTTAATAATATTTTGTTATTTCTGTTCAATATTTTATAATAAAGGGTCTGTCTAAATCAAAAATGCTCTGTTGCGTACCCCAGCACAATTCGTATATAGAGAAAATACAAGTTTGTACTATTTTCCACAAAATAAACGCATACGGCAATTATGGGCCAAACTAATCAGTCGTTGCATGCACCGCCAGTCATTAACGTTTGCATTAATTGTAATATCAACTACATATTGTGCAGAATGCAGGGTGAGAAGTCTGTAATACTAAAGCGTGGATTTTATCCTTTATTTTCCACATAAAACCAAAAAACGCTGCTCCTTCTTTAGCAGTCTGTCGGTGCCTTGTAAGTACGTAATTATGTCGCTAGACACAGTCATGGCAAATTAAACGAAAGTTTCGCATTAAAACACAGTCGACTACTTTCTACAAACACCGACAACTAAACTCTCTTATCCATGAACTAAACGTTTTCAAATTTCATCCATGTTTTCCCTACTAAGCGTAGCGCTCCCTGTAATCAGCTGCGAAGTCGGATTAATACGTGTAGCCAATTTATTCGTGAAAGACGCCAAAATCGCTATTTCACGTTTTAACATTATCGACGAAGCCATACAAAACATTTGACGCTGCTGACATCTAGCAGCTGATTTAAGAAATAGCTGCAAAACCGCATATTGTAGTCTGTCTTCATGTTTTGTAGGTTTTGAACACGATACGTGTGTGTATCGTGGATTTGAATTAATGACAATTTTAAATAATGGCAATTTGTAGAAACCAATTTTTAAACTATTGGTGATGTGAATATAACCTACTACTTCGTGTATGTTTTATGACCTACTATCTCAGTATAAAGCTAGCTTTGTACCGTACTACCTACCATAAACTAAATATTATGTAGTTTATGGTACTACTATGATCTCTAATTTTATGAGGAATATTAATTATTCAATTTCGGAGTTATTTTTCAAATACAACATTTTAAGGAAGTACGAAAACCCTAAGATTTCTGTGTCACTGGATAAAATGAGCGAAAGCAGCAGGTAAGAGAAAACTTCTAAAATTTATGCTGATAAAAAAGTGCTTTTGTGTTTATGTTTGCCATACTTTATCAACAGTAATATCACTGCTGAGGCTGTTTTACGATTAACAACCCGATTAGCTAAAGCAGAACACCGACTGAAAGTTCTTACATGTGAAATAAAAACCATCAAGGAGGATCTTACTTCCATCCAGCAAAACCCCAGTACAAGCATCAGACAGTTTTCCGCATCGGTTAGAAGACCAGCAACAGAAATTGATGGTCAGAGTAGTAGTAGTAGTAGTACTAATGGTGTTGGTGAGTCTAAGAGGCCACGTTACGATAATTTTACTACAGAAAATGACTATGTTGTTGTGTTTACTGATGGGGCATGTGAAAATAATGGGAGTCCTAATGCTAAAGCAGGCATAGGTATTTGGTTTGGCTATAATAATCCATTGTATGTGATTGCAATTTTCGAAATATTGGTTGTGTAGTTTAAAAATTTTAGAAATGTGTCGCAACCTCTTACTGGAAAGGCAACCAACAACAGAGCTGAAATTACTGCCTGTTTAGAAGCAATTTTAATTGCTCACAAAAACGGTAAACTTTTTCTTATTAATAAGTTCTAGCTTTACTTGGTTGAAGTTCATACTGATTTATCAATAATAGTATATTATAATACAAGTGTATAAGCAAGCCTTTAAAGCACGCACGACGGGTTTAAAAGCACAAGGCGAAGCCGAGTGCTTTTTAACGGAGCAGTGCTTTAAAGGCTCTTATACACGTGTATTACACGCTATTTTTTATTATACCTGCATCATAATCTAGAAAATAAGAAGAATATAGCTAGGAAGCAGCATATTGATTTTGATTCATCTTACATAGTAGTCTATGATGTAACGTCATATCATTTACCTGGAGATTGGTTAGCATTTTTTGTTGTTTATGTTGCTATGTGAATTCAAATTTTTATTTTTCGCGTGTTTGTAATTTGTTGCTTCAAAATTGATGACGTCATTGTTGCTTAGCAACTTTAAAACACCGGGGGGTTTTAATGTTGGGTTTATGCACCCTTTTTGGTTTGTTTTACAAGGATTATGATGCAGGTATAATAAAAAATACTTTATTTTACTTCAACAATATTCATTTATGTACACCTTGTTTACATGCCATTATCAAGATATTATTAAAAAATTAGAGTCGGTGTTGCTATAGAAACAATAGAACTTGATCTTGGTTATCAGTGCTTGCAGATGATGATTTCTCATTCCAAAACGTCCAATAAGGATGAATTTAAGAGATCTTGGTTATCAGTGTTTGCAGATGATGATTTCTCATTCCAAAACGTCCAATAAGGATGAATTTAAGAGATCAATTTGCTCATTCATTAAAGGTACAATTTATAAATGTTTGTAAATTTTAAATCCTTCTAGTATATCTAATTTACGTTTATCATCACAAAAGTGTAAACATTTTATAGTTTTATTAGATGTCGTTAAGTGTTTGATAAGATAAGATACTTTATTAAACCGTTTTACATTTTTATTAATTCAAGGTTTTAATAACATCAGGTAAATGATTGTATAAATCGAGGTTCAGAGAAAATTTATTTCTGATTTACGCAGTCTAAATCGGGAATTTCCTTAGCGCATTACTAAATCTTGTGTCATAGTTATGAAAGTCGCTATTAACCAGAAAATAATCTATGTTTTTATGAATTTCGAGCATAACATAATACATAAACATGAATAAATATAGATGGTAAGGATATTATACCAAACTTAATAAATAAAGGACGGAAATGTTCCCTGCTGCCTGCATTACCAAGAATTCGAATTGCTCGTTTTTGAAGACGCAAAATTCGTAAAGCATGTGTTGAGTTTCTCTATAAAATTATGGCATAACTGATGAGAGAATGAAATAAAGAGAAATAGGATAGTCTTACAATGTCGGTGGTTACAAGTCGTATAAATTTCGGAACAAGATTATAATGCTTGATAGCTTTTTATTAAGATAATCAACTTGAGGTGACCGGTTTAAGGAACTGTCTAACACTACACCTAACATCTTGACGTTGACTCCAATTGCTAAATTATTGTCAGAAGAAAAGATAATTTTCTGAGCTTTATCTTTATTAAGTTTAACTTTGTTGGTACAGAACCAATTTTCAGCTTGTTTCTCGATTTGGACAGACAGTTCAGCCAAGTTATCGATATTTTTAGCAGAAGACAATAAAGTGGTGTTGTCAGCAAATAACACACAATTTTTGGGAAGCATGTGATAAAGATCATTTATGAAAATAATGAATAAAAGAGGATCCATGACAGAGCCCTGGGGACACCATGCACTACTTGTTTTAGAACAGAATTTACGTTGTTCATAGTAACACACTGCTTTCTGTTTAGAAGATAAGATCTGAAAAGGGAGGGTGATGAATTTCTTACACTAAGTATAGAAAACTTAGTTTCTGCAGAAGGCCTCGTGCGAGACACAATAAAAAGCCTTGAAGAGGTCGCATATTGTAACAGCCGTAGAAGATCAAATATTTGATCCAAATCGGTCTGAGAAAGTTATGTTTTGGTTCCGTTATGCTGATGCCATTTTAGCATGTTTTGATAGTTCATTTGAATTAATTAATGAATTTTTAATTTTTGTTAACAGCTTGCATCTAAACAAAATTTACACTAGAAACTGAACAAAATACGTCCATGAACTTTTTCGATTTACACAAAAATTAATTCAACTAGTAAACTTGAATATTCCGCTTATAGAAAACTTACACAAACAGGCGTTACAATACCACAGGATTCTTGTCATCATTAAAACACAAATTAGCAGCATACAGGTCATAATTAATTATAATACAGAAATTTCAATTAATTAACAAATAATGATTATAATAATAAACTTATAGGTACATATCTGATACAATTAAATACGCTTCGATATTTAAAAAAATGTACAGTAATATTTAAAACTAATACCTAAAAACATTTTAAATCCTCTGTTTAATGCGATAGAGAAAACAGATGATTTGCTAAAATCAGGCATTTACAAATTAAATTTATATAAGTTAGACAATTAGAAATTTTGATATTAGATACAAAAAATACGTACACAAATACTGGAGATATTTGAAATTCACAAACATTTAAAACCTGTATGTATATGCATGAGCAAATTGTTCTCTTAAATTCACCCTTATTTGACGTTTTGGAGTGAGAGAAATAAAATCTTCTGCAAACACTGATAACTAAGATCAAGTGATCAAGTGCATCAGTTCCTGTAGCAACACCAACTGTTTACTTTTGAATATTACCTTTGATAATGGCATGTCGAAACATGTATAAGTTTTAAATAAATAATTATTGTTGAAGTAATAAAGTATTTTATTTATACATAAACTTTTTTCAATTAACAATTTTTTTATCATTTTGAAAACGGATTTTCAGGCATTAAAAAATTAAAAATTAAGACTGATTCTCGACTTGTGGTAGAAGCAATGAAAACCTGGATGGTTAATTGGAAAAAAAATAACTGGAAGGCAGCAAATAAAAAAGATGTAAAGAATAAAGAAGATTTCGTTAAACTTGACAATGCTTGCAACCTTTTAGATGATATTCAATGGGTAATTTTCACTGCAATAAAAAGAAATTTAAACTTCAATGTTTAATTATTTTTGTAGGAACATGTCAGAGGACATAGCGGTGTAATTGGTAACGTGGAAGCTGATAAACTAGCAACAGCTGGTGCTGTTTATTATAAATAACACTTTATCTGTACAAATGGTTTTGGTTTTATTTTATTTAAATATTGTATCGTAAGATATGTAAATTAAATTTTGTATCATTAATCATTAAGTATATATATAATTTTTGAATAATACACCAATAGTGTTTTTTTTTCAAAGATGTATTGTAGTTACAGTTCTCAAAAACAAAGAAGTGAGAATTACCTGCGGAATTAAAGGTACCACCTGGTTTACCTGCCGATGTCACAACAGATGAAAGGAAACTGGAAAATGGATAATCATCAAACAGTTAAAGCTAAGTTATAAATATAAGTAGTAATTTCTAATAGAGAATAAATAGATATAATCCCCAAGATAAATTAAGAACAGGCGGCTGTAAGTAGATATTAAACAATACAAATAAATTTAAAAAGTAGATATTGTTATTCTATTAGGGCAGTCTGTTAGGCAATAGAGTTTATTTTCGTCCAAACCCGACAATAGAGAACGCCAACAGACAAATTCCTGGAACTCGACACTAAAGGTCTTGAAGCAGGTAGATTTCTAAGGGTATTTTCGGTAGAAAAAGGCAAACGAGATCCCTTACAATTTAGGAAAGTTAGAACCAAAATTAATTCACACTCAACAGGCGGGAAAATTCAAGCAAACGAATTCTTTTATGTGGGCCGCGATACCTACAATAAAGTACAATAATTTTCCATTAGATTAATTGATTTAATTACCGATATTTGTATTGAAAATACAATTTTTTTAGTATTATGTTTGTATAGATGGTTATTTATTGTATAATCTAAGGTAGTGATATACACCTAACATTAAGAAACTTTATATATTAAGTTGTAGAGCGGAGCATCTGGGGAGTACGTTCATGTTCATATAATTTAAGTAAGGTTTGGAGCGTAATGTTGAATTTAAGGCTCGGAACCGGGTATGTCAAATTAGATTGACACCAGCAAACCAACGGAAATCATCAGAAGCAGGAAACACAATACCTACCATGGAACAGGAACAGCATATACGGACAGACACAAATTGACAGTGCGGAAAATTCCAGGAGATGGAAACTATTTATTCGCCTCAATAGCAGACCAAAACACAAATGTCACAGCACCGCGAGATCAGCTCAAAAAAAAAGCTTTTATCTTAAGGAAAAAATCGTGTCATACATCAGAGAAAACCCACAAAAATTCCAATTGCAATTGGAGGAAAATGTAAGAAACTTGGCTCCGCGCTACGACCATCGGCCCAGCACTACAAACAGAAGCCTACTTAGAAGACCTAGGGAACGAAAAATTTGGGGGAGGAGCCGAATCAATAGCAACAGCAGCAGAAATACAAAAGGCGTCAATAGAAATACACTACAAAGCAGGTCCAACCTCCACACACACTCCGGTAGACAACAATCAACCACCCAGGGCAATAAGAAGCCAAAGAAGAAAAGGAATCCATAGGAAGCAAGAATGGAACGCCAAATATGACCATGCTACATCAAAAAATAGTATTAAGTAGTTTATTAGCTGTTAGGAAATTAAGATATTTTCAATCTGTAATCTTAGAATAATAGATATGTGTAAAATAAGAACAATGTGAAACTTTGACACCAAAGTTTATTAGGTTAAAATGCATAATCGCATAACGGTCTTGGTTACGTACTCAAAACACCCGGTGTTGCAGCAGCGGTGTCTTGCTGTATGCATTGCAGACATGCTAACACGGTTCAACACCCCACCCGATCCCACCTATCACATAAATTCCTACCCACCTACTGGCATGGGGTGGGCCTGGCGTAATCCAGGATCGACCCTCGAGTCAGCTCCATGTCAGATTATGATGATGATGATGATGAAGATGTATTACGTAAGTAACTCGTGAGCAAGGATTATACTACAAACTATTCCATTTCGCAAGGTTTCTACAGCTACAACTGCAATATTTGAGATACATCGTTTTGTTCAGTGTTACTTTATTGTTGAGGTAATGTAGAGGTTCTGCACTAAAAAAATTTTTAGCAACGTTTCATAAAATGGTTTCGTGTATTATTTTTAGAACCCCTAACCATACATATTATACGCTTATTAACTCCATTATAAAATAGCTTGAGATAATAAAAACGGAGCTGGCCAGATGCATAGTAGGTATTTAAACAAGCTACTAAAGGTCAAACATGTAGGTGTGTTGCTATTGTAAGCCGGTAAATAAAAAAAGTTTAAAATTGCATATACAGGGTGTTCCAAAACTTGAGGACACAGACTGCAGGACGGTCTTCTACCATAAAAACTGAAGAAACAGTTCCTCTGCAATTGTTCGATTCTGCCAATATTTTTGAAGTTTTGAAAATAATCAAAAAATAAACATTCAAACTCAAATTTAAGTGTTTAATCAAGTACTGAAAATAAATCCATGATACATTACAATAACAAAATGGCGAAATCTAAAATGTTTTATCCGGCTGTATGTGAAGGTATTTTGAATTTATTATATTAACACTGCCTTATACGACGTGCACTGTTGAAAGATCATTTAGTATGTTGCAAAGGGTTAGAACGTGGTTGTGATCCACAATGACTGACCATAGGTTGAATGATATATTATATGACAAGATATTATAACTGGCGATAAAAACAATTTTATTTGGAAAGTTGTAGATTGTTTTGATCAAAATGCCAGACGACCGCAATTCCTATCTTCAGAACTAGACAGTACTTTGTAATGTATTATTGCATTATATTAAAACTGAAAAACAGTGTAGTATTTGTATTAGTAATATTCGTTATAATAAATCCTTGTATTTCTATAAAAAACACCGTTGAAAATACAGCCGACGCCCATGGCGAGCATTGTCTATATAGCCTGTTTTCTTAGAAATCGAACAGTCGGTGAAATGTACCACGTTATAATATTTCCACTTTTGGAAATATGGTAATTATTAATATCTACTATGGGAAAGTCCAGTCGAAGTAATCACTTCTGTTTTCTTTCAGTTCTTTTAGAACTACGCAAGATAGTTCCAATTTCTTTTTAGATTATTAGTGAGCATAGAATTTCACAACTTTTCTCTCATTTAACCGTCGCCATACCTCTTCAGATAAACGAGATCCCAATAGTTAACAAGCAATTTGTAACAACCTGTATATATTTGGAAAGCTTAAAAATCGTTTTATGACCAAGTCAAAGCCTACTATGATAAAGCTGAAGTGTTAACTTTGAGTGGACTTTGCCATACTAGATAGATAGAGTAAAATTTATAATTATAACCTTGTACATTTCACAGTCTGTTAGATTTCTAAGAAAACAAGCTATATAGGCAACCCTCCATTTATCGGTAGGTGAACAGTAGTACACATAAACAAACAGTCGGTAAGAAATAGGCGTTCGTAGCTTCAAGCTATGATTAATTCAGCAGGTAGGGACTATTATGTTATTTGTTTATGTGGTACTATAATTTTAGGGAAAAGTTAACTTTAAAAAGAACTACCAGATTGGTGTGTTTGACCCAGGCCAGGATCGTAGAGCAATATACATTGAAATCGAAATGCCAAAGCAAGTACAGAACAAGAAAACTGTTACTTATAAAAATTTTAAATATAGGAATAGTTTTAAATTTTATCAATTGTAGAAGTAAAAAAAAGGAACATGGTTCTGATTTAATAGATAAATTTACCAAATTCGTAAAATCCCCAAGAAACACATTGAAATTGCATTTTCTCTCAAAAAAACAATAGTAGATACAAGTAGTAATAAATCAAAATTCAATATCTGGTACACAAACAATTCAATTCAATTCAATATCTGGTACACAAACAGCACTGCCTATTATGAAGAAAAAAATCAGTACTTTAAGTGAATTATTTCAAAAGTCTCCCTCCCAGCAATAAAACGACAAATAAACAAGTTAAAAAGCAATTATAAATTTGAGCTAACAAAAGCTAAGCAAAATCATTATGAAAAGCGCTTGTTAGATGGGGGTCATACTCCTAAAACCTACTGGAATATAATAAAAGAACATCGTCAAAACAATGATACAAAAATCATACCGGATCTCGACTTTGATAATATAAACAATTACTTTATTGATATTGCCAATAAAATTAAAGATTCGATTCCCAATGTTAATAGAAATTATCCTGATTTGTACGGAGATAATAGCAGTAATAGTAGAAGCTTTAATATGATAAAATGGATCCATTTCCTTATAAGTGACGTGGCAAATATAATAAAGGAATCAAACTTCAAATCTCGTCACCAATGTTATAATTTAATATTTTGAAAAATATAAAGCAGCTACATGTTTCGGTCCTCTTTATGGACCATCATTCAGGCCAAATATAAAATTAAGTTGGCGAAAAAATTTTTTGTTTTTTAAAAAACTATTAAACTGATTAATTATAAACTAGTAAGATAATGGACAACAAACACATCCATATGGAAAACAGTAACTAAAAAACTAGAAAGAATGAAAAAACCTGCATCGTCCTGCTAGATAATTGAAGTTTGATTCCTTTATTATATTTTATTATAGAAGCTTTAAGTTTGTAAATGTGGGATTTAACGACACAAGAGAGGTAATATAAAAATTAAAAAGAAGTTCTCACAATTTAGGTATAGCACAAATTGATAAAACGTGTAATTCACATTGTAGTTGCACTGCTCACAATATTAATAAACCAATGCATAAAAGCTGCCATGTATCCAGATATTAAAAATGAGCGAAACACTTCGCCTGGACTTTCCTATACATTTAAATACATTGTTTTATATTTTCCAACACTTTCGATATACACCTGTCTAGACACGACTAGTTAAAGTAAATAGTTCTTATAAGTTGTAACATCTTGAAGCGCTTGAAGAAAGACCGACCGCTGTGCTGCAAGCATGAGGTTGGGTACAATATTCGGACTGAATCAACGGAAGCGCGGAAATTGATATTTGAAAATATATTAATAACTCGAGAAGTATTATTTTTAGCAAGAAATTACTCTTATTCATTTGTATTTAGAATTTCAAAACCTTTCTGATTTTAAAGCCAAAATGCCACGTTTCCATTTAAAAAAAGTTATTTTTTACCGTGGCCGCCATATTAAAATTGGAAACTTAAGTTTTTTTCTTAAAAACAATCGAGAAGAATTTGCCCTACAACTTTGCTCTTGGGTTTGCGAGTCTATCTATTAAAATAAAAAAAGTTAGCCTACACTGAACATTAAACGACTAGTACAAGAATACAACTGCTGTAGAAAGTATGTGAAATTCTTTTAAGGACAAAAAGATTATTAAGGGGCAAAAAATTCGATTTTTTTTAAAAAGATTCTCCTAGAGCAAACAAAAGAAGAAATCAATTTTTTAATTTTGTTGCGAAAATTTGGGGGGGGGGGGGGGGGGAACAGTAGCCCCCCTAAATATTAAAGTATCAAAAAAATATGATATTCGGATTTTGCTATCAATGATGAGCTATATTGCTTTAACAGAAATATTTTATTGCCCCCCGTTAAATAAATAAAAGAGTACCAATTTTCAATTTTCAAAAATTCATAGAGGGCGTCACAGTGAAATTATAGCAATGCGCAAAAAAACAAATTGTAGAAGATTCCCAGCTCTATCAGCTTAAAAAGTTTAAACAAAAACGTGTACGCAGTTTTTGAGAAATATTTTTTTGAAAACTTCCAAAATTTTGGAGTGATGTCATTGCGATCGTTTTTATATTTTCAAAATTAATTATATTTCATGGTATAGTACCCTTGAAGGGCTACCAAACAAGATGTAGTTGATTCCAATCAGATAACTAGTTTTTGAGTAAATGGGCGTTAAAGTCGAAATGTTCAAAAATTCGTAGCGGCCTCCATTTTAAAGCTAGAGAGTTCGGTAAAAAATGGTTTGATTTGTCCTAAGGCCTTCTTTAATCTCCACTATCATCTCACTAATCATCGCAACGCATCAACACATTATAAAGATTAGACATTTATTAAATCAAGAAAAAATAAATAAAACCAAAAAACAAAACATACTTCATAATAATATACATTTTACTTCCTTAAAGCCAACATACAATAAAAGTACAAAACATGTTACTAAAACTGACATTTGGTTAAACAAGTACAACAAGCACCCATCAATATCTGAGTTTCATTTGTTATGAAATCTTCAATATTAATTCTTCAACCTACTTTAAATAATAAGAAAATAAACATTTGAATAAACTAACAAATTAAATTTATTTCCAAAAAACAAAATAGTACACAAGAAAAAGCAACTTAAGCTGAACTATCTTCTTCGATTTCTTCAATATAACCTGTACAAATATCATCTTTAGAAACCAGGGAGGTAGAGGAAACAACCTCATGCTGATGCTTATTGTTAATGACAGTATAAAAGTACTTATGTTGCAGTGCTTCTCTTGCTGTAATCCTTTCCATGTGATCATAACACAACAATGATTCAAGAAAATTATATGCATCTTCATTAACCAAATACTCATTTTCGGTATTGATAAATCTTTCCCACTTTTTGCGTGCATGATTGCCCAGAGAATCGCGAAACTTCGAATCAAGTTTTATATTGTACTTAACCAAATAGCTGTTGAGTTCTGCTGTTCCTAGAACCTTCACTATGCGAAGTAGCTGATCTGCATTATCACTGCCATGGAAAAATGGTTCTTTACGGAAAATCATGGATGCAAACATACATCCAAGAGACCACATATCTAAGGAATAATCGTAATAAACATAGTCGACTAACAGTTCTGGTCCCTTAAAATAACGAGAAGCCACTCGCACGTTGTATTCTAGACCTGGGTGGTAAAACTCGGCAAGACCCCAATCAATCAATCGTAATTTCCTATGCTTATGGTCCACCATTATATTATGTGGTTTGATATCACGATGCATGATGCCCTTGCTGTGGCAGTAGTCAAGTGCTTTCAACAGCTCGTACACGTAGAATCGTGTATCATATTCAGTTAGGTTCAGATAGATGTGCTTGAAATCAACATTGTTGATCTGTTCAAACACTAAAGCTGTAACCTGTAATAATTTGATTTCATGGAAAATCAAAAAATAAAGCTTTGACTAAAATCACTCTGTAACATGATTAGTTTGCAAATATGGTACAATAGAAAATTACAAGTAAATATCTCAAACCTGGACATCACCTCCATAGCCACTGAAAATTAGGTGCAACAAGCTTATGATATTTAAAAAAAATTGGATTCTTACCTTCGGGATTCGTTAACCACAATGGATGTATACGTATTTACCGACTATTTACAACTACTACCTACTCCAAATTAATTAGAACCTCACGTCGTACCTTATTATATTCAACACTATTTATAACAGCTAACAATCTAATTATATTAATCCCTCCACGAAGCACTTCTAAGATTTTAATTTCACGTTTGATTTTCCGTTTCTTGACAGGTTTGAGAATCTTCAGTACAACGGTGTCCTTGGTTGGTATGTGAATGGCTTCGAAGACTTCACTGTATTTCCCTCGACCGAGCTTCTGAATGAGACAGTAATTGTCATTACTATCAGTCTGTGGAGTGAAGTTGTCATAGTCGAAGAATTCCTTGGGCATGCTTGCCAGGGCGTCGGGGTAAATTCTTGCAACAGTTCGGATTTGAGACATTTTAGACTTTCTGTCGGAACAATCAGTTATTACATTAGGAATAAGGGGAATGGTTTTACTTAAGTGAAATACTGGAAATAATATATAAATGCGCATTTTGGAAGAGGTGTGTAAATGACAACGTAAAATGCGAGTGTCACTAACCACTAAACTAAACTAGAAGGGTTCATAACAAATTGGAAGGAAACTATGATACTTACAAGAACGACGGGGGAAACTCGCTTAAATCTTAGAGAATCTCACAGAAACGTTTAAGATTGGCCAAAACGTCGAAATCAAAGAGATTTGTGGAAGGGAAAACCAATGAAAAACCACCTGCTAATGTTAAAATAGCCAACTGTTCTAAAACCAAACAAAAAAATTCCTAAAGATTAGGATAGCACTTTGGTGGAAATTCACAAAGCCGCAAAGAGAATAAAATAATAAATTAAGAAACGCTCCCGGAATTTAATTCCATCATCGAATCTCTGGATTCCGGGCGTATTGAATGAACTGGGACGCGCGTGATAACGTCTAAATTACATTCCTATGCGGTACAGCTTCTGGAAATACCAATTCTTTCGCTCATATTCGGACTTGCTAAACAGTTAGAACCGAACGGAATTAGTAGTTATTGAAATTCAAATGATCTAAATGAAATAAACGCAGATATTGATAATTATTTTCACTGATATAGGGTATTCTCTCGTTAAAATACAGGGTGATTCATAATATGTGGGACGCACTTTCAGGATGGTCTTGTCATTTTCAGAATCTGTAATCATGGATGCGGAAATTGTCGTTGCGGAATTACAGCCTTTTTAAACTGGAACAATTTAATCACTTTTTTGTCTATAATTTTTGTATTAGTTACACTAAAATTGTGAAAATTTGTTTCAGTGGTAGTATTATTAAATCAAAATTTATGATCTGGCAATAATTACTACAGCAATTTGTTACAGTGTTTTTATTTTGGTTTTCCTTTTTTGTCAATTGTATTTCACTATTTCTCAAAAGTATTTCATATTTACGTTACTTCGACATTAATATATCAAATGAAATTCACTATTTATGAAAACTCTTTCACGTTATTGCAAATGATTTTCTTCCTTTTTTAAAAATTAAATAAACAAGAACACAAACAGTTGAATAATAATGTGAAATTGATTTGACAAATAAGGAAACGCTTCTGTCAAAAAAGGAAATTGTTTGACAAACACAGCACTTTGTTTAATAGAAACAGAAAATAGTTTTGAGAAATAGTGAAATACAATTAACAAAAGAGGAAAACCAAAAGAAAAACACTGTATTTATATTATTTAAATTATTAATTAAAACTGTCAAATCAGATAAACTAACTTAACCTCTTGTCTCAATTTTTAACAGTAGTAGGTTTCAGGACATTTTAATAAGCAGACAGAACTCCCTTCCAGCGCATGAGCCTGATTTGACAGCGCCGCGTTCGACTCGCAACTCAGACCGTCTCCACTTGCTGCGACTAACGGCGCTGCAATTATTGCTTAAAACATCCCAGGGAGCATAGACAGTAGCAGCCATCATGTACACAATAATCAAAATAATGTATCCGACAAAAATAATGCCGGTAGCGGGATCGAACCGAAGACCCCTTTCGTCCTATGCGGAGATTCACGTCGCTACACTATAGAGACTCACCGCAAAAACGCTTTTTAAATTGGTAAACATGCTAGTATACTGTAATAGAAGATCACTGCAAAATTAGATATTATAGAGAAATATATCTAGCGCAGGCGCAGTGCTGTCAAATCTTGCGCATGTGCAGGAAAGGGAGTTCTGCCTACTTATTAAAATCTTCTGTAGTTTTCTAGTTACCCACAGCTGTTCCATTTAAATAACAGGTGTATCAAAATGGTCAAGTCATATATTGTATATATTATGTACGTAGAAATCATGTTTACATAAAATCGATGGACAATGAATGTAAGGCGTCGTGGAATAAAACAAAGTAAAGCTTTTTTCTTGCCTAAAAAAGCTGAAGCTGCCCTGTATATCTGACCTGATAATGGAAATTAAATGAACCGAGATATTACTCATTAGGGCATTAAATCGATTTATAATTCATATTAATAGCTTGAGGACTGAATTAACCAAACCAGTTTCCATTAACTTGTAAAATTGTCGTGATAGTTTGAATCTTTTAGCTAAGACTGTTCCTATAAATTTAAAATTTTCAAATTTTTGCTCCCAAAAATATGCACAATCAAAATTTAATACAAACAGCAACAAAAGTTTAATTGTAATTCTGGCAGTTTAAAACAACCATTAAATATCTTAACTAATTAGAAATTATTATTAGCAAGTTATTGAAAAATGCTTGCGCCCATGCGTGTAATAAGAAAGAGGGGGTGGTATAAAGGGCGTTCTTACAGTTTCGCCGTTATACTCGCGAAAGATGTGAGGGGAAGATATTGAAAAGTTTTGAACAAATATATATGTAAATGCGAAATGATAAAATAAAAATGTTTCGAGAATTATTAACAAGTTTTGTGGCGTTTGGAATTTTTGGAAATTTGGTTTTTTCTGGCAAGTTAATGAATTTTATTATGCGCTTTTTGGTGTTGCTTGTATCATTATAAGACAAATAGTAAATTTCCAAGTAAAAATATTTACTTAATAAATTTAATTACGTTTTGATTTTTAGCTTCTCTTACATAAAGGGCGAGTTAAAAGTATGGAATATCGATGCCACAGCCTTAAATAAGAACTTTACAAAAAATAAGTTGATCGCAACAGTTGTTTGGTAGACATCATTGTAGATCAATTTCACTTATACAGGGTGTTTACTTTACAAGGTGCAATAATCAACTTTCTTATTTAAAATGTAACACACACCCTATACCTATGTTATGGCATTTTTTAATGCGAAATTTAATTCTCTATAAGATGGTATAGACTATTCCAATATCCAAAAGGTACGGCTGTTGAGATATCAGCGATTCTTTTTTAAATTGACAGGCCGATTTTAAACTCGTAATAATAACTGATTAACGAAAGGTTTTCTTAATGCGATTGTTTACAGCGTCTATGCAATAAACCAATGTAATAAGTGCACTGTTGCAGAGGTTTCATTGTACAGGATGTTTGATTTTAAACTGTTATTTTGCACAAACCTCAAACAATATCGCATTAAAAAAAATAGTACACCCTGTATATTATCACATCATCTTACGGCAAATTTAATTTTCTTCCAGTTTCATAAACCATGTGCTACAGCTAAAACTAGTAGGTTTGGAGATCTTTTTAAGGTTTTAATGGTTTTTGTGAAAAACAAAATCTTCATACAAAGTTGTTTATCGTCCTTTGAAAAGTAAACACCCTGTATAAATGAAATTGATTTACAATGATGTAGAACTATATACCAAACAACTTTTACATTTAACTTATTCTCGTAAAATTATTATTGAAGGGTGTAACATCGATGTTCCCTGTATATTTTGCAGTTAAGTATTTTTGAGAAGTAGGTAGACATTAATTTTAATTCGTACAATAAAAATTTTAACCCTTTTAAGCATGTAATTAAATTTGATTTATAAATTTAGATTTACTCTTATACAGGTGCTGTAAAACATTTCATTTCTAATATTTAAGCAAACCATTCAACCACAAATATCTCTTTAATTACTTAGTAAATTTTAAGTTTTGCTAATTTACTGCACACTCTCTAAGAAAAAAGAAACGTTTTTAAACAAAATGTTATTTTCATATACTAGGTGAAAATAACGACAATATCTTTCACATACCTTTGGATGAAGATGGGTCCGTCACACTAGACTGGACTCTAGATTATCCCAATAAAATTGTAGTATTTGAAACACACATCCCATCAAATTTCGGGTGGTTTGCTATTGGATTTTCAGACAGGGGTGAGCTTTTTCCAGCCGACTATTGTGTGCTGTGGTATAACTGGAGAGGCAGATTACAATTTCAGGTAAATTATGAGCTTTATTTGCAACTTACTATGTTTTTTAATATTATGTTTAAAGGACGCAGCAGCAGACGGAAAAGGTGTACTATCAGTAGATCATCAGCAGGACTGTTTACAATTTAGAACTAAACGTAGAGGAAACATTACTAAATTTACTTACAGGAGAAAGTTTGATACCTGTGATATTAATGACTACACCATTGAGGTACGGTTAGAAAATTAGCCTCCTCCATAAAAAAACTTTATATATTTTTATCTACGACTGCTTGGATAAGGACTTATGTCGTTCATTTATGTTATGCAATGAAGTTCATTATCTCACTGCATGGTGTGATAAAGGATTCATTATCTAACTCATTTTATCTACACAAACAAAACTGAAGCTTTGTTTATATGAAAACTGGCTGGTTGCCATAGTATTGAACAAATCGAATCTATCTTATTCTTTTGATTAAAAAAAAAAGTATTTTAAAAGCGACTTGACACTTGCAAATAAATTAATGCGAAATGTTAAACATCATTTTAAGCAAAAAATTCGATTTTTAACAAATTTTGAGCAGTCACAGATAAAATTTTGTATGTCACACGTGGGATAATGCATTATTATGGCACTCGTTTGATCACACGACTCGGTCGTCGTGCAACTTTCGAACTCGTTATAATAACGCCTTTATCCCACTAGTATCATAAATAAATATTTTCTACTCCCATGTTTTAATTTACTTATTAAGTGTGTGCTGCCTATACTATTTTACTATAATGATACACATTTGGATACAGATTTTTATTATGAAACGACCTAAACCAAACAATAGCAGCAAAACATTGTTTTTGGTAACCATGGTTACAAGAGTTGTTGACAGTTCTTAGTTAACATCGCAAAACAGTTTGAGTTTTTTTAAGTGTAATGTTCAAATGAATTTTTTTAATGAATATTGTTTTAAATTAACTAGTCGTAGAAAAAATAGCGTATGCAACTCTTATATAATGGCTATTAATACACTCGTGGATTAATAGCTATCATTATAGATTAGTTGCATAATATACTAATTATAGGGTTTGTCAAAACCCCTCTGTTCTTTAATAGCTGTTAATATTAAAGATAGAGAAAAAGCTTAAATACAAAAGCTGTTTACAATAATTTACTGTTGCATATCATAAAATTATACTGGGTGTTTGGTACGCCCGTACAGGATTTTAGTTTATTATTTTAAATACAACACTCTGTATATTATTACAGTTTTAGATTCTAAATTTAATTACAGGTATAAAAGTGTTTCATAATAATGAAAGTAACGGTTTTTGAGTTGTTATTGGCATGTTTGCAAAAATTTTGACATTTGTTGACTAATAATAAAAAATTAATATTTAAGATACCAAAAACATTAACGTTTTGCTGTTTTGCACAGAATATTAACACATTATACAGTATTCAGCGGCATGTTAAAAACAGCAGATTATTTCACAGGGTGTTCATAATTTGTTGTCCGTTTTACAAAGTAACTGTTGTTTTTCAAATGGAACACCCAGTATTTTTTAACACAGTCAAATATAGAATTAATTTTGTTTTCCATTTGTGTACTAAAAACTAATATTTCAACATTTTTCAATTTTTTTAAATTTTTCTTATAAACCGCAAATTAAAATTGATGTGCCAAGAAAACAATATAAAAACTTTCTTATATTATGTTTAAAGTGACCAAAAACTGTCAAATTATTTTTCCATTTCGCTGTACGTGTCGAAAATGTATTGAAATATTTTGTTTAAATGAAAATGGTAATGGCCAGTGCTATAAATTTTATTTTATTTACAAGAGGTAGGCACAATGCTAAAAATTTAAATTAAAAAATATTTATATAAGAACACAACAACAAAAGCAATACTTTAATCAAAAACAACAACATCATCAACAACGAATAAATTTATTATTAATTTATTGTAAATAAAACAATTCTTTACTTCAACAGGTTGAAGTTAAGAATTGGTTTATTTACAATAAATTAATAAGAACTTCAACGAAGTAAAGCTAGAACTTATTAATAAATTTATTATTAGTTATTTTAGCTATTATTAATGCGGATGGCGGAAAAAAGTCTCCAGAAAATGGTCGCGGAAAAAAAGAGACCAGTAGAAAAGTCTACGGAAAAAAGTTCCCTAAAAAAAGGCTCCGGAAAGAAACACGATAAACGCTGCTGACAAAACCTGCCTAGATAAATTCCAAAAGTGATAAAAACTGGAAAGAATTGGTGCACTATAGTTATAAACAACCTACAATACATGATACAGAAATGTAAATATGGCTCCGGTGTCCGGGTGACAATTGACATTGTTTTGGATCAAATTATGTTCTATGGTTTTGGCACTTGAAACATAATAAAAGAAAGTTTTTGTTTTGTTGTCATGGCACACCAATTTTAATTTACGATTTACAAAAAAATTAAAGAAAGTACGATAAAATATAGAAATATTAATTTTTGGTATGACAAACCATATATCAAATCGAAAGAAAATTTAACTCTACATTGGACTATCTTAAAAAATACTTGGTGTTGTATTTAAAAAACAAAAGTAATTGAAACTTAAGTTTTTAAAATGGACAATAAATTATGAACACCCTGCCGTTTTTAACATACCACCAAATACTTTATAACGTGTTAATAATTTGTGCACAATAGGGAAACGTAAACGTTTTTGGTATCTAAAGTATTAGTTTTTTAATAGTAGTCAATAACTGTGAAAATTATTGCGAAAGCTCAAATAACTCGAAAACTATTAATTTTAATAACATTAAACGTTAATACTTTTATACTTGTAATTAAAAGTAGAATCTTAAAATGTAACAACATACAGCGTGTTGTATATAAAATAAGAAGAAAAGTGCAGTACGGGCATAATCAAACACTCAGTATAACTGTTAATAATTTTGAGCTATGCAGCAGTTAATTGCCACAACTTTTGCATTTAAAGTTTTTCTGTTACTTTAATATTAACAGATTATCAAAGAACGGCAGGGTTTTGGCGGACCCTGTAGATGTACGTAGTTGACCCGTTCACATCACTTTCCTAATAAACAATCATCAGTACAATTATTACTATTAAGAAAATATGATTAATAAAAAAATTAAACAACCAAATAAGCACCACATTTATAATAATTATAAATAACACTATTTTTTCGTAATTAGGATGGTACAACACATATCGTATGGTCTAGAGGCACAGATCGCTTATACCAACTCAGTGGATTAAACATAAGCTCTGTTGATATTGACAATGGCATGGTAAGAGTACAGCTGCTCAAAAACACATTTGCACACACAAATCTACCAGGAGAAGCTAAAGTTGTTGAATTTTTGGCAGACAAAGTGCATGTACCAGCTGATGAAACCACATATTGGTGTCATGTACACAAGCTTCCGGATGAATTTCAAAATAAACATCATGTAGTACAAGTAAGTTCAAGTGGATACAGAATTAAATTGGGAAAATATACTAAACATTCTTGTTTAGTATGAATCGGCAATTCAAAAAGGCAATGAAGGTTTAGTTCATCATATGGAATTATTTCACTGCATTGCACCAGCAGAGGAAGACATTCCTCTTTATGCGGGTTCATGTTTTGCACCTGAGAGACCTCCATCTACAAATGTCTGTAAAAGAGTTTTAGCTGCATGGGCAATGGGAGCTAAACCTTTTACTTATCCCGAGGTAAAATAAAAAGAGGCATTTTTTTCTTATTATTTAAAAATAAACAATTAAGAATACCTAAACATTCCCATTGCTACAATTTATTGAAGTAGTAAAATTTAATCAGAATGTTTTCTATACTACTATATTTGCTTTTATTTTCATTAATTAAAATAAAATGTTAGGTACACCATGTGATATTTTTATAAATTTGTTTGCTTTAGGAAGCTGGATTACCAATGGGAGGACCAGGTTTCAACCCGTATGTCATGCTTGAAATACACTACAATAATCCACAGGAAAAAGCTGGTAAGTAAATTAAAAATGGTGAAGCACGTTGTCCAGACTTCCTTATACGTACGTTACTTAGTAATTGTGAGAAAGTTTGTAATTGTGTATCACCGTTCAAACGGTGACTTATAAGATCACATTAGTGCATTTTACCGGGCAAGTAAACCTGAAAAGCGTCTACGACCTGACCATGCTGCAGGCTTCGCGCGGTTTCGTGCACGGTCGGACTGAATCCATCCATCCATACATATATAAAAGCTCAAAGGGTTTTCTTCTCCGGTTCCTCCAGCGGCTACCGCTTCACCAATTTGGACCATTTTTTTTTTCAATGAAAGGTCTCTATCCTCAGATGGAACATGAAACATTTTTATATTTTTATTCTACGTCGATTTTTTAATAATAATTATTAAAATTTATAATATATATGAAAGTCTGCTAGACGCGCTTCACTTGAGGCGACATCTACACTAACGCCGCGTCTCATTATTGGAACTAATGCATCACGTGACTTAGCATTTCGCCGGGTCGGTCAACGCTGAGTCTGCCGTCGAATTTCGGCGAGGTAACACTAGTAGAAGTTTATATTACGTGTTTTAGCGACTGCTTGCAAACGTGGCTCACATGGAAATACGACTGTACAGTGTTTTGCTGCATAAACAGTTAGGAGGTCAAATCGCAGTTGGGGCCAATTTCTTTTCTATTTTATATACTGCTTTTTTTAAAACACTGTTGTTGCGTTTTGCTGTTTACGCGAGGTTATTTGTTAAGAGCAGTTATATTTTTAAAGAAAAAATACGAAAACAAAGTTGCATTCACTCCTGATAAATTACTCCTAATCTGCGCCCGCGCGAAGCCTGCAGAATAGTGAGGCCGTAGACGCTTGTGTAAACCTATATACTATAAAGTGAAAGATTACCTCATAACTTTGCAGTAAGTACAAAAACTCCATGACGTGAATTATTATTATACAGCGTTATCAAAAAAATGTATACCAAATGGTTAATTTTTTAATCAAAAACGTATACTACAAAAAATGAGCGAAGATGAAAATGAGTCTAAACATTGCTATACTTCAAATTGTTACATATATCATCTTTTTTATAAGAATTTTTGTATCAACGTTAGCGACTACTATAATGCGTTTCTAGTCCAATCCAAAGGGTAGAGCCATATAAGTGACTAACACCATGCTGTTAAGTGGGACATTGCTCCAAGCAAAAGGTTACTTGCGTGTTATAGTGTATTTACAAACCGACTTCTGAAAAAATAAAACATTTTTTACAGTCAAAAATTTGGGTGGAAAAAGGAACATTTACTCCGTAAATGTTGCTGCACCTAAAATATTTTTGTTAATCTTATTCTGCTATTACTCATGAGCAATTTAGCTTAAAAAGAATTGTTTTATTGTCTACAGTGTATTTAGTAGAGGAGTATGAATTTTCGATTTTCCAGAGTTGATGAACGTTGCAAAGAAATTAGGCGATTGGGACACCAACCAAATTGTAGCTCACCACTATCGCTACAAAGCTACAAAATTTAAAAAAATCATATTGCCAATTTTTGAGCAATTGTTTGAATATAATTACTCCCAATTTTTGAAAAAATTTTTTACTACAGAGTTTTTATCGTACAAAAATTTTCCTACATAATAACCTTGTGTGCTGTTACGGCTTTAAAAATATCAAATTTCATCCCGATCTGTCAAATCGTTTTTGGGTAACAAGGCCTTAAAATCAAAATCGTAACAGCCGCCATTATGAAAGTAGAAGATTCGGGAAAAAAACATTGGATTTGAACTAAAGTATTCTATCAGACTCGTTTCTAAATTCACAAAATTCAATTAGAGGAAAAAAGGCTACAAAAAAATCATATCTAAAGCCACTTCCGGTTTCCGATTTTTTAAAAGCTAATTTTTGATATACTCCTGCATTGAAAACATTTTTTTTTGGTTTTGTCTAAACTACCTTTATTATTTTTAGCCCAATTTTTATATAACAAATGGCTTGTATTTAAAAAGAAACGGTAGATGTGAAATTTCGCCAAGAAAAGACAGCAAAAGAAATGATTGTGTTAATAAGTTTTGCTATTCGCCCTTCACGACGGAAATAATTTTTAACTTATCGAAAAATTACTTCAGAATTTTTTATATGTAGTCTTAATTTCTTAGGAGCAAGTTGTTATAATAAAATTGTACTGAGAAATAAAAAAATAGTATTCTACAAACTAAAAGTAAAGAAACTCATATTTTTAACCCCCCGTTGAAGTTAAGAATTATTTTATTTACAATACATTAAAACCTGTAGAAGGTACTTAAAAATTTCACGTGTCAATTATCTTTTCCAACAAAACCTAATAAAAAGCTACCCATTTGTTATCAGTTTTTCTTATAACAGTGTATAATAAGTAATTGTCGTAGCAGAAAATGTTTTATCCTTCGCCGTCTATTAGATCATGGACATAAATTTTCAATATTCAAAAATTTATAAAAGGTGTTCCAAAGAATTAGGGGCTTGGGACACAAACCAAATTGTGGTTTATCCCTAGCTCTACGAGCTTGGAAAATAACAAAAATTAGTTTGGCCAATTTTTGAACATATTTTTTTGTTCCAAAATTTTGAAAATGATTAGCCTTCGCAGTTTTCATCTGTTCAAAAATTGTTGTTCATGGTAATGTAATGTCTTCATAGGGCTATTACAATACCACATTTGATTCCGAGCTGGCAACTTATTTTTTGAGTAATGAGGGGTTAAACTCAAAATATTCAAAAATCGCAGCGGCTGCGATTTTTGAAGCTGAAGAGTTCAGAAAAAAGGGTTCAATTTGCCTTAAGGCCTTGTATCAGATTCCAGTTTTTTATTTAGAACAATCAGTTTACGAAAAAATGGTATCAAAATAAATGACTAAGATCTGCTTGGATTTGTTTTAAAAGCTTATTTGGTCGATGAATTTTTGATACCTATACCTCTACATCGCTATACATACTGAAAGTGTAGGAAAGTAAAAATTACATTTTATCATTAAGTAACTTTCGATTACAATGCAAACATTTTAGATTGGATCGATAGCTCAGGGATTAAATTTCATGTAGTTTCTAACTTAAGACCAATGGACGCTGGTGTCATTGAATTAGGTCTTGAGTATACAGATAAAATGGCTATTCCTCCAGGTCAAGAATCATTTCCTTTAACTGGTTATTGCGTTAGTGAATGTACAGCAGTGGTAAGTTTCTTTTCTTTGTGACAATTTAAAAAAAAATCGTTGGACTAATTTTATAGTACAGGGTCCATTAAAACCTTGCGTTCTTTGATAGCTGTGTTAATATTAAAGATACAGAAAAATTTTAAATATAAAAGTTGTTGGAAATTAACTGTTACATAACCAAAAATTATTATCAGTTATACTGACTGCTTAGTTATGCCCGTACAGCACTTTACTTTGTTCTTAAATAGAACACCCTGTATATTATTACATTTTTAGATTCTACATTTAATTACATTGTTAATAATATTAAAATTAACGGTTTTCGAGGTATTTGAATTTTTGCAAAAAATTTGACATATTTGTTGAGTAATATTAAAAAATTAATACTTTAGATAACAAAAACGTTTACGTTTCCCTATTTTGCACAAATTATTAACACAATAAAAAATATTCGGTAGTATGTTAAAAACAGCACATTATTACACAGGGTGTTCATAATTTATTGTCCATTTTGCAAAACTTAAATTTCATATAACTTTTGGTTTTCAAATGCAACACCAGTATTTTTTAACACAGTCTAATGTAGAATTAAATTCTCGTTAGATTTGATATATGGTTTGTTATATCAAAAATTAATATTTCTATTTTTTTTTCGTACTTTCTTTAATTTTTTTGGTAAATCACAAATTAAAATTGGTGTGCCATTAAAACAAAACAAAAACTTTCTTTATTATGTTCCAAATGCCAAAACAGTGTAATATTATTTTTACATCTTTCTGTGGACCACCTAGGATTCTCCACCTCAAGCCATAGATTTTTTTTAAGGGGCTACTATTAAAATGTAGTATATTGTGAACCTCCGCACACCACAGTATGCAAGTTAGGACGGCCTTTAGAAGTATCACACCTCAAATTTAAGAAAATGTTTAAGAATCTTTCAAAAATCGCATTCAAGCAAAATGGGCATAACTTCAAAGATTCACTGCATTAATATAGTAGCTAAAATAACTAAGAATAAATTTATTCATTGTTGTTGGTTTTGTTTAAAATATTGTTTTTTGTGTTGTATTTTTCTTAGATAGTAATTTTTTAATTTAAATTTGTAGCTTTATTTCTACCTCTTGTAAATAAATTAAAATTTATAGCACCCTTACAATTTTTATTTAAACAAAATATTTCAATAAATTTTCATCAGGTACGATGGAAAAATGATTTGACAATTTTTTGTCATTTTAAACATAATATTAAAAAACAGAGAATATGGTTGGAAGTATTATCTCTGATAAAAAAGTATTTGTATTGTTTTATGGCACATCAATCATTAGCGGAACAATGTTTAGTAGGGCCCTAGTGCAAAAGAGATGTAGTGGGCTCTGTAAGCGAGCGAAGCGGAGCAAATTATGACAACCAAAATGTTTCTTCTCTGCAAATGCTGTAGATATCTGCTAATAAACCTTCTTCAGATTTTCTTTTTAAAATTTAAAAATAGTTAAATTGCAGGTTATTTACTCTTGACTTTTTCGTGTTGTTTGGTTTTTATTTTTTGTGAGCCACATTTATATTTTTTGGAGGCAGCGACATTATAAATAATCATATAAATGGTTTAGATATATTAAACAGATTTTCACACAAGCACAAAGCACTCAAAACACAGAAAAACTAATAATGGAAAAAACTACAAAATTTATTTAAATACCAAGTTCACATACAAAAACTTCTAACAAAATTAAAACGAAAAATGAACTGAAAATCGCAACGCTTTCATTATGTATTTTAAGATGATATTCAATTTTTATAACATTTCATTAAAATACATGTTTTGACAATACGTATACCAAGTTTCATTAAAATGCTATAGTCCCTAAAGTAAATTCCAAGCATTTGAAATTTTGACCCCTTAATTCTTTTGAGTAGTTTATATATATTTTAATAACTTTGAAAGGAACTTGAAATCTGCGAGTCAGCAAATCTTTATCTAAAGCAGGGCTAAGGGGCTGACGTGATTCAATTAAAAATTTTGGCCCTATTTTCTTTAACTTAAACAGATCCAATGATCCTAATAATATTCCTAGAATCTACCAAACTTATTCTTTATCAGCTTATTAAAAAAACAGGCAAAATCTAAAGTAAAAACTTCACAGGGCCCGCGGGGCCCCCTGAAGGCCTGAGCCCTTTGCAACGCATCGGCTGCACCAATAGAAGTTCCGCCACTAACCCCAATTTTAATTTGCGATTTATAAGAAAAATTGAAAAAAAAACAAACACTAAAAAATATGTTTTTGGTATATAAAACCTTATATCAAATTGAAAAAGAATTCTACATTTGACTGTGTTCAAAAATACTGGGTGTGTTATTGACATTTAAAGATTTGTCAAACTGGACAAGAAATTGTAAACACCCTGTGCAATAATCTGCTGTTTTAACATACCGCTGAATACTGTATAATGTGTTAATAATCTTGCAAACATTAACGTTTTTGGTATCTTAAATATTAATTTTTTAATATTAGTCAACAAAAATGTCAACCTTTTTGCAGAAATGCTAATAACTAAAAACCGTTACTTTGAAAATTATTGAACCTTAATACTTTTATGCCTGCGATTAAATTAGAATACAAAAATGTAATAATGTACATGGTATTGTGTTTAAAGTAACAATATGATGTACAGACGTAACCATACACCCAGTATAATTGATAACAGTTTTAGGATATGCAGCAGTTAATTATCAACAACTTTTGATTTTAAACTTTTTCTCTGTCTTTAATATTAACAGAGCTATCAAAGAACGGCAGAGTTTTGAAGGACCCTGTACAATAGAATACCGTAGAATTTATATTCTATACCGTAGAAGATAGAAGTTTTATCTGTGAGCAGTTATACTTGTGGTAATCTCAAATAATAATTTTTTGTTGTATTTTTTTGTTTAACTTTAATATGTATGGGTAAATACATACATTAATCAGGTTAAAAAAAGAACATTTTACAGAGTCTACCACCTCAAGGAATAACAATTTTTGGCTCCCAATTGCACACTCATTTAACTGGAATTCGTGTAAGTACAAGACACATAAGAAATGGAATGGAATTACCTGAATTAAATCGTGACGATCACTATAGCACTCATTTTCAAGAAATTAGAAGACTAAAAAGACCTGTCAATATATTACCGGTATGTTTTATAATAACTACCTACTTATTTTGTTATAGTGTTCTTCACGTGTATTTCTTATCAGGGAGATGCGTTGATAACAACATGCGATTACTCTACTGAAGACAGATCAAATATTACACTTGGGGGCTTTGCAATTAGTGACGAAATGTGTGTAAATTATGTACATTATTTTCCCGCAACACCGTTGGAAGTCTGTAAAAGTGCTATTAGCGATCAAGCTCTTTCTACATATTTCCAGTATATGCACGAGTAAGAAAAAAATCAGTAATCAATTCTTTCTACTTGCAGACATTATTATTATAATAAAAATTAAATTTCAGGTGGGAAGACCAATTGACGTTCCCTGAAAATGGCATATCCGAAAATTACAAGGCTATAGAGTGGAATAAAATGAGAGTGCAGTTGCTGAGAAACGTCTATCATGAAGCACCACTCAGTATGCAGTGCAATATGTCAAGTGGAAATCGCTTTCCTGGATATTGGGAAAATGCACCCAATACTCCTGTCTTAGTACCTTTACCCCCACCTGTTAGAGAATGTGAGAAGATTAATAATATTTAATGCACGAAACGATCCATGTTTATAGTACCTTTGAAAAATGAAAAAATATTGTAAATCCAAAAAATAGAATATTAATAAATTTAGATGATTGAAAAAAATGCTGTTTTTATTTTGCCAATCAACTAAAATTCACAAGATTTTTAAACAAAATTAAACAAGGTGACTCCGGGTCGACTGCACTACAAGTGTAATGAACAATTTCTTGCGAAATTGTAAAAAAAAATCTATGCAAAAATTTTTACTTGTTTACATAAGTAGATCTATCGAAAAAGTATTAAGTTTTCTAATACAGGGCGTTTTTATTGTTTTTTCAAAAAAATGACATCAGCCAACTACCTTATTTTGAAAAAATACAAAAAAAAATTATTTGAAAAAGTTGTTAAGAATTGCATTTTATACTTCAATTGTAAATTTTGTAAAAATCAGCCATTGTTCATTTTATGGGCATTATTGCTGAATTAAACTGAGTCAACTATATTAATTTCACAAAAAATTGTTGTTTACACCTATAGTGCAGTCGATCCGGGGTCACTCTGTATACGAGTTATAAACAAAGCATGGCTCATCTCCCCTTTTTCATTATTTATGAATTTAAACAAATGAAATGTAGAGTGTTTCATATACACATAAATTCATATTTGTTGATGTAATACACAATTATTTTGCAATTCCAGTTTCACCGCAAATACCTTGATGAAAAATATTGCGTTATGGGTATTCCACAAATTGCTACAAATTGTTCCTTTTAAACAACTTAACAGCTGATACAGTTCCACAAAGCAAGCTAGTTAGTTTTGATGTTACTAACTTGTTCTCGCAAGTACCTCCCCTGGAGTTATTTAAATTATTTGAGCTTTGTACCAATCAAAATTATTTTACCTACTCTTAATAACAAACTGCATCTCCAAAAAAATTGGTTAACTCATACGCATTCCCATCTAATTTCACCTCTTTTAACTAAAATATTTCTGGAAAATTTAGAAGATCAAATATTTGGATCAAACCAGTGTGAAAAATTATATTTTGGTTTCCTTACGTTGATGATATTTTAGCAGTTTGAATAGTTCAAGTTATTAAAGAATATTTCATTTTGATCAACAGTTTGCATCCAAACATAAAGTTTACACTCAATAATGAACAAAATATGACCAATTAACTTTTTAGATTTAAACTCATAAATTAATTCAAAAAATAAACTTGAATATGTATGGGGCGCCAAGTGTAAAGTGAAAATTTGCTGTGCATTTTACGGTATTTAAGGCAATTTGTCCCAATATTTATTATATATACACACATTTAGCTAAATGATTTTTATTTGAATAAATCATTCTAGATTTAAATAAATTCTTAAACATTTAGTTTAAATATTCCAATATTTAATAAAGCATTAGAGATTTAAATAAATCCTAAAACATTTATTTTAATTTTCAAATATTTAGTAAACCTTTATGTATTTAGCCAAATGTGCACATATTTGTTTTATATCTTTTCATATTTAATAAATATTCGCAGATTTAAATAAATTTTTACCGATATAAATAAATCCGTACAAATTTAAATAAATGTTTCAACATTTAATTCTAAGCTGTCACATTTAATGTTAACCTGTCATATTTATTTGACCTTGGTGAGCCCAGGCAACTTAGGACACCAAGACCGTTTATATCGGTAGTAAGGCGCAAGGCAGGGTCATGGTGGGAGCGTTCGACGCTTAAACAAAACAGGCCGAAAATTACATTCTCAAGTGAACGTTGAGGAAACTTTCATTGTATGAATAATAAATTATGCAATGTTTATGTTGTTAACTATGTTGTTATTGATGATTGAACTAACATTAATTGTACAAATTTTTGAAATACGGAAAATGTGTTCATACTTGTTGAACATTACCACCAGTGTAAACGGTCTTAGTCTGCTATGTAGGCTGGGTCTACAAAGGTCAAATAAATATGACAAGTTAACATTAAATATGACAGCTTATAATTAAATGTTGAAATATTTATTTAAATCTGTAAGGATTTATTTATATCGGTAAAGATTTATTTAAATCTGTGAATATTTATTAAATATTGAAAGATTTAAAACAAATATGTGCAGATTTATCTAAATACATAAAGATTTACTAAATATTTGAAAATTTAAAGTAAATGTTTTAAGATTTATTTAAATCTCTAATGCTTTATTAAATGTTGGAATATTTAAACCAAATGTTTAAGGATTTATTTAAATCTACAACGACTTATTAAAATAAAAAGCATTTAGCTAAATGTGTGAATATATAATAAATATTGGGACAAATTGCCTTAAATACCGTGAAATGCACAGCAAATTTTCACTTTACACTTGGCGCCCCATAAATATGTGCTCTGTTTATAGTAAACTTACACAAACATACATTGCAATACCACACGAATCTTGTCGTCATAAAACAATGAATTAGCAGCCTAAAGATGTACGACACCTACACAGGGCTTTAAGGGGTCCTTTAGATAAAACTAGTTATAATACAGATATTTCACTAATTAAACAAGTTGGGTACAGAATAATTATAATACTCAGTTTATTAATATATTAATTAAAGAGAAACATTACAAAACTGTTTTTGAGAAAATATGCAGGATGTATCAAATTGCGTGTTAACTATGGGGATCTCGCTTATTTGAAGAGATATGACGATGGTTAAATTACAGAAAAGTTGTGGAATTTTATGCCCATTAATAATATGAAAAGAAATTGGAGCTATTTTGCTCAATTTCTGTATAAACTAAATGAAACTGAAATTTTGAATTTTTTGTTTTTGGCTATAATTCATTTGTCATTTATATTACATATGTTTAGTTAACGCATTATTAGGACACTTTTTTATGCTGAATGAAAATTTTTGATCAGATTTGGTATAACTGTTACCATTGCTCATTTTCGACTGTCAACTGTTTTTTTCTCATGGTCGGCAGTTTCAATTTTTTTATATTTATAGGGTTTTTAATTCTGATTTCAACGATGTGTCACACTTTGCATTTTGTTTACGTTTTGAGCATTTTATTACAGAAAATAAATATTTCATAAAAGTGCCATGGAAAGACCACGTCATTTAATTTATTTTGAAAAAATTCTAGTAGGCCATGAACTGATGGAAGTAAAACAAAACACCACTTTTATTTACTTTGGCCTTTAGATCCATTAGGTACGCGAAAATTTCAGGAAACTTTGTTTTGAGCGTAGGCAGCAGGTTAAGTTATTTTTTACAAAAACAGATACCTGACACAGTTACTAACCCACAGATTAGAGAGTTTATTTTATACGAGCTTCTGAACTTGTTGTACAAAGGTGTCAATTGTTTTAAACATTTATTTAATAATTGTTTGAACTAGTGCAGTTCTAGTATTATCTGTTCTATTTATTTAACCTGTTATTCAAATTTGTTATCTCAGTTGCAAAACATAAAAACTGCAAGTAAAATTTTCAGTAAATTGTGTATGTTAGAAAATTTGTCATTCATTATTTTTTATAAAAAAATAAGATAACCTGCTGCCAACGCTCAAAACAAAGTTTGCTGAAATATTCGCGTTCCTAATGTATCTAAAGATAAAAGTAAATAAAAGTAGTGTTTTATTTAACTTCCATCAGTTCATGGCCCACTAGATTTTTTTCAAAATAAATTAAATGACGTGGTCTTTCCATGGCACTCTTATGAAATTTTTATTTTCTGTAATAAAATGTTCAAAACTTACACAAAATGCAAATTGTGCACATCGTTGAAATTAGAATTAAAAACTCTATTCAAATATGAAAAAACTTGAATTGCCGACCATAAGGAAAAAAAGTCAACAGTCGAAAATGAGTAATGGTAGCAGTTATACCAAATCTAATATAAAATTTAGATTTAGCATGAAAGTGTTCTAATAATGCGTTTACTAGAAATATGTAACATAAATGATAAATGAGTTATAGCCGAAAACAAAAAATCCGAAATTTCAGTTTTTTCCAGTTCTTTCGGAAACTAAGCAAGATAGGTCTAATATCTTTTTAGATGGGCATAAAATTCTACAACTTTTCTCTAATTTAACCATGGTCGTATCTCTTCAAATAAGCGAAATCCCCATAGTTAACACGCAATTTGATACATCCTGTATACTAATACTTCATCTGATACAAACAACTAAATATGCTTCGATTCCGTATTCATTGCAATAAACCGTAAAAAACTGAAAATATTATAAACAAAACAAATCACTGTAGGTAAAATAATGTGTAATTTGACCAAAATTAGAAATTGTTACGCTAAAAAGCAGCAAAAATGTCAATGTTTTCCATTTAAAATAGGAAATCTGGTATCACTTCCTGTGAAGCCAGAAGCGCAAAAAAATTGTAATTTTATATGAAATAATAGGAATTTATGTGTATATTAAATACTCCAAATTTGATTTGCTTAAATTAACAAAGAAAAAAAAGGAGGATGTGGTATATTTCGTTTATACACAGTATGTTGTTTAAAGCAAATAAAATGCGATGTTATGAAAATTTACGTTATTTCCACTGCATTAGTTTTGTTTAACCTAATTGTTAATTATTTATAGATTCTGGATAGGGAAAAATAATTATCTACGCAATTTAAAATATCAATTGCTACTTCTTTGAAATAAAAGGATCTGTACTTTGTGAGGTATATTTTTTAAGTAACATTCAACATGTTTGGGTAAAAAATTATTAATTTTCTGCAACCTTTTTAGATACTCTTTGAGCTGCAACAATATTTACTACTCCTTCATATCCTCTGTACATTGTGTATGAACAGTCAATAATAGCTCTTGTTGCTAAAACTTCCTGGACTTCTTTTTGTTGTAGGACTAAATCCACCGCTTCATCTTTAACTAATTTTTCTATATCTTGTCTTGGTATTTTTATTATACTGTTTTCCATTTCTATACCGTTTATCTAAAACAATACATTGGTTCATTCTCATGTACAGGGTAGGTAAACTAGGTCATGGTGGTCGACATTTCCTTTACTATCTAAAAGACAGAAAATTTTTCAAATAAAAATTGTAAACGTAGGGGTCCAAGAGGGGATTGTAAAATTATTTTCAATTATACAGGGGGTTACATAAGGGTACCCAGAATAATTTTCACAGATGGGGATCTCTGCAAGTATAAGAGATACGAAAAGGTGCCCAGAATAACTTGCACAGCATGGGAATCTCAGCAACTATACGAGATACAAAGACGGTTAACTGAAATAAAAGTTGCCTAATTAGGGAAGCAATATAATGGTGATTTTGTTTTTCCCAAAACACTTATGGCTTACTAGATACAAGCGAAAAGCTGAAAAAGCAGAATTTGTTTAAGGTAAAGTATCTTTGCTTATAGGTAGTGAAAATAGAAAAAAGTCATAAAGGAAGAAGTTGTAGATTTATTGAAGCTGTAGTAGGAAAAACCATTTTCATGATTGTGTTTTGTTTCGTTTTCGAGATATAATACAAACATGCATTTTTAAAATAGCAAACATACTTTATTTTAACATAATTAAAAAGCTTATTTTATTTCTGTTTTCATCAATATATGATTTGATATAACGAGTGGCCCAAAAAAAATCTTCAAAAAAAAACAATAATATTTTTCCAAAACCAACCATTTTTGGAATGTCATCACAATACCTGGTTTTGTTCAATTTTCATGCATGACATTTTCTATGTTTGTTTTTAGACACTTCTTTTTGGGCCACTCTGTACTTCATTTTTTTTAATCAAAAGAGAAAAGCAGTTGTAACTCGGTTATTTTTATAAATAAATGTATCAAACTATACAGGCTGAGTCAAGCAATACGCCTTTTTTTTTAGTGAGTTTATTATTAGGAATTTATTAAAAATTTTTGGTGTGCATATGTTTCGAAGGGTGCTCTACAACCTGGCGCAGTCAGTTTTTTGATTGGACGTCAAATGTCAAAATAGCGATTTTCAACTGTTTATTTTTAAATGGAACGGTACGACTTTTTTTGACTTAAACGATGCTGTATGATGTTTACAATATGATCCTTACTGAATTTTTCATAATTTTTATGATTCGGCTGTAAAATAAGCATTCATTATGTTAGTCTAGTAGGCGGGTACGTACGCACGCGTCACCATATTTTTGCGTAAAATAAGTAAACTTTTGATGAAACTATTGCTTGTAAGTAAACATTTCTACTTTGAGTTTCTTGTTGGATAAAAACTAATTAGTTTTTTATTTAAATTTTGTTTAGTTTATAGTCTTATAGTTTTCATTCGATGTTATCCTAATATTGAAGTAACTATTATTTAATGTAATCTAAAATGCCTGAGTTTCTGCTTCTTTATGGTTATTAAAATAATGATTTCACTATGCATACTGGCGACCATTAAATCGTTTTGTCTAAATACATCATAGGTCTCGGCCTACTAGACTAAGATAATAAATGCAAATTTTACGGCTGAACCGTGAAAATTGGGAAAAAATTCAGCAAGGATCATATTGTAAACATCATACAGCATCGTTTAAGCCAAAAAAAGTCGTACCGTTCCATTTAAAAATAAACAGTTGAAAATCGCTATTTTGACATTTGACGTCCAATCAAAAAACTGACTGCGCCAGGTTGTAGAGCACCCTTCGAAACATATGCACACCAAAAATTTTTAATAAATTCCGCTTGATGAACTCACTAAAAAAAAAGGCGTATAGCTTGACTCAGCCTGTATATTTGCCAAAAAATAAAGTAAACATTTTATTGGTGTCACAGCCAACTATGGTTTGTTTCATTTGAAAAATGTAGGTTTGGGTCATATCCTGAAAATATTTTGTTGCACTATAAACAAAAATGCTGATCAGAAATGTATTTACGGTTTCTCTACATCTCTTCAAACAACTGAGTTACAGCGACCCATCAAAATTTTGAAAGTGTCAAATGTGGCCAATGACTGAAAAGAAAAAAAAAATTTAGATTTCTGCCTTGACCATTTAAATATGTCTCAAAAAAACGTCCCGAGACGTGCTATCAGTTTTACATTTGCACTGACAGATATTGAGAAACCCTGCGTTCGCATCGAAAATGCCCCATCCTATAACATACGAAATTTATTTAAAATAAATCGTTAAAAACAATAAATAGTTTTAGTAGAAGCTAGTTCATACGGTGTTCAATATGTCCGCCGTTTTCTTTTATGCAATCTCTTAGATGGCTTAAAAATGACTTTCTAACGTTTTTTGAAAGGCATTTATAAGTATTTCCTGCATATTTTCAGGTGTAGTTGGCAGAATTTCATAAACCTTTTTTTTTTCATAATCCCATATAAAAAAAAAATCTAATTTGTTAGGTCTGGAGACCTAGATGACCAAGGAATTGGTCCACCTCTACCAATTCACTTATTTGGAAATTCTTTATTTAAATAGTAGCCTGCTTGTGCACTGTAACAGAGTAGTGTTCCATCGTACTGCAAGCGTATTGCGTGTATGGTCGCTAAAGCTAAATTTTTCAACAAACCTGGATGACTATTTCTTACAAAATCTAGATAATCTATCTCCAATTATGTATAGTGTAAAATGTATGGCCCTATCATATAAATTCTTACATAAAACAGGTGTGAATGCGTCCTATATCTGCATTTCTAAAAATTACCTAATTTTCTTGAAAACTGCTGTTCTATTAAGAAAAGTCTGTTTATGTCCCATTAAAGTTAGAAATTTTTGAACTGTTCCAATAAACACCCTGCAAACTTTTGGAGGAGTACATGGTCTTGACTAACATTTGAGAGAAAAAGTTTGTTTAATCAGTGGAAATACTGCTCGTGCAGAATTTATCTGTAAACAATTTCATATTTTTTGAAAAATGGTTGAATAACCATACCGCAACGAAATTTAAAAACAAAACATATTTGGAAAGGCAATTAAAAGCCAAATACTAATATGCAAAGATATACAGAGTATTCTACTTGTTTGTATATGCCACTCTTATATGAAACGCAGTGTATGATTGAAAATAACTTTAAAATGTGGTCCTCTTGGTCCCTACAACTTTCATTTGAAAAATGTTTCGTATTTTAAATAGCAAAGGATATATCAACCATGGCGGCGTTGTTGACTCATCCTGTAGCACACAATAAAGAGTAGTTACCACTACAACCTTCTTGATTGCGAGACAAAGGTTGCAAAAGACCTGTATTTACACAAACTGACATTGACAAGGCTCTCTACAAGAGGTTCTGCAATTGCTGTCACATTTGATATTTTGTTGTGTTATTTTAAATATTTGAACTTTCTTTTTATAGTTATTTACGTTATAAGGCCGGGAGGTGACTTATTACAGTAACGAGTCGAGATGTTTCCGGATGAGGCGACGAAGAAGCCAAAACTGGAATTTAGAGACGAGTATTGTAAGATCATCTCACGGCCGTGTGACGTACAACATTTTATTTCATACTGTATCGCTTTTTAAAATATTTAAATAAAAGATAATATTTTAATCAAGCAAATTATTAAGGATAATCTGGTTGCCTTATTTAGAGTAATGATAGCAATCAAATGTTTGAAAATTTTTCTTGTTTTGTGATTGGCAAAAGGTTGCGAGGCAACACTTCCCGGCCTAGTACTGTAATGTGTCATTTCCCGGACTCAAATTAATGACGTAAAGTAGTGTACGGTGGACAGTATGAAATAAAATAATTTTTACTACTGAAAAAAACTACTACTTCCTACAATTGTAGAAATATTTCACATGGGATTAATAAATTTGAGAAAAAATATAGTGACGTGTTGTGGATTAGCGTCACCTGCTGGACGGTCAATCGTTATTGTTGCCGTTTCACATTCATGCTGGTACTTTGTAATATCTAATGGTTTTGACAGCAACTGGCGCTGTAAGTGGCAAATATTGGTGGATGCTTATTTGAAATTCCCGTTCGCCTGCTCGTGTTAAAATTTAAGTCACGTAGTACCACTGCACGATGCGGTAAAAATTGCATTACACAGTTTCACAGAAATGCACAGGCCGGATAAGAGATATTTGTCTCACAATCATGAACTACATAATTACATAACTTAAAAATTAAGAAAGATTAAAATAAGTAATACCTGACAAACAAGATCTAATTTATAATCGTAATCAACATCAGGCCATTTCTGTTCCAGTACTGTTTTGTCCCAATGTATTTCACCGCTGTTATTTAAACGATTAGGTGTAGAAACAAAACCACTCCACAATTCTGAAGCAAAATGAGGAGCCATAGGTGCTAATAGTATTAACTGGCAAGCCATAGCTCTTTCAAACTGTAAGCTACGTGCATATACCGCGGGTGGAACTCTCTAAAACAAAAACAGCGTTTAATAAAAGAAGAGGCTGAAATAAAAATAAAAATGTTGTTGTTTTCTAGAGTATCATATATGAATTTATTACTTTCCCATACCTTCAGTATAGGCATGTATTGATTTTATGAAAATGTTCGTATTTCAGATTTTGACAAACATACATGTTTTGAGAAAAGATTTGGTTTCAATTATGGCTAGAATAGACCACTAGTTTTATACATGTTTTGTATCGCCAAGAATCCAAAAATGTGGTATTTAAAAAATTTCTATCTGTGGGTGGGTGTGTTTTAACGCCTTACTACCCAAACATGAGTTTGCAGATCAAGATCAAATTTTGTATCATAATAGACTTACAGAGGCACAATGTCATTATGCGTAAGAATTTTCAAAAAGATGAAAAATATGAAATGAAATTTTTTTCCAAATTTTAGTAATTTAAGAATATGTACTGCTCAAAAACAGGCCATCAAATTTTTTTATAAGTATGAGTCCTGTGTAATACGTTTTTCCATTTCCCTTCCTCAGAATCTTTTCCACACTATACTATTACTGGGACGAAGAAAAGTGTATTTTGGCTTAGCAACACACAGAGTAGTTAACTTCAGACCAGTGAAATATACTACAATTAAAAACACATTAATTAATGTCCTTCGTGCCCACAAACAAATTTTATCTTCTCTTAGGACAATAACTGTCGATTGAAACTGATAATTATGAAATTACAAACAAAAGCGACAATATTGCTTTACTCAGCTGCTACAGCAAAACTATCAATTTTACGAGAAAAAAAAATCGTATGACACAATTTGTAGAAAATTTAATCCTCTTTCATTTTGATAAAACAGCCATTCTTGCTCTAGGAGGTATTGGAAACAGCATATTGCGGAAAAAATATTTCTCAGCGCCATTTTTCCAACATGGCGGCGCGGGCAAGAATGCTACGAGGTAGTGAAATGAGTTTCTTATTAAAAACACCCAAACCTATAAAATTCTCAACCTATAAAATTCCCCGATTTTATCCAGGATTTTTTTACTTGGATTGTAGGAAACCATAAACATGTTTGGAAAAGTTATAAAATAATCCAAAATTCTTATAATTGCAAATTTTCTAATAAACAGAATAATTACCAAATATTCTATACTTGCCCGTAAACTATTTGTAAGTCCTTGCATTTTTGAAATTGCAACACTTAATTGCTGTGATGTACAATAATTAAATGTGGCACCTTTAGTATAAAAATTTCTTGAATCAAACATATAATCTTCATGTTTTCTGAATTCTTCCTCAGTAATTGGTTTTGGTAAATTTTCTCTATATTTAATAAACTCCTGAATGGTTAACCATAGTCGTTTTTGCCAGTTTAGAATTCCAGGAAAAGCTGCAATTGTGAAATTTAATTTTTTATTAAGAATATGGAATATTTCAATCACCTACTATTACTATTCCAATTTCTATGAGATGTTGGTGCAACATCTGCTAAAATGAGCAAGCGAGTTGTGTCAATTCCATATTCTGCGAACATATCACTCGGGTCAACACCATTGTGTTTAGATTTACTCATTTTTTCCCATGACATAACTACTGGTTGCTGTGTTTCTTTATGTATGGCTTTGTTCTTTTTTGAATCTAAAATTAATTTTAACAATAAATGTGTCAATGTAATAATTTACTGTTTAGAAAGGAGCGTCACAAGGAATGCTATCGATCCTGTCTTATTTACTGTCATTTCTAGAAAATTTTAAAGTTTACTTATATTTACCTATCACCTTAACTTGGGTGTGTGGTACATACTGTCCAGTTCCTTTAATCCTATAGCTACGTCCCATGACCATTCCTTGAACCAATAATCGTTTAAATGGTTCTCTTTCTGGTAACAAACCCAAGGAATGTAAAAAATGACTAATAAATCTAGCATAGTACAAATGCAAAGTAGCTAAAAATTCAAAATTTTTATTATATTTCAAATCATATGAAACCAACATTTTACCATGTTCCTTTCCACCAATATATAAATCCACAGGCGTCATTTTCCTAGCATTACCAACATCAAACATTTCTTTACTGTTATGAGGATCTAAATATCTTAAATAATACCATGAACTATCTACAAATGTATCCATAGTGTCTGTTTCTCTTTTTGCAGGACCTTTACATTTTGGACAAGCTGTATTTAACCATTCTTTGGATTCAGATAAAAGTGACCTTCCTTTTTGGCTTAATTTATTATTTAATTTTGGAAGTTTTACGGGTAAGTCGCTCCTAGAGACGGGTAGGGTACCACATTTCTCACAGTGAATTATCGGAATGGGAGTTCCCCAATAGCGTTGTCTTGATATTAACCAATCTCTTAGCTTTGCGCTAGTCCAATAACCACCAATTTGTAAACTTTGTGCCTTTTTGCATATTTGTTTCTGGTGATTCCTTACTTCTTCATCATTGAGAAAATTCAATGGTATATATTTTATGTTGAATTTGTCGCAGAAATTTTTATCCTGCTCTGAAATTCCTGGTATACCCAAATGACAATCAGTTGATTCTAAAAATTCTATTTCGTCTGTAACAAATATAGGTAAAGTATCGCCATTAAAGGGATTTCGTGCTGCAATGTTCAGCCGTTTAGTTTCATCTCCTAGTAAACAACCCTTAGATATTGCTAAAATGTTATTTATAGATATTGCAACAAACTTTGCATTTTCCACATATTCAGGAGTGGATGTCCATATGGTAATAAAATCATCTTGTTCTGAATCTTTCACCACTACAAAATCAAAGGACACTCCATTACATTCTCCAATCCAATGTTTTTGAATTTTTATAATATCCCGCCAATCTTGTAATATAGGATCATCTAAACCTTCAAGAAGATCTTGAGCAAAGCGTGTAGTTCTAACGAACCACTGCTTCAATAATTTGCGTTCTACTTTAGCTCCAGACCGCCATGAACAACCGTTTTCGTCTACTTGTTCATCTGCTAGTACAGTTTGATCTATTGGGTCCCAATTTACCACAGCCTAAAGCTTTTTAGATTTAAAAATGTTTCTATATTACCTACCCATACTGACCTCTTTCTGATAAGCTAGCCCTGCTTCATACAACTTTAAAAATAATTCTTGCGTCCAGTGATAATATTGAGGGTCACAAGTGGCAAGTTCTCGGTGCCACTCGAAACTACAACCAAGCTGCTGGAGTTGTAGTTTCATATGTGCTATATTTTGTTTGGTCCATTCTTCTGGAGCCACGTTTCTCTCAATTGCTGCATTTTCTGCCGGTAAACCAAATGCGTCCCATCCTATGGGGTGTATTACCTACCCAAGCAATACAAATTATAAATGTGACAAGTAAATATTAAAAAAGGTTCACATTTTTGTTGTTCATTCGTTGAAATCTGGCTACAGCATCACTGATTGTATAGACACGAACGTGTCCCATGTGTAGGTGCCCCGATGGGTACGGGAACATTGAAAGTACGTAATACTTCTCTTGTGTTGGATCATTTTCATTGTATGAAGATGGGGGCAGTTTCGGAGACCAGTGATTTTCGATTTTGTGTTTAAGACTTGATGATAATTCTTCATTCTAAAATTTTTTTAAACTTCGAAACTGACAACAAACAGACGTAACCTCAATTTTTAAATTATTTTCTTGCCTTACCCACAAACGGAGTCCAGTTAAACTTCGATGTGGAACATATATACGATATTTAAGAGCACTATTAAGGAGTTTTATATATTTAATACAACTTTTCATAGTTGTGCTTCAATATAATCTAACCTTACTTTTTAAACGACAGTCAACGTTCGAATGTTGGGTTAAATTTTCTTCAAAAGTGCATAAATTTTATGGAATATTAATAGAAAATGAATAAAAAAGTCGAAGGTCCGCCAAGTAAAAAACCAAAATTAAGTAGTGAATTGCCAGGATTGTCAAATTTAAAAAGTAAGTCGAATATTAACCTTATTTTTCGACTAAAATTCGTTGTGTTTTGTGGTATTTTATTGGTTTTATTTAAGGAAAGACTTGCTAAAGTTTGTTCGATAGAGAAATACTTATACTTATCTTAATGTTACAGATGAAAATGCAGCAGTAAAAACAGAACCCATTGAAGAACGCAAACCATGTAAGTTAAGAAACTTGTTAATCATTTATAATAATAGAACTTAATTTTAGCTGAACGAACACATCGTTTATGCCCTTACCTGGATACTATCAATAGGCAGTATTTAGATTTCGATTTTGAGAAGTTATGTTCCGTTTCGTTAACCAGAATTAACGTCTACGCATGTTTGGTTTGTGGAAAGTATTTTCAAGGAAGAGGAACAAATACACATGCATACACACATTCAGTTGCAGAAAGTCATCATGTTTTTCTTAATTTGCATACTTTAAAATTTTACTGCTTGCCTGACAATTATGAAATCATCGGTAAGGAGATTTATTTGTACAGTAATGCTGAAAGTAATTATTGTTTTAAAATTGTAGATTCATCTCTGGATGACATTAAATATGTATTAAATCCAACCTTCACGGAGAAACATATTCTAAATCTAGATTCAAGTACGAAACTGTCGAGAGCTATTGATGGGTCTTTGTATATGCCCGGAATTGTAGGATTAAATAATATTAAAGCTAACGATTACTGTAATGTTGTGTTGCAGGTAAATATTTAAAATTTGTTGCGATAAATAAATTAATTTAAATTATTTTAGTCCCTTTCGCATGTGGCTCCATTACGAGACTATTTCCTCAGAGAAGAAAATTATGGTAAAGTTAAGAGACCTCCTGGTGATTCTTCCTATACATTAGTCCAAAGATTTGGAGAATTAATGAGAAAATTGTGGAATCCTCGCAATTTTAAAGCTCATGTATCACCTCATGAAATGTTGCAAGCTGTCGTTCTTTGGAGCAGGAAAAAATTCCAATTTACCCAGCAAGGTACATATTTGAAATTATTTACATATTTAATTAAATAACTTTGTGTCTAGGTGATCCCATTGATTTTCTTTCGTGGTTTTTAAATGCTTTACATCGAGCTCTAAATGGAACAAAAAAGAAGCACAGTTCAATTATTTACAAATCATTTTTGGGTTCAATGAATATCTACACCAGAAAAATTCCGCCAACCGAATTGGACGATAAGCAAAAACGGACTTTACTTGCGACAGTCGAATATCAGGAAGTGGTCACCGAATCACCGTTTTTGTACCTTACATGTGATTTGCCTCCCCCACCACTTTTTATTGATGAGTTTCGTGAAAATATTATTCCACAGGTGAAATTCCCACCTTTAATGTTTCGATTATTATTTATTGTCGATTTTTGCAGGTGAATTTGTATCAGTTGTTAACAAAGTTTAATGGACAAACTGAGAAGGAATATAAAACCTACAAGGAAAACTTTATGAAGCGTTTTGAAATTACCCAACTCCCGCCCTATCTTATACTTTATATAAAAAGATTTACTAAGAATACATTTTTTGTTGAGAAGAATCCAACTATAGTCAATTTTCCAGTAAAGTAAGGGTTTGAATTATTTTGCACTTTTTATTTTTTTCGTAACCGTAATTTATTTTACAGAAATGTAGATTTTGGTGAACTGCTGACACCTGAAGTCAAAGCAAAGCATAAAAATACGACCTATGATTTA
Source organism: Ctenicera cuprea (assembly GCA_958336395.1). Classification (NCBI taxonomy): domain Eukaryota; kingdom Metazoa; phylum Arthropoda; class Insecta; order Coleoptera; family Elateridae; genus Ctenicera; species Ctenicera cuprea. Next base: position 20,658,153 of record OY284495.1, on the reverse strand, counting down.
ATTGCAAATATTGTACATGATGGGGAACCGACTAAAGGTACATATAGAGTTCATATTTTACAAAAGTCTACAGGAAAGTGGTACGAAATGCAGGATTTGCATGTCATCGATATTTTGCCGCAGATGATTACACTAACTGAAGCTTACATACAAATTTATGAACTTAGAATGTAATTAAGTTTAATGTATTTGTAATTTTTTTTTAGTATTAGAGTGTAAGGAAGAAGAAAGTAACATTAATTTTCTTTTGTTGTTAGTATATAAAAATGTGTAGGTTTCTATAAATTATATTTTAGATTCAACTTTTGTTTTTTAGTAGGGTGGCTACACAGCAAACTTTACTATAAACCTGCACTTTGGAAAGAAATTTTAAATTTTGGTAGTGATAGGGGACATCCTGAGCATTTATCATTGGCGGTAGTTTCAATATGTCGGGTTTATTTGTAATAATTATATTTTAAGGAATTCTTAAGGAATTCGACAAAATACTATCTTAAGGCTCGGTATTTCAATGTCCTAATAAGTTGCTATTAACATTTTATTTTCCTATTAGCGACTCTTTTTGTATTTTAACAACCAAATATGTACTATTTGTCAAACAATTTATTAGCTGCTTCAAACACCTAATAAGTTGGTTTACTCAGGGTTACCAAAAAGTATGGAAATGCTTTTGTGCCTTTAAAACTTAAGGCGGCTGAATTAGATATTATTACACATGTTATCAGGTAACTATAACTAGTAGGCTCGTTTGCCTCACGGATTTCTTAACATGGCCGCCAACTTGAATTTTTGTGATTGTGGGAACAACGGCTTCAGAATTATATTTTTGAATAGCTTATTTTTTTTTCTTTTCAACAGCCCTAAACTTGCAGGGATTGCAATGAAGAGAAAGCGCCAAAAATTAAACACATTAATTTGATCAATTTGACCATGCTTGTTATTTTAACGGTAGGTGTAGTTAGCGTGCATAGCTATAAAACAATAAAACAAAGGACGATCGGACGACAGCTCAGTAGTTTGTTTGTTTGTAAAATTTCAAAACCATGGCCTTGTTTTTATTGTGAGTTTTGAATAATGGCACATCTCAGCAAAAAACGAATTGAAATCTTTACGATGATTAGATACGATTATCGTGAACATATGAAGCATAGATAAAAAATGACACCCATCTAGAACGTCCACAAATTGCTAAATGTACAGTATGGAAAATTATTCAAAAATTGATTGTGTGAGAGACATACCTACAAGTAGAAGACCGCGTACTGCTACGAACAATGATATTGAAAAAAATCCAAAAAATCCACTACACAATTATCTCAGAATTATAACATCTGTGTATCACCCATTATTGATATTTGCCTAAAGAAAAATATCACCCTTATAAAATGCAAAATGTACCAGAACTATCAAAAGATGATTTTGACAGGAGGATCAAATTTGTGAAAGGATTAGGTCCGAAATTGAAAGAATTGAAAATTTTCCTAACTTTTTCTCTGTGCAAGCCGAAAATGGAAAAACTCGCAAATATTATTTTGAACATCTTTGCACAAGAGAGAATATTCAATCGTTGATGCTTCAAAAACTGCTCAGACTAAATATTCTCTCATGCGATACTTAGTGATTCGTACACCCCAGTTAAGATTAGTCCAGATATAAAGGTCAAATTCGTACACCTACCGACTTGGCTGGAGCATTACAACCAGTCAAATGTGTTATATTTTTTATATACAAGTCAAATTGTCAAAGCTGGAGAGTGTAAATGTTTTTGTGTGACAAAGAACTTGAACAAATGCTACTCGAAAGTGATGATTATTATAATTATTAAGTATATGTGATCATTATTTCCTGAACAATTAAACTGCGATAATACTCGTCTTGAGCAGGTAGAAACAAAATTTTTTGCGTAGGAGCTATCCAAAACAGCAAAATTGGTGCTCAAGACGGATATTCTCGTAAACAGCAATTTATGGGCACTGGGGGCCCCCAGAATCAGTTTTAAGCATTGAGCAGTGAAAAGATGAATTGTGTAATATTTTCTGATGAAGCAACTTTCTGCTTAAACAGAAATGTTAGCGAACATGACTGTCGATACTTGGTCCAATTCTAATCGTCATTGGATGGAAGAACTACATACGCAATATCCCAAAAAAATTAACATATGGGCTGGCATTGCATCAGATTGTCTAATTGTATACTGTGTTAATAACCTGTGCAAAATAGTGTTGGATGGATATTTTTGGTAGGTATCTAAAATATTAGTTTTGTAATATTATTCCCAAACGTCAAAACTTTTGAAGAAAGTGAAATAACTCGAAAACTGCTAATTTCCCCATGTACATCTAGAATTAAATGTAGAATATAAAAATACAATACGATACGTGATATACTTAAAATAACAAAGTACTATGTGCTGTACAGGCATAGCTAAATAAATACCCAGTATAAGTGGTAACAATTTTGGGAGAAACTTTTCTTAATATTTCCCATTTTACTATCTAATAACTGCATCACAGATTCACCACCATAGTGGTGTAATAATGAAGTAAAAGGTCGGTATAAAAACAAAAGGATGATAGCGTATATCACGACCTTCTTGATTATGAGACAAAAGCACACATAAGTTGTCTCGCAATCAAAAAGGTCCTGGCTTATAATTTATTTATATGTTTACATTTTAATAGTAACATTACTTTTTGTACATAAGATCAAACTTTCTATTCTCCAAACCTGCAAACTTGTTGATAACATCGTCATAAAATGGACGACTTGTTTGCAATTCTAATAATAATTCTTTTTCGATCGATATTCTTCCTATACAGGGAAATCTTTGTTCTTCTTCATCTTGTGATATTGCATGTCGCAAATATGTCTTGATTCTCTGTAAGCACGAAAAACTTTTTTCTGCAGATGAACTAGTAGACGGAATGGTGAGAATTAAACAGAATAATTTATATGTTTCTTTAAATATATCATTATTTTCGTGCAACAACTGTATTATGCCTTGCAGATTTTTGGCTCGGTACTGCTGATCAGAATAAATAATTTGTAGTTCATTTTTTAATCTGTTTATATTCATATTATTAAATAAATTAGGGTAACTTTGTTTTAAGCTGTCAAGGCTTTCAGTTGGAAATTTTTTAGAGTACTCTTCAAATTTAGAAACGTCTCCAAGCGAAATAAAAATCAGTTTTTCCATGTCCTGAAATCTGGTGTCCATTTGCACCAAAATAGTGTCTAATATTTCATAATATAAAATTTTATAATTTTGAAATATTTGATCAGCGCTTAAAAAACCTTGGGGTTGTCTCCTTTGAACGAACGTGGTTTTTGAGGAAGCAGCATCAAATATTTTTTTAACTTCTTTTTCATTTCTTTTGGATTGAAGATTGTTATAAACAACTTTAATTTGTAATAGGCAGTAAGTAATATCCAATGACTTTTTTTGGAGTACATTAAATAAAACGTGAGTTAATTCAAAAATTTCATTAAAAACCACAACCAAAAACGTAAACTCAAAATCGTTGAATTTATTTAAAAATCCTTCCGACTGCCGTATGGAAGTTTGGTCAGAAAATGGGTCGTTAATAATTTTCTCAAAAATTTCTTTTAAACCATCCCACTCAGTCAGAAATAAGTTTAAAATTTTTGAATTGGATGGCCATCTCGTATCGGCGGAAGTGGGAATACGCCTACCAATCACTGAATCACCTGCTCTTTTGGCTGAACGATGAAAAAATGTAGGAAGTCCACTTACATTTGCAAAAAATATACGACAATTAGAAATTTGAGTAACACCTTGTTGCAGCACTAAGTTAAAGCGATGTGCTAAAGAATGAACAAACACTGCTTGTGGAGCTACTTCTTTAATTTTTGTTTTTAGACCATTTAAATGTTCAGACATCACACTAGCACCATCATAACACTGAGCGACTAATTTCGATTTGCAGTTGTATCGTTCCAAAACGGAGTGGATCAGGTTGAATAATGTTTCAGTTGTACGGTCTTCACTAATGTCGAAAAATCCAAAAAATCGTTCCACTAATTTTGCATTAGAATTAACATATCTAAGAATGATGGATATTTGAGATTTTTGCACAATATCTGTGTTATCGTCCACCTGAATGGAAAAGAATAATGCTTCGTCTACTTCTTTTGCAATACACTCTTCAATATATTCAGAAATACAATTAATAAGTTCATTTTGTATTGTTTGCGATTCTCCTGAAAATGTAGCTTTAATTTTCTGATAATGATTTCGAATATCTACAGGGCTTCTATTCACAAATGTTTTTAATAATTCCTTAAAGTTTCCTCGATTTAAGGAATCAACTGGTTCGTCATGGCCACTAAATGGCAATTCCTGTTTTGCCAAATAAAGCACCGCGTCAATCGGCAACTCCATAAAACGGCGATTTAATTGCACTTTTTCGTTAAATTTTAAAATATACAACCTCTGATTTTCTTGCAACGCATCGCCAATAGTATGAGAATTTTTCTGAAGTTGTTTAACACCAATCGCGCATTTTAGGTGGTCTGAAGATCCTTCATGCTTGTGTAGAGCACGTGTAACATTTAAAAAATCGTCAAAACCACTTTTATTAAATACAGAATTTTTGTTACTGATAAGAATGCAAGGCCAACAAAACAGTTTTTCTAAATAATAACTCCCACATAACCAGCGATACTGTTCATACCACACATTTTTAAACTTTCTGTTGTAAGATTTACCTTTATTTTTAACAGTTTTACTTATTGCCAATGTCGGCATCGGTCTTTCTAAACCTAAAACTTCTTTTTTATTCTCGTTATTTAACCTTGAAAAAGGCGTTTCAAGTAAAACACATACGGTGTCATGAAAAGGAAACATTTTGTATTTTAAACGATTCTCACAATGAAAGATCGACACTTCGCTCTACGAGATATGCACACAAAGCGAAGCGCTATGAATATCGAGTCATGATCTGGCTGACGCCACCACGCTACGCTATAAGGGATACGTTGGCATGGCAACTATGTATTTTGGTGCATCGATAGCGGAAGTCTTTATAACTCGCTTCAGGCTTCAATTCACGTTGTGACGTTGAAGATATAGTTGCAGAAATGTAGATATCTTTCGCTTTTTATTAAACAGAGCAGCCTGATGAGAACACGGGAAAATTTGATAGAAATGGAAAGGGGGACCCTATAGGTCACATAAGAATTGTAGATTAGTTGCAGAAAGCATGTTTGGCAGAGTTATGAGCAGTTGAAAATATGTATAACAAACCAATCATCAATTATCATCGTTGAAGTCGTCATGCGCGGATGTAACCACAGATGTAACGTTCATTACTGCTGCAGCGGCGTGATGGCGTACCAGAAAATACAGGACCGAATTCGGCCTAAATGTTATAAATTGTAGCGCAACTAAATGCATACATTGCATATTTCTGCGGTTGTAGGAATGAGACCAAATTTTGGAATCAGTCAAACAGTCTAAACAAACGCGCTTTTTACGATACTAAAAAATATTTGAAATGCGCGTATCAGGTGTAGCGATACAGCGACGGCGTCAGGGTTTCTTAGAGGGGGGTCACAATTCGGCACAATATTTTTGGAGTTGGGCACACTTTGATATCAAATTATTAGCGTACATTCCAGTTGGTATTATAGAAAAATATACAAAATAATTAAAATTTCATAAAACTTTTTATTTTAATAATAATTTGCAAGGATGCTTTTGTGCATATTCATTCATTCTTCGGTTTTTTGATAAAAAAAAATTTAGTAGAGTGGTGTTGGTTTCCCGGTTACTCATTTTACTTTGATGGTAAAAATCAAGGTTTGTATAAAATAGTAAAACACTGAAAATACAACTACAAAAATACAATCCTGCTACGGTGGGGGTGGGGGTGGGAGGATGAGACGTGCGACTATCCAACGGCCCGAACTTTCTATTCAAACGCAAAACTGCAAATTTTTTTTGATTGTCGGCAACTATCAAACGGCAGAGAAGTTGGCTTCATAAAAAATTATACAATAAAACTGTGCTTTTTAAATTGTTACGTCTGGGGGCCGAAGCCCTTTTCGCTCTATCCTAATTCCGGCACTGGTCACAGTTGTTTTTGGTTTTTAGATTTTTACCATTCTGAGATATTTTAAGTTATAATTTAATAGTCTGTTTAGTAAACTCGGATCCCTTCCACCTGTCTCAACATTGAGTGGCGAAGGGCCTCCGCTACTAGAAGCTACATATTTACACGTAAATTATACAAGATGCAGATTGTCAATGCAGACAAACAAATTTAGGTTCACAGAAGATGTTTGGCTTATTGGGAGCTTGATTTTTTTCAGTGCGTATATTCTTCTTCTTATAGTGCCATACCCTGTTTAGGGCGTTGGCTACCTCTCTCCTATGTTTGTGTTTGGTGCGCGGCCATAGATAATCTGCACAGACAGACGCAGGGGACCTACAGTTTAACGTGGGCTCCGAAACACAGAAAGTGCATGCACTTCTTCTCCAGAGAGGTTTTCCTGGGGAAAAATCCACCTCGTTGGTTTCCCATTGCCTTTCGAGGGAGAACGACCGCGCCGGGAATCGAACCCGGATCCGCTGCATTGGTAGCCCGCGCTCTTACCACTGAGCTACGGCCGCTCTAGTAGTGTAGTAGTAGTAGTGCGTATATATTAGTTCTAAAAACATTTTGAAAATCTCTGTTAAGGCATTTCCCTGGAAATTTAGAAAAGTGCTAAGTTTAATTAACTTCTAACCCGTTTTTTTTCCAAGAAAATTTTCTGGGGATGTTATAGGTTTTTTGGGGTTTTTCTTGGGGGTTTCTTTTTCTTAAACTTTTTTCCGGGCTTTTATTCGGCTTTTTTACGGGATTTTCTTTCCGGAAATTTTTTTGCCCATTGCTTTTCTACATTTCTAGATTCACAAGGTCCTTACAACATTTAAGTAAGTAGTTGCTCCTTAGGTAACCAATCTATCTACCTAATATTAAATCCAAATCTCTTTATCCTCTCTCAACTTTTGGTGACGACAAAGTATGCTCATATCTCGACATAGTTCATTTGTTATTCTTATTATGCTTGCCGGTAACGATGTTTATGTAACAGTCATGTAGGGCGGCGCGGCACTTGATTTCAAAAGTGTGCGTATTTTAAAAGAAGTCATCAATAAAAGCATGGCACGTAGTCCACGGATTTTGCTAGTATTATTTATTTTACTTAGGCGCAGGGGGAAGCACTTGTTTAGTTGTATACACGTTTACGTTTAAACTGTCTGATTTTTTTATAAGCAAAAATTCGATTGTTTGTTTAGTTTGTTTAGTTTTTTTTCACAGCCATAACAACAAATAAGTACATAAGTACATGTTACAGGCATAGTCATAACACAGAATATAAAAAGAAAAACAAAGTACAAACATTTAAGTTACAAACGACTATCAAAGTATTCAGCTATCGAGTAAAAACATTTATTTACCAGAAACTTTCTAAGTTTGCTTTTAAAAGATAAGATAGTATTGCACATCTTTACTTCGCCAGGAAGATGGTTAAATATTTTAGTGCACGAATAAATAGGCCCTTTCTCATATAAAGTCAAGCCATGTTTAGCCAGAATTAAATTATTCTTATTCCTAGTGTTATACACGTGAATATTACAGTGCTGAGTAAATTTAAATCGGTTATGAAAAACATATACGCAACACTTATAAATATATAAAGACACAAATGTTAATATGCCATGTTTAACAAATACTGGCCGACATGACTCAAGGTAACCAAGATTAAATATCAGTCTAATGATTCTTTTTTGATTTATTAATACACGTAAATTATCTACAGAGTTACCCCAAATAATCACATTGAGAGCCATGTGTGTGTATGCTAAGGAATAGTAAACACTAAGAAGTCCATTAGCAGATAAGCTTGTTTTTAAAGTTCTCAATGCAAAATATGCTCTATTCAGCTTTTTACACACCCCATCAACATGAGAGGTCCAAGTCAATTTGTGATCAATTGTTAGCCCTAGAAGTTTGGTTGATTCATGAGTGACTATTTTACAACCTTCAATATTAACAGTTAAAGGAAAAACCTGCTTACGCTTATGAAAAACCAAAACTACAGTTTTATTACTATTCACAATTAGATTATTTTTGCTGCACCAAATTTTAAATTGTTTCATAATTGACTCAGCCTTCGAAATTAATTCCTCAGAATCATGTGCCGAGACCCCCACTGTTGTGTCATCGGCATAACTTATCAAACATTCACTCTTCAAATGCAGCTTTAAATCATTAACAAACAACACAAACAGTAGGGGTCCCAACACAGACCCCTGAGGCACACCACGCTGTGTATTAAATTTTTGAGATGTAACACCTGCCATCTGAACACATATATTCCTGTCTTTTACATACGACAATATCCAGTTATTAAGTACTCCTCTTATACCCAATCTATTTAATTTCTCTCCAAGAAAATCATGGCTTATTGAATCGAAAGCGCATGATAAATCGAAAAATATACCTGCGACGATCATGCCCCTATCCAACGCTTTTGTTACATATTCAACAAAATCGAAACACGCAGTTTCCACGGATTTACCTCTTAGGTAGGCATGCTGAACATCGGACAATAGTTCATTACTATAAAGAAACTGCGTGATTCGCTTTGACACAAGAACTTCTAATATTTTTGATACAACAGGCAAAACAGATATTGGCCTATAACCATCCAAGTCATTGACAGCATTATTAGTTTTCTTTAATAGAGGCTTGACTTTAGCTATTTTCAATACACTAGGGAAAATCCCTTTCTCTAGGGAGTTGTTAATTAATGTAGTAAAAGGTAATAAAACAATATCAATGATTTGCAGAAAAACATTCAGGGTGATCTCATCAAGACCGCAGCTTCGTTTGTTACGAATTGCAGATGCTGCTGCTTTAATTTCCTCAGGTGTAAATGGAATAATTTGTAGAGAATTTACAGGACTACTTAGCGAGTATGTGCAACAACTGGACAAACTTTGAAAATGTTTTTTCAATTTAGTTTCAGCCAATGTAGAAAAATATTCACCAAAACAGTTGGCTACCTCGAGAGGCTCTTCGACAGGTCTCCCATTAGAATAACATACAATCTTTTTATCTTTCGAATTTTGTTTAAGATTGGAATTTACTATATTCCAAACTGTTCTAGTTTTGTCTGATGATTCTATTACTTTTTTGTAATAAAATTGAAATTTAACCTGCCTTAACTTGTTTCTGTATTGCTTTCTAGCATTTTTATATATTAAAGCAATGTTATCAATATGCAGCCTATTCTTTAAATCGGCCCAGAATTTAACATTATCTTTTAGTCGAATGATTTCTGGGGTAACCCATTCATTATTCTTTTTAATTTTGTTGGTAGTGCTGTATTTGGGGCAAGCTATATCGAAACAGTTGGTAAGACTATTACTGAACCTAAAAAATTGTTCGTTAACACAATCAAAATTTAAATATGTGCTCCAGTCAATAGAACGCAGCAGATGTGCAAAATATGACACGCTATATTCATTAATGCTTCTTTTAGTTATGGTCGCTTTCTTATTTGCAAATTTTTTATTGAAATTATTTGCAGAAATTTTTAACAATTGTGCGCAATGATCAGAGAGACCTGGTTCGAACACTTTCGTATCACAATACAAATTACTGACATTTGTTACTACATAATCTATATTACTAGCTCTAGTTTTGCATATTCGTGTGGGCTCCCTAATGAGAGAACGCAGCTGGTAGCCATTGAAAATATCAAATAAAATTTTTTTCATTTGTACGTTTCGTACATTGTTCATGTTGTCAATATTCAAGTCGCCCATAAGAACTACATAATCACTTCTGCGCAATACTTTTCCTAAAATTAAGTCGACTTTATCAAAAAAATTATAGATATTGCCATACATGGAACGGTAGACTGCTAAATACAATACGAAGTTTTTGCAATGTTACACTTAATGCCAACACATTCAACATCAATATCGGGTATTGAAACATACCACAGCCACGCGATATGCAGTGTTGCCAGATATTAGTTTGTAAGACGGCAATGTACAGTAAGTATACATTATATCAGATATTGAAGAGTTCTCTGATAACAGATGAGGTGGCGCAATGGTTGAAAATGCGTGTACGCTTTAGATGGTCTTGTGATCGGTTCCCCCGGTGGGTTATTTAAACTTTTTTTTAAAATTCTATTGCATGGTTTTTTATTAATTTTGTTTTTATTCTGTGTATGATGGAATGTTCTTGTTCATGCCACTAGGTGTTGCAGCAATACTGCAAGTATTATGGCTATGGTACGTGTCAATTCTCGCCAATGGTTTTAACAATGAAGCATGTTTCTTTTAACCTATAACGTCTTTCTCGGGACATATCTTATAAAAATATTGACATTTTTGTGGCTTCATTTAACAACACTGTGAATAATAACTTTTTGAAATATATAATGTAGATATTTAAAGAGTTAGCAACTTCTATTAAGAAACATTTTAGTTTTAGACAGTTTTTTGCAGGAATTTGTTCAAATTCGATATTTACAAATAAGGCGCCATTTTGAAAACTACGGCTTGACGCTTCTTCGCTAATAGATGCTCAGGATGTCCCCTATAACTGTACCGCAATTTAAAAGTCTTTCCAAAGTGCATCTCTTTTAGGCGTAGCCGGCCTTCTATAAGGGTGTCCGATGGGTGTCCATTGGTATCTTGGAAACTATAACAACTAAATGAGGAAAGATGTAGATATTTTAGAGTACAGCTTAGTACCTGTTTTGTATTTTAAAACAATGCTGCAACGTTTACTAGATATATTTGGAAATAACGAAAAACGCATATTGATCTGAATTTATAGCATCGGGATTCCTCCCCCCTGTCGTGCGTTACTATAATGAAGTAATGAAAAATTTGGATCAAACCCGAGACCTGATTGAAAATGTTATTTTGGAATTTGTTTGTAGATAAATCTGCTTTCCTGTGCGTTGAGTTTGATTCCAAATTTTTCATTACTTAAATATAACGCACGGCAGGAGGGAAGGAATCCCGATACTATACATTCAGAGCCACCTATCGCAATTCGTGTTTCCTATTCAGCAGACTTAAGGGATGTTTCTACTTCGTTGCTGCAATTTTCAGATTTATTGTGGTTGATATTTTTTGTTTTTTGTTTATGATGACTGCTCAGCAGTCGAAGTATACATAGAGTATAAAAAAAAGTTCTTGTGAGAACTGAAGGGTTTATTTTTTCTTAATTGTATGAAATGTGTACGTGTACCAATTAAAAGATGTGTTAAAAAAATTACAAGAAGTTTCTCATTAGAATAGAGATCTTGTGTTCAGATATTCTAACTTGATTAGGCATTTGAGGTGTTTAGGAGGTGCAACGATTTTTTTAATGAAGAATACATTTCTTCGTAATTACGTGTACTACACTAACGAGTTTTTCTCATTAGGGATCACATGTGTTGGTTGACACACTGTAAAGTAAACGAAAGGCGATAAAAATCATCATGTTTAAGCTATATTGCTCCGGGGTGATAGTAGAATAAGATTTTAAACACAATTTTTAGATATTTTAATATCTGTGCGAACAAGTTCTCTTATTTTTTAGATGACGAACCTTTTTCTTAAGTTTTAAGTTTGCTTTAATTCCAAGCAATTTAAAACAAAAAGAATTGTTTTTATCCTTAAGCAAAATAGGTTTCTAACTACAATTGTAACGCGTATCTTGGCCAAGGTTTTATCCTGCCAATACCCCCAGAACAACCATTAGATAGAAGGTGATTACTCCTTTCGCGCGTGACGTAGCTATGGAACTCTCCCCTAGAGGCCTCAACTATCAAAAATTTGCTACTAAAAACGAAGCTTAAAAAATTGTTTCGTGTTATTTACCGATTTTTTTCTATAACATTCTTAAATTATTTATAATATTTGGGTATTTATATAACTTAAACTACGAAAAATTAAACCGTAGATCAAATTGCTAAACATACAACGATAAATCATTTTTATTTGAGTTTATCGTAACATATACACGTAATATAGAAGTCACTTATACATTTCAGAATTTAGTTTTTTTATTTTGCCAGATAACTTGTTATGCTCGTTAAACGTAAGGGCAGGGCCAGCGGGTGGTCTAGTGGTTAAAGTCCCAGGCTTTGAAACTAGACTCTCAACGGCAGTAAGTTCGGGTTTTCTGCCAGTCGGAAATTTTTCTGAATAAGGTAAATCCGGTGGGTCGATGGAAAGTGTGTGTGGTGTGTATGTTGGGTTGCATGTCTTTCAGGGGTGGGGCATGTCTTTCAGGGGTGGGGCATGTTAGACCGGTGAATAGCGCCGAAGTGCGCTGAGCCCGGGTAAGGGGGTGGATGGGAATTATGGAGTCGTGCTCACGCACGGCCTCATGATTCCTAAGAAAAAAAGCGTAAGGGCGTTAAAATTTTATTGTTCAACAAATACATTTTTTGTACTTTAATCAAAACAAAAATTCCAAAGGTTTTTTGAAAGTTTTTATTCTACAAGAATCAAAATTTATTAAATCTATACCTTCATCAAATTTCTTTTTCAAATCCAAAAGATGTTCATTCTAAGAATTTTCATCAATCATAAAATTGACCTTAGCGTTGATTTTGTGTCATTTTCTCCGCCATATTCAATAAAAATTCTAATCATTTAAATATGAAAGGAATATCGTAAACAAGCTTCCCATAATCTTCCCTTTTCTCTATTTTTACCTCAAAACTTACACCGTGATTATTTAAAAAAAATGGCATTAAAAATATTGTAATTTAAATGTTTTTATGCGTAGAAAAAAGTGTAGGAACGTTTTTAGTAAATGTTTCAATTTTATTAACATTTATCTTGTTAATTTTGGTGTTATCCCTGATTTGCTTTTTATTGATAGGTTTTAATTCATCCAAATCGTGTTCGTGTTTCATTGTTTTTGTTGTTCTAATGGTAGATTTTGTGATATTTGCTTGATATTTTTGTTGAGTAATTAACTTTGATGTTGAATTCCAATGCAAAAACGATTTACGAACGATATCTTTAGTTCTGCTCTCATATAGAGATAAAATAAGGCGTGATAATTGTTCTGCCGGTACGGTCCTGTATTTATTCATATCCACATCATTTAATCTTTTTAACAAGTTTCTCAATTCTGATGTGTTAAGTTGTGCTCGAGAAATATTACTGATGATATCAATTATTACTGCAATTTTATAATGTTCCGCTTTTTCTGTTGAAACTTCTCCAGTTGCACTTGCAGCTAAAACAATTTCAACGATTTTTCGTTGAAGTTCTTTTAAAAGATTCCTTTTTTGTATACTGTATTTTTTCATATCTGAAAAGTAAGGTGGCAATTCTGCTCCTCCAGCTTGTCGTTTATGATTCTCATTATATAAAGTGGTATTGCTGCCATTAAAATGATCTTTATTGGAAGACATTTGATGTTTCTGTTTGTTGCATGTATCTTCAGTACAAGTTCTTTTTAACCTATGTTTAGGTGCAAGAGGTCTTTGATGTAGTTTTTTCTCAATATTGCATTTACATGGAGGTTGTGCAACTGGTTTCTCTTGAATTACCGTATCCGATGCAGATGCTCCTTGTACATCCGAAGCTGCCATGCTTTCTTCTGCAACAAACCAGAAGTCATCAAGAAAATCAACTTTTGTTGATAAAATGCTTTGTTTGGCTTCGAAATTGTTGCATTCACAGACAATGCTCTCAGGTATATTGCACTTACATATAGTTTTATGAAGTTTTTTATATGACCCAATAACTGAACCTAAATTAGTTCTGTCTGTTACAATTTCTAATGATGATTTTTGTGTTTCATTAAAACTATCTGCTGAAATCTTTTTTGGTTGAATTGCTTCGGGTGTTTCTTGACGTGCATCAGGTTCACACTTGCATATTTGATATACATTTGGAGGAACATATGGTTTGTTAAGTTCGTGCCATGAGTACCATTTTTTAAGAAGCAATAATGCGGAAGATACATGTCTAAGATGTTCATCAAATACAGATTGTTTTTTCAATTTTACATTTTCTCTGCCAATTTGGCTAACACATTTGCAAGGCGTTGTCTTGTTATCCGATTTGGGAAATTCTGCTTCTATTTCACTGTTCCCCATCATGGATGTTTCCAAAAGCTTTGTCATGCATTGTTTGGGCATTATGTGAATATGACAAACTGTTGTGTAAGCAGGAAGGGGTGGATTAGGCTCATTTTGGCAAGTGCTGAGTATAAGATCATTAAGCACATGTTGATTTATAAAACGCATATGGTATGGCGTGTATTTATACGTTCTCATTTCTAGGGAAGTATAATCATCTGATTTTGCATTTTTACCATAATATTGTAAAACGGTATTGCTGTTGTCTGTAGCTTCTATAACACGTTGACGATACGTCTTGACGTCCCAAAATTTACTTCCAGAAAGGTCCCTGTTTAAAATATACAACTGTTGGTGGTCTTTCTTATCATGTTGATGGCATTCCGCTCTGTTTTTACGATACCTTACATAGTTGGAATTTCTGAAACACTTTCCATTGTAATTTACTAGAAAAACTTTTTCATAACTATCACAAGTTTTCAACAATTCAGTGTTTTCGTCAATGGGGTATATTCCATCATATAATGGTTTTATATTTACAACAGTAATGCTGCGTTGCATGCATGTATCACATGATTTCGATTCTAAATATACTAACCCGTCATTAATGACCGAAGAAACTGCTCCATTTATGTCCAAAAAGTAATGCCCATTTTCGGTTACGTTCATAGTTATATCATTTGGTAGATTAATTTCAGTTTCGTAATTGTCACTACTATACAGGATCGTAGCGTAATTGGGATGCTCAAATTTATAAAACAATTGTACAAAAACCCATTCGCTATCCATGGTTTGCTCGTAAAGAAGAGAACTCATTGAATCCATTCCAAAGAGACTGTCTTCATCTTCGAACATGATCAATTCTGGTGCTTCAACAAACCATGATGATATTTTTGTTTTGTCACTAAATTGGGTCGTGAATATGCCACCACCATATATAAAATTTATGGTACCATCATCTCTTACGTTTATATCTCCATCGTAATACTCGTCTTTAAATGTAGTTTGAAAAACGTTATTTTGGTGTTTAACGTGCGTATTTGTAACTTTTAATTGTTTACCATCATGGGTTATCAAAGTAAATTCAATTGAAGGATTGAAGCCTTTTTGCATAACGTATATTTCCTTGGAATTTTTAGCCTGTAGTTTGTGCTTGCGTAGATTAATTCTGCGATATTTAAAATAACGACTTTCCGTTCCTGCAATTATGTGTCTTCGTCTCCAATTAACAATACGATGCAGTTTTGATTCAAGTTTAGTTAATTTAGTTTTTTCGTCCTGAATATTGTTTGGTCTTGTTTTTACTCTATATTTTGTATGCGTTTGAGCAGTAGAATGAGGAATTTCGCAATGGATTATTTGTCCGCTAGCCGAAAATATATCCAAAGTTCCATCACTTTTCTTAACCACCACATGACCATTTCTCATGAAGGTTCTTGAATCTTCATTTACTATATTGTTACAATATGGATTCATTTCAATATATTTTTGTTTTATATTAAAAGGTTGTTTGTTTATGCCAGGTAAGGTATGAATTAATAATCCAGAAGGTAAAGAAATTTTTATGTCATAGCAATTATTGTTGTAAAATATGGAGTCAGTTAATTTTACTGGGAACACTTTAACTACTTCTACATCTCTTGTTGTTTTGACCATTGGGTGTTTGCATAGCAGAGAAATAGTATGTTTGCCAATTTTTACATGTATGTGAGATTTTATACGTTTTATATATTCAAATTTGTGAAGTTTACTTGAATAGACTTTAAACATCGGAATTTGTATTTTTTTTGCTTCTTCAATTTTTTTAAGTACTTTGTTGCATTCTGGAAGAAATGGAAAGTATTAAGATTTATTGATGGGAGATTTTTAATACAATACAGGCGTATAAGAGCAAAAGTAACGTTTAAAGTTTGTATGGATATTTGGCTATTGATTGTATACACATTCAGTTGTTTTCGTTTAAAAGTGCTAAACGTATTTATAGATGCACTTTTAACACTCTTAAGATTTATAACTTTTGGCTTGAAAATATATTGTTTATACAGATTTACACGAAAAAAATACTCTGGTTAAAATTCGACTAATCCAACGATTTTCGAGACAATACAATTATTTCAAAAATATGAATTTCCATAAATGTCTGAGTGTAAGTTCTACAAATCAAAGTATCAAAAAGAAGCTCTTAATAACATATACCCGGAAAGATTTTCTTGCCAAGTTACTGCTTCGGAAAAAGGGATAGTCTCAACAGGGATTTTAAGTACAGCCCCGTTTTATAGATTTTGACAATAGTGTTAGGATTTTGAGCTTTGAATCATTTTAGATAAAACGAGAATATTATAATTAAGGTGAACAGCCCATATTATCATATGTACATAAGAGTTCAATCGCATTGTTTGATCAAGTTACAGAACGTTGCACTCCTTGCAGAGTTATTAAATTTATTATATTGCAGTTTACTTGCCCCGATTGTGTTCAATGTTAGCTGAAGTCTTCGAGGTTCACTAATTAATATATAAATATATTACTAATACTTTGTTTACTCATTATTTAGCGTAATCAGTTGACCCTGACAAGACTGGATTGTCTAAGGCACAAGAAACGACTTCCGACACCGCCGAACTAACGTGCAATTAACATTAATTTCAGTATATTTAACGGAATATAAATATTTAAAAACCAGTATATGTTGTTAAGACTGTTACGTGTATTTATGATGAGCTCTCGACTAACTTTCAATTTGACATTCAAAATCCGGTTCAAATCGAAGTCAGCTGTTAAGCTTTTTGCCGCTGTCGCTGTTTAACTTACTGAAAAGCAATATGTTAATTTACGATTATTTATATTTTTCGAACTTTGAGTTTATAGAACAATAAAATTTTAGTGGCGTCTTTCTAACTGCACCGGCGTCATTTTTTCGGACGAACATACGTTGCAAACGAAGCGTTTTCAGACCCATGATTATGAGGACTATTTGGTATTGTTTGTAGAAGTTATTCTCAAAGCACATCTTAAAGAAACACTCAGACCTTCATGGCAATTCAATTCTTTTTAATAATTGAATTACATCAAACATTTTGGAATTTCAACAAAAGTTTTTTTGTGTATTTTTGTATAAAGAATAATATTTTTAGATCTAAAGTTTTAAAGTCTCGATCGTGTAAAAAATACGCTGAGAGATACGTCAAGCACTCACTTACATCTCCATCAATGAATTTAAACGAAAGCAAATGAAAATGTAAGTCGTTAATAGTAAAGTAGCCATACAAAATTTGAATTAATAATAATTTTCTCAATTTATGTCGAAGAAAATAAATAAAGCGTGATTACAATGTTCTATCCTTAAGAGGCTAAGAAAGGAAGGAAAGGTTGATATGAACTATTGCTGTTATTTGATCTGTTATGTTTTTAAAATATTTAGCATCACTTTCTAAACACACCGTGTAATAAATAATTGTGGTAATAAAATGTTAAATATAAAAATTTAAATTTTTGGCTGTTAAATTCATTTGTGTGCTTTGTTGGTTTAAATGAAATACACACAACGCAGTGGTCTAAGGAAGATTTTAAAATGTTATTACTTATAAAATAAAGTTTAACTTAGAACTGTATGAATTTTTATAATGTCAATGCTATTTGGAGGTCCCACACCCAAACCTATTGCCTAACTATGACGCGGCTGCTAAAAACTTATAATAAACAAATAGACTATGCTTTGCAGCACTGAAATGTCTCTCGTGTCTCGTCGTTCTGTACTCGTCCAAACGTGCACATGCATTGTAAGCGTAGCGAGGCCCAGGCCGGATTTTCCATACTG
Source organism: Ctenicera cuprea (assembly GCA_958336395.1). NCBI lineage: Eukaryota > Metazoa > Arthropoda > Insecta > Coleoptera > Elateridae > Ctenicera > Ctenicera cuprea. The sequence goes on along the minus strand of OY284495.1, from coordinate 20,640,206 downwards.
TGTATTAGACAAAGCGCATGCTCCTTTTTGCGTAGATTTCCTGACCCTAAGCGGCAATATGAATTTAAAGAACGTTTTTAAATAATTAATAATGACTTTTACTAACACCTACTAAAAAAATAAAGATTTCACTTTATTTGTTTTGATACCTCTGCGAGTTTCTCAGAAAGCGCTTCATGCGCCTGTGCGGTAATTCGCCACTTCATTAAGCACTGTACACAAAATAAAACTGTATAAAATTTTTAATAACAAATAATAAGCTGTAGAGTTGATAGCGGCTCGATATTGTCTCTTTGTGCTTAGAATTAATTATCAAGCATGTGGCATGTTTGAGAGGCTTTATTGCATTGCCGCAGCATTTGATAATCTGGATTTTTGCTGACAATCATTTTATTGAGAGTATTCCAAGCATTCTGTATGAGATTTAAGTCAGGCGGTTCTGCAGGCCATGACAGTGCAGACATTTAATGTTCCTATAAGATTTTCCTGATAGTTTTTGCAGCACGTGGGCGTCCATTATTATGCTTCAAAATGAACTGTTTTCCAACTTGATGTGCCTCTCCAATGGCAATAAGTCGAAGTACCGTGCTCATTGCTTTGGATTTAAAAAATCTAATAACACGAGAATGGTTATTTCGCTTATAAACGAATTTTCCATCCCATACCATTATTTTAGTATCTCACCAAACAAGAACCCGTTGTCCATTTCTTCAATTTTCGTGCTACGAAACATAACCTAGACGAATATCATAATTACTTCTATAGAATGCTGACACTACCTCATGGGCTGTGAAATAGTCGAAGATGCTGTAGCATTTTCGACGTATTTAGTCGACTACGTTAGCTATCCCCCTTCTCTTTACAACTCCTATCACATTTTCAGACGCAGTCAAATATCTAAGGGTTGTATTTGATTTTCATAAGAGATTGCACTGAACGAGACACGCACAGTTAAAAATATGAAAAAATGGATGTACTTTTGACAGTGTTTGCGTGCCATGGGAAAATTATGAGGATGTTTCTAAAGAAAGATTCAAGAGAAGGAGCATAGTAGGGTTAGAACTAGTTGCATTAGCTGTCACAGGAGTTTTTGAACGCACCCCTGAAGACTGTTCTGGGTCTCCCCCTCTAGATGTCTTCGTGAAGAAGGTTATTGGTTATTGGTTATTGGTTGTAGCAATTTCAGAGCACGGTTTTGTGAGTCCCTGAACACCCCGGCCAATAAGGCCTATTGTGTTTCTCTGCCTTTGCGTTTTGATTTAGGCGAACAGGTTAAGACCCTTTACTAGGTTTAGTAGCCTGTGGACCAGATCTTTTTCCGGTATGCCTACCTGTGGGTCTATTTCGCCCAACAGGTTATGACGTCGGCGGTTTAATGCTTCACATTCAAAGATTACATGAGAGGCAGTTTCTTCCTCTTCATTACAGAGTCTGCATATGGGTTCTTCTGTATATACGCCCATTCTGTGCATGTGTTTCCTTAGACTGCAATGACCGGTTAGTAGCCCCGTCGCAATTCTAAGATTATTTCTGTTGAGTTTCAGTATTTCAGTTGTTAGATTCTGAGATGGTCTTCCCATCATCAGTTTACTGTGTCTTTGTCCTTGCACGTGGTTCCAATATTGCTGGTGTTGTTGTTTGATCCACTCAGTTATTCCCCACGTGCTGTCGCCTTTGTGATACCTAGTACTGGTTCAGGACCAATAAAGGTTGCCTCAGATCCTTTCCTCGCTAGTTGGTCTGCTTTTTCATTGTCTGCTATGCCCTTATGACCTGGCACCTACACCAGTGCTACTTGGTTGTGTTTTGCCAGGGTTTTCAGGTTTTGCAGGCATTCCCAGACTAGCTTGGATCTTATCTGCTTTGATGCTAATGCCTTTAGGGCTGCCTGACTGTCAGTGAGTATGTGGATAGGTTTGCCTTTGGTTTGCCTTCTCAAATTCTCACAGACACAGGTTCCCAGAGCGAATATCTCCGCTTGGAATACCGTGGTGTTTTGCCCCAGTGAGACATGCATGTTGTGCCTTGGGGTTTCGCCGTGTATTCCAGCACCTGACCCGTTATCCATCTTAGATCCATCTGTGTACCAGATCAGCCCTCTTGACGGATTCTGTTCTTCCCTACGACGCCATTGATCCCAGTCCATTTGGATTTCAAATGGTTTGTCGTATGAAATTTTTGGAATCATAGTGTCGCTACCCATGTTTAAAAGAGGGTTTGCGATATCATTTGTGATTCTGGTGTGCCCAAGGTTATTCTGGGTTTTCCAGTTCATGTTACATGTCAGCCTGTATGCTGCCATCCTGGCCTCTCCCCTGATGAAAATGTCGAGGGGGGGGGGGGTAGGTTTAGCATTATTTCCATGGCTGCCGTGGGTGGGCTTTTCATTGCTCCTGTTATGCATAGACATGCTAGCCTCTGAATTTTTGTGAGTTTTGCAATTGCCTGCTTTTGTTTGACCTTTGGCCACCAAACCAGGGGACTAGTGTTGTTTTTGTAGGATTTACCCTTATGGTTTTCCTTTATGCACCACCCTTCAGTGAAGAAGGTTAAAGCTGTCGCTAAGATACCTCTTCTTGATGCACTGGTTTATTGCCTGTGACTTGCATTTATCTTAGATAAACACTTTTATACGATTACGAATATCGGGGAAGCTTCTGACCCTAGAATATCAATATTCACTGATGTATTAAAGACCAAGCGTGCGACAAGGTCTGAAGTGTTGTCTGACGACACCTACACTAGTATACCAGTAGGTAAATTTACCACTAAGGTGGTGGAAATAATGTATGGTGCCAATACAGCTCCTAAACGTGGGGTTAATAACAAAACTATTCGCATATCAAGCGATAGCAGAGCGGCCTTGTTGGCCTTGCGAAATTGAAAAATTACTCCATGAACGGCCCTTCAGTGTTACCAAGCTCTTGACTTGATATCGAGAGAAAATGTCGAACTCAAGTGGGTGAAAGGACATGACGAAATTAGGGATGAAGCGGATGAGTTAGCTAGGATAGACTTTCTAGGCAGTTGTGTCTTTCTCATAGAGTCAGTGATGGGATAACAAGCACAGCTGTCTCCAAGTGATGGAAGCTATTGTTGTGCCTTTATATAAAATGGCTAAATACTACACGCAGCTGCCCCACAGAAATCGGCGACTATTTTTTAGTCATTTTACGAGATACTGTTAATTAAACAAAACACATACACAGAATGGGACTGGTAGACAGCCCTAACCGTCGTGGTTGAAGACAAGACGGCAGAGCATGCAGCCCTCGCAATAACAAGCAGTATCCCAACTACTGACACTCGACAGTTTATCTTAAGGGTTGGATGGCTTGAGGGTTGGCTTTTTAGAGACGTCTACGTTTTAATCCATCTTCATGTGGTCGATTTCTAATAGTTGTGTTGAAGACCAGTACACTCACTGTTTCTTCTAGGCCTAGTACTTCTGTTCCAATCAGCGTGTCTTTGAGATACACCATCAGACTCTTATAGGGTGCAATATTTGATTGCATCGTGTCATTTTATATATTGGCCCACTTTACTACTTGTATATTATATAAGCATTAATTCGTTTTCTTGTAAACGCATTCTCTTTATATCACATTATTTTAATATTCTTTTTCTTGTAGTGCCATACCCTATTCAGGGCGTTGGCGACTTCTCTCCTACGTCTGTGTTTGTTGCGCGGAGATAGATAATGTTCACAGATAGACATAGGGGACCTACAGTTTAACGTGGGCTCCGAACCACAGGAAATGCATACACTTCTTCTCCAGAGAGGTTTTCCTGGGAAAAAATTCTCCTTTTTGGTATCCCGTTGCATTGCGAGGGAAAACGACCAGGCCGGGAGTCGAACCCGAATCCGCTGCATTGGTAGCCCGTGCGCTTACCACTGAGCTACGGCTGCTCCAATGTATTTCCGATTTTAATATTAACGTAAATTAATGTACAATAAAAAAAATATTTTCTAAAATAGTGTATGTAGTTTTGAAATAGTTTTAACCGTTGCGGTGTGTGTATTTGTTTTTTATGATGGCAAAAAAATGTGGAAATATAGAGCTATGTACTGAATTCAAACAAACCTGCTTGAGCCTTTAGAGCTCCTAACGTTCTTAAATCCGGTTTCAAATCATTTGTTTTTGAACTACTGGTTTGAATAGATGGTGACCCATACAATGTTGGGAATTTTTCCGAGTCTTTCAGTGTATTTGGATTTTCAACATAGTAGTTGGATGAAGTAGATCTACGAAATTTATTTATTTTCTTTTTAGAAGATTTTGCAGAATTCGTCTTTAACTGTTTTAAATATTCTAGTTTAAAATCTTCATCTAACAGCAAGCTTTGCCGAGCAACTGATGGTACATTAATACTTTTCAAATAACACCGTTTTATTTCCGTAACATAATAATAATTTTTTTCCCGGCGTTGATACACTGATTTTCCATCTTTCTTGCATTTAGGTTTAAAAATTTTGCTTTTTTCAGCTACGGAAATTTCTGGTTTATTCGATTTAGCTGGTTTGCCAAAAACTATTATTGTACCATCGGATAGGCTGTAGTGAAACATGAAAGGTTCCGTTAAAGTTGCTTTGTTGTAGTGCAAAATAAAATTGTGTCCTGCTACTTCTACGTTCAGTGAAAGATTATTTGGTTTTCCTATAAAACTGGTACGATCAACAGTTACTTTATATCCGTCCAAACTATGGAATATCGTTGTTGCTCCTGTTAATTGTATTCGAGCTTCGCTGAGATCATAAGCAAGAAAGCTGTAAGGTTCTCCAGCTTTTGCACATTCCGTAGACAATTTTTTGATGGATGCTTTTTGGCACTGAATAGGATCTGGCGTTATTTCTTCAGTTGAATTTGGATTTTCTTTACAAGCCCTGAGTTTATTTTGATAAGTATCTTCTTCCTTCTCAAGCCATTGTGCTTCATCATGTATGATATATTTGCAAAAATCTCGAAAGCAGACAGGTGTTCGCAAAGATTCGCTCCAAATTTTTGAATTAATTCCAAACATATCAACATTATTGTGATACCGTAATATTATGGCGTCATTGTAAGGGCAATATTTATGATCGACACAAACATAGTCAAAACTTGCCTTTTGGAGTTGTTGAAGCATAACTTCACGCGATAGCTTTTCGTACCATAAATATGTTGGAATGTTTTTCGCTTCATAAACATTTGGTATATCTGAATATGGCACTTCTGGGATTTCTAAATAACTTAGCCTTTCGTTTAAAGTTCTTAAAGATATATCAGGAGTTTGTATGTATTTGATTTTGGGCATGGCAGTTTTCAATATTTTACTTTTATTTTTTCCAGGAAAAAGTATTTGAAGGCTGTTTTCGACTTCAACTGCATTTTTGGATGAAGCTAAGCAAGGAAGTAGGTTCAATTGTATAGCGGCTAAAGCATATTGAATTTCATCTATTGATAAATGTAATAAGCGTCTCCATGTTTCTAGTTGATGGTTTTTGTAGATAACTTCTATGGTTTTGAACTGTGAATAATTATTCCACAGTAGGGCGGCTGGACATTTTTGCAAAATGTCTGTATTAATTTTCAACAGTCGTTTTGATAATTCTGGGTAACTATTCAGTTTACACTCAAGCAAACTGGTTTCGTGCATGATAAACGGTTTTTTGGATATCTTCAAGTTTGTTTTAAGATTAAATTTATTTTGGCGATATGTTATTCCACATCTTGCTAATGGTGAGTAGTTTTTTCTGTATTGAATTACATAATGTGCAAGTTCTTTTAATGGTTTACCGTTTTCTTCCGATTTATTGTTAGATTCAGTTAAAGCATTGCCCTTCCTTGAGGTTTTAACATTCACAGAACAAAAATTGAATGGTTCTTGAATTTGTTTTGATTCTTTATGGCATTCAGAATCCCTAATTGGCGTTAAATTAGCTTTCATGGATAGGCGAGGTTTTGGATCTGGCACTCGGCTACACACTTCTTCTACCAAACAATGCAAAAGTAATCCAGTTGTAAAGCACTCTGAAGGTACCATATCCATCAATTTTCTGTACGTTTTCCAAGCTTTTGTTGGTATGTCTTTTGGTTCTAATTTAATTTCATATATTTTAACGTTATGCAAATAATTCAGGTGTTGCCTTTTTACATCAGGTATCTTCAACAGTTCATTTCTAATTTCTAAAAATACTTGCTGTGGATTTTTATCAACTCGAGTCGCAGATAACGGATTTATTCTAATGTGAATAGTATTTTCCAAACATTGTGCTTGCAGTTCACCTTCTAATTCCTCATAAATGTTATCCCAAAAATTGTTCAGTGCAGCAGTTTTCTCGTATATACTTGAAGTAATGGATGATGTGCTTGGTTCTCCACCAAACATACTAATAGAAACAGATTCCTTGGAACCACAGTAATGTTGGTTTACATAGAGGACCACTTCATCATCTTCTTCTGCTTCACTTCCATTGTTTGAAATAATACTATCGTATGATGTGGGAATTGATGTTCTGGGTGTTTCACCACGTGCTGTATATTTTTCTTTGAAAATAATACACTCAGGACTTGATAGTTCTATAATTGCACTTAATGGTACTTCAATACTACACAATTCTTGGATTAAATGAGGTTCATAGAATCCAGAGATTAAAAAGTATAATTGTCGTTTTTCTACGGGAAGTTTTATAGCCGCTAATTTACCTGTTCCTTTCTTTGCATTTTTTTCCTTTTCTCCTTTACCTTTCTTATCCGGTTCTTTATTAGCAAGTTTTTCTATTTCTAATATTCTTTCTGCATCTCTTAGTATTACATCTTCATTAATCATGTTTATTATTTTTAATTTTAATAATTGTGCCATTAGTTCAAGAGGAATGGATTGATTACTATTTAAAAATTGTACTGCTTCAGCAGTAGCCGATTGAAATAGAGCAGCTGTAGGGTCACTTTTGGATTTGGATTTTTCCGGTTTTAGTATGCCCCCGCCTGCATGTTTGGCTTTTGTGATGTCTTGTATAAAGCTTTCACAACTAATGGATTTGACAACATTCGTGGGGTTGTCTTTAGCACCTACATGAAATAATACGATTGCTTCAGAAAATAATATTGTTAATTCGGCCATTAAAATAATTTCACATTTGCGTCCATCGTAAATGTTGTTTATATCATACTCTGCCAGTTTTTCGCGCCAGGTGGGTCCAGATTTTAAACTTTTCTGTAATTTTGCCATTGACGTTTCGTTTTGAGGTTATTTTCCCAATTATTCTATGTTAAACCGTAGCTAAAGCGCGAACCCCCATAGAAATTGTTATGCGAAGTTAATGTAACGTAAACATTACTGACTGTCGTACGATTTTTTGGTCTTCAAAAAATATTTACTAGATTAACATTTATAATACAACAAAAAATAATAACATTAATATAAAAAAAATGAACATGATTGAAGGTACCACGATGTTAAAATGTTTGTTGTGTAACGTTGTCACTTATGCATTTAACTGAATGTCTGTCACGTCTGTTTATAAAACTAAGCCATTGTTTTGTTGCTCTTCAATGTGTTCTGTGAATATTATTAAATGTTCTAATTCAAACTGACTGTTGGCCTTTTTATTTAACACTGGGTTATTAACTGGTGGGCAACTGCAAATTTTATTTATTTATTAAATATTGGACGAACCGAAAAAGATTTGTTTAGTTACTCGCTAGCCTGCATAAATAAATCAAAAAATATCGATAATTAATTTTTTATTATACCTGCATCATAATCCTTGTAAAACAAACCAAAAAGCGTGCGTAAACCCAACATTAAAACACCCCGGTGTTTTAAAGTTGCTAAGCAACAATGACGTCATCAATTTTAAAGCAACAAATTACAAAAACGCGAAATAAAAATTCGTTTTCACATAGCAACATAAACAACAAAAAATGCTAACCAATCTCTAGGTAAATGATATGACGTCACATCATAGACGACTACAGCATGTGCCCTTGCAAATTTTAGTGGGCTTTGATTCGGCTACTTACGCTTTGTTTCGTCGGTAGTCGTAACTTAAACTAGCTCTAATTGGCTGTTAGACAGTGTGGTACACTCTACTAAAAAGTGAAAGTCAATTTATTTATGGTTTACGAGAAAAAGTGGATTTTTTGACAAATTGAAAGGCCGTGCGCCATAAAATTAGAAACAGTTTGCTTTGAGGAGGGATTAACGATAATTTAGGTTACGTATAAAAAATACAGCAAAGAAACTAGAAATGTAATAAAAAACCGTTGCTTTTGCTTGAGAGTGTAACGGCTTCTCGCCTTTTAAACTTATCGTCATTTTTTTGCAAGGTTAAATGGCACTTGCTGTATGTAAGATTAATCAAGAAAAATAATGATACTGTTGTTATTGTAAAACTATTCCGTTTAACAAAGATTAGTATATTATAATACAAGTGTATAAGCAAGCCTTTAAAGCACTGCTCCGTTAAAAGGCACTCGGCTTCGCCTCGTGCTTTTAAACCCGTCGCGCCTGCTTTAAAGGCTTGCTTATACACTTGTATTATAATATACTAATCTTTGTTAAACGGAATAGTTTTACAATAACAACAGTATCATTATTTTTCTACGTAATCTCCTCCCTTTTCAATGCATTGACTTCATCGGTAAAGTTTTTGCATTCCCTCTCAAGATTGGCGCTTTTAAAATTTCATAATATCAGGAGGGGGGTCTGTAATTCATTAAATCAAGTAGAAAATAGTGCCCCAGGTAAAATGTTTTACTCAAAGTGGGTGTGTAAACGCGTTTAAAAGCATCTGATAATTTTAAAACCAAACAAAAAAAACTCAAAATATCAAGCTGACTGCTTTAAATAATGAAGCACTCAAAAAAAAACAAGAACCAAGCAGCATACATAGCTTAGGCATTGCTAATTACTAGTGCTCTAAAAATATTTTTGAAGTGAAACTTCTTACATATTTCGTAGGACTAAAACTCGTTCGTGAATGCGGGAGACAGACGGAGGCGAAAATGCGTCACGCTTTTATCAATGATTATCTGGACATTGAAGCCTTAAATAAAAAAAGTATTTTTTTCTAAAGTTGTTGATCTATTATTTGTGACTGTTACACTACTATTTTTATATTTTTATCGATAATAATAAATATAGAAACAAAATAAACGTAAAAAGCTGAAAACATAACCAAACTCCAGAGCTTCAATCAGCCTGAGGGCTCTTTCTCCACGTCTCTCCTATACTTACAGCTTACAATGACCCGTAGTCACAGAGAGAAATAGTTGTTCGTAATGCACAACTCCTAGTTTGAGTTACATAACGGGCGCGTCCTCAGGTGGCGGATAGGGGAACGGCCATCCCCACCAGACAACGATTACTTATGGCCATACGGAGCGGCTTCTCTGCGTTTAATCTCCTGGTTTGTGAGTGGCTAAAGCCACGCCGCGAACCAGCTCACGGCTCAAACCCTAAACCGCCTGCTGATGCAACGACTCCCTGGTAAGATGAAGAAACTCGGAAGCTAATGATAGTATCGACAGAAGGCATGGGAGTCTTAGCTTAATCCGCAATCTTGACCGAGAGGAGTCTTGGTTCAGAGCGGCAAACTTCAGGGCACTAAGCGCACCTTGATTGTATATAGCCCTTTATGTACACAGGGTGCATTGTGCATATTGACTTATATCCCCCTTACATGTATATGGTGGCCATTGTTCAAACTGGCAAAGAGATAACGGAAGGAGGCTACGAGAGAAAGGATCCACCCGCAGTAACTGCGAAAGTAAAGAAACCCTCAGTAGCAGCTTGACGTAGGGTGAAAAGACTACAGAAGTAGGAAGCAGGGACCGTTCAAGGACGTCACGAACTCATTCCAGGGCCAAGTAAAAGTGGTAAGGGAGCTACCTATACGACAAAGGGGCAAAAGCGGACTCTGTCGACAAGTAGCACACCTACAGAAAAAGCTACGCTGTTTAAGAAAAGCAGGGAGATAGAATCTACTATTTCTTAAAGGGCAGCTATGTCGGATACCCGGGTGGCCCTAATTCTCGAAGGGTATCTTGACAATGCCATCAGTGACGAGGAGGGGGGCCTCATTAAGTACGATGGATCCGAACTAAAACTAAGAGCAGGCATTCTACACGCATTCTGTGCCGACCAGGCCACCGAAGAACTAACTGTAGTGCACATCATAGGACGGTGCGGAACTTAGTGTACGTGAAGCCAAAGACGTACCTAAGCCTGTTAGAGCGTTAATATGAATTCCGGGATCTCCAGAAGAACCGGAGAAAGTACTTAAACGCCTTAAAGCGCAAAATCAAGGGCTCCGAACGAAAACCTAAATGGTAGTTAATAAGAAACCTGATCCGAAACGGCAGCTTATCATCGTCATGAAGAAGGCATCGTAGAACAAAATCCTAGAATTACAATAGAGGCCATACTTAAACTTCACCAGGGTCTTCTTTGAAGCCCTGAGGCGGAAGAAGGGTAAGGCTAAGGTAACGAAAGCAGACAACCCGGGCCCGGAAACGAAAACCGGTACGACGGTACAATCGTTACCTCTAGGTGAACTAATTGAAGAAAAGAGACTGGAAGCAGAACCTCGTAAAGAACTTTTGTAAGGATGTTTGCCATAAAAATCCTCCAGGTAAATATACATCAATGTAAAGCGGCATCCGCTTTTTTACAAAATTATGTGTTGCAATAAGGCATACCTCTTGCTTTAATGCAATGACCCTGGGTTTTCAAAAGGGGTATCAGAGGCCTTTGGAGACTGGGAGCTGACGAGCCCAGGCAAAGAACAGTCTAGAGTCTATACTAGCTAAGAAAAAACTGATTCTAATGCCACTGTGGGGGCTATATTCTAGAGACCTGGTAGCGGCCAGGATAAGGGAGCGGGGAGAACCGTGTGGTCGGATTCACATACCGTATGATCAACTGAGACCTCCTCTTCCAAATGAGATGAGAAAACTAATAAGCTTCTGTGAAAGCAAAGGAACACAATTAGTGCTCGAATGTGCTTTCAATGCACACCATCTAGTTTGGGGTAGCGCTGGAGACAACAGAAGCGGTGAGTTTCTTTTAGCATTTATTATTAGCAATAAGCTGGTGACAGTAAACTGCGATAACGAACGCACCTTTGTTACTTCCACACGGAGGGAAGTTATCGATACAACAATTGCGACCCCGCTTGTAAGTAGCGTAATAGTGATGTAAAGAAGAGTATGGTGTTTGCACTCTATTCAATTGCTTTCATCCTCAAACTTTGACAATCTCAGGGCTCCTTGTAAATTTTATCAACAGATGGCGCAACTGTAAACGTCATTTCATTTTAAAATAAATTTGAAAAGATAGAAGTGTTTTTATTTATATATTTATCATCACGGTAATATTTTAGGCAAAAAATGCCAAGATACCGTTGTTTCTGCGACCTATCAAAGGGCGATAACACAGATTTATCATTATTTGTTGTTCCCAAGGTGAATTTAGCTGTTTTGTTTATCCACGATTGCTAATTGTGATGGAATTACAGATTAAAACAGAACGCGAGAATTGGAGTCGAAATTTTAAAAAGAAAATTCCCGAAAATGGTTTTTATTTGTAGTAGGCATTTTAATGACATCATTCAAATTAAACATAAAAGGCGGATACTCCTTAATAAAGAAAATTTGTAAGACTACCATCACCATTAGTATTCTTCTATGATAAAACTAATTTACAAATAAATTTCAGAATGTTTACTGCAGAAACCTTACCCAAGAAATGTTACATAATTTCATTATACTGCGTTTAACACTAACATGTCAAAAAGAAGGCAGGAAACAAAATAGTTCCCGTAAATCTAAGCAATATGCAAAGCTTGCAAAACTGCAGTAGTAATTTTTCATAAATTGTTAAGCATCAATCATATAAATTAAATTTCACTTACCTGTTATCATAAATTAAGATGCTATTATTCTCGTAACTATTGTTAATACAGTTTCCTTTTGGGCTTTGCACTATAAAACCAGCTTATTGTGGTGACTAGTTTGTCCCATATTGTTGGTTGTTGGTATTTTGTGGATTATGCTTTTTTTACCAACTAAAAACCACCACAAGAATAACTACAACATAAACATTACGTAAAAATGCTGAATAAATGTTTCACTTACTTGCATATTTCATTAAAAAAAGTAAGAACGAAATTGACTAGTTAACCTAACCTTAATCAATAAGTGTTGCGCACATGTTAAAAAAGCGCCAAATTTGAAGTATACCTTAAATTTGAAATTTTAAGAGCGCCATCTATGCTCAAATCTTATAAAGAGCCCTGAGATTGTTAAACTCAGAGAATGAATTTTTTTATATAGAGTGGGAGTTGAAACACCAGTCTTCATTACATCACTAGCGTAATCAAGGACTGGCACGTCTCTTAGCAGCCGTCCCTGTCTGACCATAAGTATGTAAGATTATATCTAATTTTTCGCCTGCCTGTGTTGATAGTCTTCTTCACAGTTGATGCAAATTATAAGTAGAGCAGCCATGTTTACAAAAAATTGGAAATAAGCGTATTTGGTTCTCAGTGCGATATCATAAAACATTTATACATAAAGGATCGTTAATGATTAGCAGCAGCATTAAAAATTAAAATTATCCACATTAAAAATATTGTGATTGCGGATATCCTTTGATTTTTTCTCGTATATGTATGCTAATCTTGCATAAGAGAAGCTTATTTCTATTGCTGAAGCTTATCACCGATACCAGAGGGTCGACTACTCCATTTGGAAATTTAAGTGTGTTTGTACATGATCGAACATCAAACCCATCGGTCTAAGAGCAAACTGACCATCAGCTTTGGCTGCATTTTTTTGGATTTGTATAAATAAATTTAAAAAGTATATATTCATAAATTAAAACAAAAGTATAGAGCGGCCAAGAAATTCATTGTATCTAAGTTATTACCCCGTACTGAATAATACTACAAAATTCCAACTTGATAAAAATACAAATAGAAAACGTTGGGAATGATCAGTTACATAGCGTAGGTGATAACAGAATAAATTACGATAGGACTTTGACTTTATTACAAAAAACACCTTCTAATGTAGGAAAAAGTGAGTCAGCGATGTTGTAGCTATCAAAAATAAACACAGATTTTTTTATTGATTGTTTATTAATTTATGCAGTTAGGTTTATATAAAATAATAGAACAATCATGCAAAACAAAACATGATAAAATTATGTTTTCACTTAAAAATACAAAATAAGCGTACACACGTCAGGGGCATAGACAAAATATTCTTAGGAGTCTGAGGTCTTCATATTTTATTTATATTGAAGTATTTGAAAGCTTACAGACGCATACAAAAGCAAGCTTTTACAAATTCGTAGGTAAATCAACAAACCTACCAAGATGCTTGAAGTTCAATTGACTCCCTTGACCGTAAGAATCGGCGACGCCCTTGGACAAAATATAAAAAAATTTTGGCTACATAAACAATGGAAAAGTTAAAATGATGCCAGACTTATAAACACGTCCAAGTTTTTATTTATAATACCTACGTCACTATTCAAACGTTTGAATGTAGTCATAAAAATAGAAATATTAAGACTTAATCTTTCAGTACATACATATAAAATAATTTTAAGTCGAATAATTACAATAAATAATATTTGTACTTTTCTAAAAATACTAATTCTTTTAACTAACTAAATTTTTATTCAATGAAAATATCAATTTATGTATCTATCACAATTTGTCTAAAAGTTTCCTTATTTTGTTCAGGTTCAGGTGTAATCACCCGCATCCGTCGTATTCCCTTTAATTCCGTTTGAATTTCTTCTAAAGTTTTACCTTTAGTTTCGGGAACAAAATACACAATAAACACGAGTCCTAGCACACAACAAGCTGCAAACACAAAGAAAGGCACGTGCATGCCATAATGGTCTTTAACAATTTGAAAGAATTTAGATACAATTGTTGCTATTATGTTAAAGTAAATGTCTGCAAGGCACAAGGCAAAAGCCTTCACATTAGTTGAGAAGAGTTCTCCTAATAGCAAAATTGGTATTGCTTGAAGTCCTATACCGAAAACCACCACGTACAGAATTAGCGCAGCAACCGGAATGAAGGAAAATTCTGCTACATCAATAGATGTATTTGTACGAAGGAAAAAGTACAAACCTTCTATGAAAAGGGCGATTCCAGCCCCTATTATTGATATCATCAACAATGGTCTTCTGCCAGTTTTATCGACGATTATTGAAGAAATGCTAGAGAGAACTAATTGAACTGCAAAATATATTATCGAAGCTGTACTTGACGATATATCATCGCCGGCGCTCTTGAAAATGGTTTGGGCATAGAAAGTAATAGCCATGGTACCGCTTAACTGTTGGGCGGCTCGAATTCCCATTATAATAAACACAGCTCTTCTGTTGCTTTGCACTGTGAACAGATCCAGGAACTTTCCAGTGTTAGTATTTTGTTCTTTTACAGCCATGGTGAGCCTTTCCAATTCACCATCAACATCTTTTACTCCTTTGAATATCCTCAAGCTTCGCTTTGCTTCCTCTGGTTGTTCCTTCATAATGAGGAAGTAAGGGCTTTCGGGCATCCACATGAAAGTCACCAGAAGAAGAACAGGGAAGGTAGAAGAAATAAGAGCTGCTGTCGTTATATCGGTATAAGATCCAATAATGTTTATCAACAACATTCCTAAAATCCAGGTGATCGAACAACTCGAACCCAGCATTCCTCTAATTTTCGGATCCGCAATTTCCCCCAGATACATTGGAACCGCACAAAAGGCTAATCCATCAGCTATGCCAGCTACGAATCTTGCTAATAATAGAATTAATACTGATTTAGCGTAGGCTACCATGATCCAAGCAGCGAAAAATGGAAGGGATGTGAGCAAAACCACTTTCTTTCTTCCAACTGTGTCCAGAATAACCCCACCAAAAAGAGATCCAACTGTTGCTCCTACTAGTGGCATTACTGCCATCCACGATCCTTCACTTTGTGTGACGTACATTGTTGAGTTTTTGTTTTCTAGTTGAGGGAGCGATGGTGAAGGCCAACCATAGTGCATTCCACTGCTGATTATGCTTAAGGTACCTGGAAGAAAGTTAGATGTTAGAATAACAAATTTAATTAAAAAAGCAAGATTAATAATACATATGAATATTTGTAATTAGAGTGGTTGTTGCATTTACAAATTATAAAATATTACATGGTAAAACGATTTCGCAATTCCCTTCTTGGCCGCTCATCCCGACTCAACAACACAGGGCTACCATGCCCAACCCCGAAAACCCCAATTTAACTATCGAGCTTGTCCTTGCTACTCCGATTTTTTTTAAATAAAAATACGCCCGAACTCAGCTCGATCGAACAGGACTGCGAGCTCTTAGCCCACAGACCTACTATGACTACTAGATAAAACTATTGTTGGTGCTACAATAGATCCTAGTGTTTCCACCTAGTATGAAGAGCTCCCAAAAGTAGAACATAAAGATTATCGTTATTGTTACCGATCGAATATTTCAGAAAAAATTAACTAGCCACAGAACAAAAATGTTGAATTTCACTAGAACCTTGCCATTGAAGTGAAGAGCCTTTATAAACTAATCAAAAGTTTTAAACAAAAATTAATGCATTGTAACGTCATCTATTATGAAAATATCACAAAGTTTATTTATAAACACCTTTTTACAAACATCTGTATTAAAAGCAGACTGTTTAAAACTCTAACTTTAATTTGTTCGTGTGGCGCTGTAAATAAGTAAAATAAGTTTAAATTGGCTACCAGTAATGAGTTGCAAGTCGCTTAAATTTTTATTTGGGATAGCAAAATTAAAACGGATGCCACTTCTTTGCTTCTATTTTTATTAAGCAATATGTGAAATGCATTTTTAATATAAGGACTTAAAGTCTGATATGAGAAATATATTTCTGATATGTAAAATACATTTCTGATGTGTGAAATTAACTTCTGATATGTGTAATGTATTTCTGATGTCTGAAAATATTATATGATATGAAGAATGCATTTCGCATATGAGAAATGAATGTCATATTTCAGAAATGATTCCATATTAGAAATTTAGTATTCAGTAAATATACCGTCTGTCTATAAAGTAACCCCCCCCCTTCCCCAACTAACTTTTTAACGACTTGATATTTTACCACAAAATTTGGTGTGCTGTAATGGGAAATTAAATACTATTTTTTAGAATATATTTAAATTTTGCATCATTCAAAATGGCGGCTGGGCGCCATTTTTAATTTTTTTAAATGAAAAGGGGAGTCGAGTGACACCTCATTTGAAAGGTCTTTTAGTTTTGCGCCTGCCTAGAGTTTCAAAGAAAAATATTCAGCCATACCAAAATGACAAATGTTTGAAGATAAAGAAGTCTACTTAAAAATTTAAGAATTAAAGCAAACAGAAATTAAATTAAGTGTGCGAAAGCTTCACCATTCACTTCTTGGCACATAAAAAATAGGTTATGAAATTCCTGCTTTACATTTTCATAAGTTTCTGGAGTGATATTTCTGATAACTTCTGTAATGCGCTGCTCCAGTTCTTTAATTGTTTCTGGACAGGTTCTGTACACTTTCGATTTCAGATATCCCCATAGAAAAAAATCTAAGAGGGTTAAATCTGGGGAACGAGCCTGCTATTCTACAGGCCCCCGTCTAGCAATCCATTTTCCAGGAAAATGACCGTTAAGAAAGTCAGAAACAGGCCTATAATAATGAGGCGGCGCACCGTCTTGTTGGAACATAATGTTTCCAATATTATTTCCAGCCACCTGAGATATTTCTGGGAAAATTTTGCCCTGCAAATGAAAAAGTGGACTACTGGATAAAAAAATCAAAACAATTTTAAGATGAGTGATTCCATTTGTTTAAAATCTGCCATTTTGTTATGGCTTAATATTTTTCTTTGAAACTCTAGGATCAGACGCAGAACTAAAAGACCTTTCAAATGAGGTGTCACTTGACCCCCCTTTCCGTTTAAAAATAAAATTGAAAATGGCGCCCAGCCGCCATTTTGAATGATACAAAATTTAATTATTGGCTAAAAAGTAGTATTTAATGTTCCATTAAAGCACACCAAATGTTGTAGTAAAATATCACGTCCTTCAAAAGTTAGTTGGGGGGGGGGTACTTTATAGACAGACGGTATATGTCACAATCAGTTTTAAAAATAAACATATTAACATTATTAATTGGCTATAAAAATATCACCTGCACAAAAATGGTAGTCATACTAGAAATTCTCCACTTAAAAATATCAAATTTAAAACTATGACAGTTATTCCTAAAATACTTCACTATATGCTTTCGAAAATATGACATTCTCATATTTTTAAAACTGCAAGTTGCATATTTTTAAAAATATCACATTACCATATTTTTAAAAGCATCACATTAGCAAATTAATTTTAAAAATTACTTTATCTTTTATATGTTTAAAACTATTACAACTTTATATTTTTAATAATATCATATTTAAAAAAATATTTTGTATACAAGCACGTGATAATTTTAAAAATATGCCGTCATATATAAAAAAAATATGGGCTAATATTTTTAAGAATATAGGGTTAAATCTTTAAAAATATGGAGTTATATTTTTAAAAATTAGAGCAATCATTATTTATGAACATACAGGGAAATTTGATATTTAAAAAAATATGTTAATGTGATATTAAAAGAAAAAGTTGGATGCGATATTCGTAAATGAACATTTATATACGAATAATGCTTTTAATACATAATTTTAGCACGACTTCAGGAGGTGATATTTTTAATTTTAAACTTATTAAAATCATTTTAAATATATTGGTTTTAAATGAAATCACCAAAACACCAACACAAAATTTTGTGTTGTTCTTAAAACGGGCAGGTAACCTTCAAACTGCACTCATTATTGACCGAGGTATATGTGCTTGCATTTTCTGATATCATAAATTCATTTCTGATATCAGTAATTTATTTAATATGGCAGATGATAATGTAAGCACATATTTAAAACTCTTTTAATATCTGTATTTTTAACCCCAATAAAAAATAAAACGGCTTGCCACGCTTATGATCCGGTAGCTGCTAATAACTTGTTAATAAAATCGATTGACTTTGAAAGATTAATCAATGGTTTTAAGGTTTTTTTACAAAGAGTAGTAGGCTTTCATACTGTGGGATTCAATTAACCAATGAACACAAGAAGCGCATTCTGAAGACGGTAGTATTTTCTTCTCGTTCTTTATTGACTTTTCTTTATTCTTTATCTCCGCTTTCTCCTAATTTTGAGCGACCGGGTTAGTCATTTTAAGTGTCAACCTCTACTATTTCCGAAACTATTGAGAATATCAAATTGTTTTTTAATATAAGTTGTTGGGGGCCTACTAAGCTACAGTATGCCCCACTCCAAATTTTTTTTGACTGAGTATTGACGTTAGCGATAATTTTCTTAAACGACAATATAAATAACGAATGTCTAAAAAGTTTGGGCGGCTATGGATTGTAAAACACATGTCTTTACTATCTTGATACAATCTAACCTCAAACAAAACGTCATTGAAGATGACGTAATTAATGTTTTGTGATGGTTCAATGAAAATTACGTTTTAAGTTCTTAATTTATTGTAAATAAAACAATTCTTAACATCAACAGGTTTTTTATTTTAACCTTATACGTATTTCGATATGTTGACAAATTGGTTTTCTATATCTGCGTCCAGATAACTTGATTTCTCATTCTAAAACGTCCAATAATGGTGAATATAAGAGATCAATTTGCTCATTCATTAAAGGTACAGTTTTTAAATGTTTGTGAATTTCAAATGCTTCTTGTATATCTAATTTACGTATATCATCACAAAAGTGTAAATATTTTATAGTGTTATTAGATGTCATTGAATGATTGTCTTCTAATAAGTGTTTAGATTAAATTTATGTAAGTGTTTATATTTGTAACAAAGTACGTGTTTCTTGTACCTAATATCAAAATTTCAAATTGTTTGTCCTGATAAACCGAATTACAGCGCGAGCAATTCAATTTGTAAATGCCTGATTTTAGTCAATTGACTGTTTTTTCTTTAGCATTAAACAAAGTGTTTAAACTGTTTTTTGTTGTTTTAAAAGTTATTTTACATTTATTCGTTTTGTTTATAATTTTGGCAATTTTGTCTGATTTATTGCCAAAATATGGAATTGACGCGTATTTCATTTTTTCTACTCCCATGTTTAATTTACCTATTAAGCATGCTATACTATCACGATACCCATTTCGATACAGATTTTCATTATGAAATGGCCCAAATTGACCAATAGCAGTAAAGCATTGTTTTTGATAATCATGGTTACATGAATTTATAAACCAATCAGAAAGTAGAATTAGGGCAAACTACATGGTTTTAAAACAAAAAAACCAATCGCCGTATTTTATGGAAGCCTTATATCCAATCACATTTAGTATATTCGTAACTATGCGAATTTTAATAAATGAAAAAAGTTTGACGTTTTAAGAGCGTCCTTAGCAACGTTGTTGATTTTCTTAAACTGCCTGAAATGATGAATCGATTCGGTGATAATATTATTAAAAACAGAAAAAGCGATCTCAAATGTAACACCACGCAATACTGTTAAAACTCAAGCGTCCATATGGGCGCAGTTTCAGGAGTTCTGCGGGGAAAGAAACTTCAAGTTACAGGTAGAGTCCGAAAATTAATAATTATATTATTAAAGAAGCTCTTGTTACAGGCGGATACAGAAGCAAAGTAACTAGCGCATATCCTTCAAGACTGGGGCTTTAATATGAAGAAGAAGAACGGTCAGGATTATAAAGAATCATGTGTTAAAACAATATGGAATTCCACGGCAAAGAGGTTACAGGAAAAATATTTTAATGAATATGGTCGGAGAATTGATCCATTTACTGACATACTGTTCAAATCAGCAAGAAAAGCAAGAGATGCCAAACGAAAATCTTTACAAGAGTGTGAGGATAAGAGAATGGTCAGTTCCCAAGCTCTATCTTTGAAAGACATACAGTTGATGGCAAATTCATGGAACGAAGAACATCCCGAAGGTTTGCAGAGAAAATTTTTTCATATATGTGCTTTTGAATTAGCATGGAGAGGTAATGAAGCTGTCCACTGTAAAATACATTACTTCAGGGATGAAATAGATACTAAAGGAATGTGGACTGGAAGAATTGAATACAATCCAGTTTTCTCTAAAACCGCACGAGGATCAAAAACTTTGACAAACAGCAAGTGGTTAATTAAAAATACTGACAACCCGAGCCTTTGCCCTGTTCGTTTGTTAAAATTGCTGCTAGAAAAACGTGGCTTGACAATTAAGTCAGATAGGTTATTTTTATGTAGTAATACTAACTGGAAAAATGGAAAATGGTACAAAGACTCGCCAATAGGTATCAATACCTTATCAAAATGGACACGAGAATCGGCAAAAAACGTTGGACTAGAAACGAAGCGCTTGAAAATCACCAACCACTCCCATCGTGCTTCGGCAGTGTCATCATTAGCTAAACAAGGCATTGGTGAACAGCAGTTAATAAAAATCACTAGCCATGCCCATACTCATTCCCTCAAACCTTATCTTCAACTAGACAATGAACATCATTTTAACTTAATTCATAGTTTAAGAGGCATTGAAACTACTACTACTACATCTGATAATACTAATAAAAATAATTCATCTACTATTGTAACCGGGGCTAATAATGATCATAATTCATCCCATGTAAATACGTACAATAATTACACATTTAATATTTTTAAATAAGCCCGTGTAATTGGTTTGCAATTATGATAATACATTTTTCCACTTAAGCGTTTAATTTATTCATGAAATAGTCATCCGAATACCATTCGTGATCAAATTTATTCCCGGAAAATTTTCCGATTGATTTACTCGAGTTTGTTGCCAATTTATCTCGTGACATTTATTAAAAATCACTCGCCTGACGGCTCGTGATTTTTTTGACAAATGTCACTCGATAAATTGCTAGGCAACAAACGCTCGTAACAATCAAAAAATTTTCCGGCAAAATTTGACCACTCGTGGTATTATATATGAATATTTTTTTAAATTAACTAGTAGTAGAAAAAGTAGTGTATGCAACGCTTATATAATGGCTATTAATACACTCGTTTGAATTCTCTCTCGTGTATTAATAGCTAACATTACTTATAGATTCATTGCATAATATACAAGCTTAGGATAAATATGCACTTAAAAGTTGGAAAATATGCATGCAAATATGCACGTAAAATAGCGAAAATATGCACTTAAAAAATTATTGTCGTTATAGTAAAAACAAAAAGAGTCAGATATATGCAAAAAATAATTTTTATTAACTAACATGCAAACAGATACATTTATAAAAAGAAATAAACTGTCACAATTACCTATATATTTAATTAAATTAATAATAGAATAAAAATAAGAATAACAGTAGTACCTAATTAATTAATTAAGATAAAAACAGGAATCAGAATTTAAATGCTACTGTTACATTTAATAATTACATGGTGTAATAAATGTTCAAAGGTAAATTTACGCCTGTTATCTGCAAGTATATTTTTGTATTCAGAAAACACTCTTTCGATATCGCACGAAACCATAGGAGCAAATTATAACTTAATTATATCTGCAAGTTTTAAATTAACAAGACTGTCATCAATTGTTGCCTTATCTTCTAACACGTCACTAATATTTTTGAGCTGGTGATAGCCACTGTTTTTTGAAAGCACTGATTTTAACTTTACGATGAAATCCTTTTTCTTTAGCACACTCAAAGCACGAACTACTTCTTCTACTGTTTCGATGTTTGTTTTTATAGGAGTTCCTTTTCCTTGTAATTTGCAAATAGCAGATAAAATGCAAGTAAATTTGCTTGCAATAAAAATTAATTCCTCGCGGACTCCTTTCTTCTTTAGAATGCATTGCGCATCTTTAATGCTTTGAGCTTCCTCGCTATCAAATTCATTCACAACGGTTTGTATAGTTTCAAAGTTTTCAGCGTAGTATTTGGCAGCTTCGATCCATGTTTCCCATCTTGTGATACGGGTACAGGAGGAAGTGGTAGATTGTTGTAAAATTCTCTAAATTTTTGCTGACGGCTGGGTGCTTTCAAAAATACTTTTTTCACAGTGGATATTAAAGCATTCACGTCAGGATAAAGGGAGCGAACTAATTCCGCAACTCTGTGCAATCCATGAGCCATACAGGTAACATGTTATAAAATAAAACTTCAAGCCTTTCTTCATAAGTTGAAGTTGAAGTTGAAGTTTTATTTTATAATTTATAATATCTTCATATAACTCACAACATTGATAGGTAACATGTATCATTTTGGGGTACAAAACTTTCAGGCCGGTCATAGCTTTGCACATATATGGGGCTGCATCCGTACATACCACTAGCACCTGTTCATAAAGAATTCCTGAGGGCCACAAAAGACTTAACGAATCGTTAAAAAACGCCGCAATTGTGGAATGGTTTGTATGGTCCAACACTTTCATCGTCAGTAAATACGATTTATTTTTTCCTCATTTAACCCCAAAACGCCAAACACAAAATTTGCAACGGCTCTGTTTTTCTTTGTAGCCGATATTGTAATTTCACATTTGCAAAATAGCACAGCACCATCGGTGGAAAAGTCTGGAAAATCACGCACAAACTTGTTCATAACTACACTTAAAGACCTTTTTTCTTTTCCCATTTAAAATTTTAACACTTTCACTTTACTGTTTTAATATTTCAATGATAACGGTTCTATGAATATTAGAGAGCTAAGGATTTTACTATAGAATAAAATAATTAACTTTTTTTAAAAAAAAAAGGAACCGACTTCAAATAAAAACACAAAAGTGACATAAGTTAACTAAAAAGCAAAAAATAAATGTTTTTTTTATAGAACAGTTTAATACTTATTTGTTGTTCCGTTTAATGTAATTAAGAAATTGTTGTTTATTATATAATTATTAATTGTTTTATAATTTTTAAGTCGGTGCCAAGTAAAACATAAACATTCGAATCTAATTTGTTATTGTAGCAAGGTATATAATTTTTATGTTTTACTTGGCACCGACTTAAAAATTATAAAACAATTAATAATTATATAATAAACAACAATTTCTTAATTACATTAAACGGAACAACAAATAAGTATTAAACTGTTCTATAAAAAAAACATTTATTTTTTGCTTTTTAGTTAACTTATGTCACTTTTGTGTTTTTATTTGAAGTCGGTTCCTCTTTTTTTTTTAAAGTTAATTATTTTACAATTTTAAGTGATGGGTAGACCTAGTAAGGATGCTTCTCGAATGAGGAAACGATTGCTAGTTGAAACGGAAGATGAAATACGGAAACACTAAAAAAGTCTGTTAAAAAAATAGATTTTGAGGAGTATCTTCGAAGTTCAAGCTCCAATACCAATGAAATTATAATGGGACCACCTTGGAACTATACTGAACCCAACACCAAAAATCATTAAAATCGGTTCATAAACAAAAAAGTTATGCCCGAACATACATAAAAAAAAAATAAAAATAAAAAAAATATATACAGACGAATTGAGAACCTCCTTCTTTTTTTGAAGTCGGTTAATAAAGAATAAAAGTTAAGTAGTTAGCAAGAAAAGAAGGGTTGTTAGATATTTCCCAGAACATACTTTTTTCTTAAGTAGTTTGAGGTAGGTATTTAATTTAACAAAGGCTAGGTTCCGCAAAAGATACTTTTACCTGGCTTGCAAATTATTAGAAAGTGATGTAATCCGTAAGCCTCTCTTACTTAGTCATTCTAAGAATCTTTGAATTGTTTTTAAATGTTTTCAAGGGGTTTTAGATGTAAAACAAGTATAAGTTTTACGCTGCCAGCTTTGAAAGTAGCTAAAAAATTGAAAATTGCCATTTTATGCAAACTGAAAACAAATTTTCTATAAATATGCAATATTAGTTAGAAATGGTCAAAATATGCATTTATTGTATAAAATGTTAAAAATATGCATTTGCATAATTATCCTAAGCCTGAATTAATATACTGTTATCTGATGAAGTAGTTGGATAAATGCTCTAATACTAATTTATTATCTTTTTCTTAAATTAATGTATCAATAAGTTGAATATTATAACCATTATAGTATGCAATTGTTTAATAATCGAAATTTCTCTATTATAACCAATTTTATCTGAAGAAATCGTTAAAGCCTTATGTATCAGGGACCTGTATGCTGCTAATTTATGTGTTTTATGGTGACAAGAATCGTGTGGTAATGTAATGTCTGTTTGTGTAGGTTTTCTATAAACAGAATATTCCAGTTTACTATTTGAATTAATTTTTATGTTTAAATCTTAAAAAGTTAATAGACCTATATATATAATAGAACTCCGCCTGCAGTATCACTTGGGTGGATTGAGTAGCTCAAGTGGTAGTGGTACTGTTGCCGGTCCCAAGCCCGGATAAAGGAGGAGGGTTTGCGGGCAAGGCTAGCAACCTACCTGCAGTTAAAAATATATACAGCTCAAAGTAACGGTGTAAGAGCCTCGGAGCCAGGATGGATACAAACGATGACGAATACGGCGAGAAAATGGACAAAGAAAGAGATATTACGAATAGGATGTTGGAATATACAGTCATGGTTAAGTCGAGATCAAGAAGTTATCATCGAAATGAATACCCACAAAATAGACATTTGTGCTCTATCAGAGACGAAAAAGAAAGGAAAGGGAGTGTCTAAATACGAGAATTACTTGCTCATATATTGCGGAAAAAACAAAGAAGATCGTGCAGCATCAGGTGTGGGACTATTACTACATGAAAAATTTGAACGAAATATCACAAATATTAAATACGTTAACCACAGAATATTGAGAATAACACTGAGCATAGGACATCAGAAGCTTCACATCATTTCCGTATACGCACCCGATGCAGGAAAACCCGAACAAGAAACAGAAGAATTCTACGACTTTCTACAACGCGAAGTAGACGATACCTATAACAACGAAAACATTATTATACTAGGCGATATGAACGCTAGAATAGGTAACGAATGCATAAATGGAATTAAACAACGATTCAATGAAGAATCCGTGAACCGTAATGGAGAAATAATGATCAACTTTTGTGCACAGAATGAACTGAGGATAAACAACACCTTTTATCCACACAAACCACAGCACAAATACACGTGGTCAAATACACAAGGGCATAAATCTACGCTTGATTA
Source organism: Ctenicera cuprea (assembly GCA_958336395.1). Lineage (NCBI taxonomy): Eukaryota > Metazoa > Arthropoda > Insecta > Coleoptera > Elateridae > Ctenicera > Ctenicera cuprea. Next base: position 20,614,983 of record OY284495.1, on the reverse strand, counting down.
TATATTAACAAACAAGAAAATTCACCCTACTCAAATAAGGGACGTGAGAGCATTAACTTCACCAAACATAGGCTCGGATCATAAACTAGTCCTAGGCAAAATTAACATAAAAATAAAAATAACAGCTAGACCACCGTCTATATATATAGAAAAATTAAACATCGAAGCGATGGAAGACGAAACTACAAAATGGTTGTATAGGCAAAGATTAGCGCAAAAGTTTGAAACAAATAAAGTGGATGTAACGAACACTATAGAAGAGATGTGGAGGAAGATTGAACAGAACATAAAAGATGCAGCAACAGAAAGCTTGGGAACAAGAAAAGTGAATACAAACAGCAAAAAAGCAACTAAACCTTGGTTCACCCTTGAAATAAAGGAATTGGCTTACGAAAAACGAAAAGCGTATCTCCATTATTGTGGTAATAAAACACCCGAAAATTACCAAACTTACGTAACAACGCGAAACAAAGTGAATATTAAAATTCGAAATATAAAACAGGAATATTGGAGACGATTCACAGCTGACATGGAACATGATCTTTATGGGGCACAAAGGAAAGTCTGGAAAATGTTAAAAGCGAGGAAAAAACCCATAAATGAATATAATGTCACACACGGAATTGACAAGACGCAGTGGAAATCTTACGTAGAACAGCTGTATAATGACGAAGGGGATCAACCTGAAGCAGACAACAGTATACCGCAGCAGGTTATAGATATAACAGCAGAAGAGGTAAAATGTGCCATAAAGAAACTCAAGAATAGGAAAGCTGCCGGCCCAGATGGTATCTCTAATGAATTATTAAAATACGGCGAAATAGAAATTACCGACCACATGACTACGCTGTTCCGAAAGATCTTAAGTTGCAAGAATGTTCCAGAGAAATGGAGGTCAAGTATTACAATTCCAATACTGAAAAAAGGGGAGAAAAATGATCCATCGAACTACCGCATGATTACACTGCTAAACACCACACTTAAACTATTTACAAAAATACTGGCAAATAAAATAGGAGCAATGTACGATACATGTGAGGAACAACAAGGCTTTAGACTTAATAGATCCACCATTGACGCTATATTTGTTATAATACAAATTACTGAGAAGGCTATAGAGTTCAATACACCAGCATACATGTGCTTCATAGACCTGACCAAGGCATTCGATCGTGTTAGACTAAAGGATGTAATAGCGATATTAAAGGAAGAAAAAATACCGGAGGAAATAATATGCATCATAACAGACATAAACAGAGCCAACAAAACACGAATAAAAGTCGATAACGAATTATCCGAAGAAGTTACCATAAAGTCAGGAATCAGACAAGGGGATAGCCTGAGCCCAATGCTATTTAACTTAATCATGGATAAAATAATAAAAAGAACTAAAACAAAAGGAGTAGGATACCCGATGGGAAACAGCAGGATAAAGATATTATGCTATGCAGACGACGCAGTAATCATTGGTGAGAGCGAAGATGACCTACAAAGAATGGTGCACGAATTTCGAATAACTGCGGAAACTTACAATATGCAGGTGTCAATAGCAAAAACTAAGAGTTTGGTAGTAGCAAGGGAGCCGAGAAGATGTAAAATAGTAATTAAAGAACAATCTATAGAACAAGTAATGAAATTTGAATACCTTGGCGTAGAAATATCCAGCTATGGCAACCTTACAGAAGGAGTACGCAAACAAGCTAACAAAGCGGCACAGGTGTCAGGATGCCTACGGGATGTCGTGTGGAGAAATAAAAACGTAAGTTTAGAGAGTAAGGTCCGCATCTATAAAACGTGCGTGAGACCACTTTTGACATACGCAGTTGAAGCAATACTGCGAACAACAGAAATGAGGACACTGCGATCAATCACAGGCAATACGTTAAGAGATAGAAGACGAAACAACGAAATCAGGGAAGAATGCACAATACAAGATGTTGTTCGGTGGTCTCGGCAAAGAAGGAGGGAATGGAACCAGCATGTGAATAGAATGGGAAGAGAGAGAATCGCTCGATTAGCACGAGACGGAAAACCACCAGGAAGAAGACCGGTAGGAAGACCGCCAAAGAAATGGAAGGATAGCTGGCAATCGACATCACAAGAAAACGCACCGCAATAACAGGCCATGGCCTAATATAAGCAGAAGAAGAAGAGACCTATTTTATTCAGCTTCTAGTGTAAATGTTTTTGTTTAATAATAAAAAGCAAAATAACAGTAAGAAGCAATATTTTAATAAAATCATTATAGGAAATGCTGAAACTGTTGCCCTCCTACATTTAAACATAAATTAATAAGCCGCTTCACATTTTTGAGTTATGTCAAAAAATTAGTTAGATATTACTGAAAAAAAGATATGCGTTTAACAATTTATCGCCGCCCAGGACTGAAAAACTTTTTGGGCACTCGTTATTAGCTTAGGCTTAGACAGAGATTGTTTTTCTTGTTTCAACGATATCGAACTTTTGTACTTTTACGTTTCAATAATTTTGTGAAAAATGTAAAAACTGATTCAAGTAAGGCCTTGGATCTAAACAAAAACACTTAAAATCTTCATTCATTAGTTTAGCCATTGTTTAGTTTAGGCCAACAAACTTCTATCAGTCATTTAACAAGATTTTATTTCTAAAATGAATATATACTAATTGTTTTTGTGGCAATAAGTTAGTTGATATGATGTTAGTTATTGGTAAAGCAGAATGTATTATTTTGTTTAGTAAATTAGCTTACGTTGTTTTATTGTTTATTGTAAATAAAAGTTAGTATTGTAGCATTTAAAGTGTTTCTGATTAAATCCATGATCTGTTTGGTTGAATCAGTTTACAGATTTTTTTTCGAAATTTACATAATGTAAGAGTATAAAAGTTTTGTATCATTAAAAGCAGAAAAAATTTCTATCTAACTGCCTACAAATATTTATATTGCTATTTCGGAAAATTATAGATTACGCCACTTCTCAGTCACGCGACAGTGTAATATTCCATCCATATTTATCAAAAAGTAATGGTTTACTAATTTTGTCTTTATCTTGTTATTGTTAAATTACTATGTGCTCAATTAGTGATTCTAACTGTGTCAAGCAACTACTATCATGAACCTTTGTAATGCATAATATGCATATTATTCATCTCATTACTTGTTTTTGCTGATACATTAGGCTATATCATATTGTCTTTGGCCGTCTGCAGATTATTATTATCATTATACAAACGTCGTTACCATATAGAACTTAAAACCGCAAAAGTTAACCATTAAGAATTTATATATTTGAATAATAAATAAATAAATAAATAAATAAACAAAAAAATTGTGGACGTATTTCTTTCACACTTAAAATTTTTTAACTTTTGTCTTAAAAATCTTTATGTTATGGTTGGCACCCCTTAAGTGCTTTAAATGCTTGCTTTTACAAATAGGAACTACAGCTGACTGAAGAGTCCTAATAAGGACGAAACGCGTCTCAGGTTGTTTCTATTTGCAAATGTGATCATCGTTGTACATTTTACATTGACTTTTCAAAAAGATTAATTTATCTCCACAAACGCTGATTTAGCGGTTTTCAACAATCGTTCCTTTATTGTCTATTTTTGTATGTGGAATGAGATTATTTTATTTTTTTCATTTAATGACTCACAAGAATTTTATTCTGAAAAATATGTGTGTGGCGTGACAGAGAAAGTGGGAAATTAGCGAAATTAGAATTCGTCTGCAGTTCTATTGCTCTACGAAATTAGGGATGTGCTGCCAATTTCTTAACAAGAAGCTCGCTGCTCGCTCGCAAATATTTCCATAATATTCAAAATACAATAAATTGGGCATTTACTCAAAAAATAATTGCACAAATTATGAATATTCATGAAGTGTCAACTGTGCACTGCTCCTGTAGCTATCAACACTATAAACGGTCCTACCAAATGGTTAAAACTTGTTCTAGGGGCCGAGTGCTCTTTGAATTTAAAAACAGTAAATACAAGGATCAAGTAAGGTTAAAGTCATACATTTTGAGATTATTCTTAAATTTAAAAATGAATTTTATCGAATTACAAGGGGTTCACTTAATCCCCAAAACATAACAAGAGGCTCACGTGAGCCTCCCGAGCCCCACATCGTTGAGTGTGTAATTAGCTCATTGGGTAATTTCGTGCGTCCTTTTAGGCCAATCCGTCCCTGCTTATCTAGTCATACGCATTCTTTTGTGTTTTCCTTTTATCGCCGCTATAACCAACCAACATTTATATTTTATAACAATCTTTATCAATAAGATGTGTCAAAATAAAGAAATAGAATATAAAAAATTAATAGTTTTAAACTTTAAATAACATTTGCTTGTATCGTTCTCTTTCTTTCAATTTTTTTTCAACCGCATATCGGCTGCAGTTATTAGACACATTTTTGGTAAAGTTTGATTATCGTTGGATTGGGTTTCTGCAGTTTATAGTTTCCTGATAATTTTGCCACGTGTTAGGTAAATAATAATTTTTATGTACCAAAATTTATTACCATGTGCTCTAACCTGTGCGGTTTTCGTTGACCTCTATAAGAATAATGCCAATTAAACAAATTTTGTTCAGTTATTTCGAAAATTTTTACAGAAAGTTATACCAAAATTTTAATAGTAGTACTAAAAAAAAAAATAAAAAACCAATTAAAAAATTAAAAGAGGGGCATAGGGTTCTGTTTAAAAAAATGTTTCCCATTCAATAAATAAAGGGGTGTTAATTTTTGATATTCAAACATTCATGGAAGGTGTTACAGTGGAATCGTGGTATAAAGCAAAAAACCAAATTGTGGCTCATGTTGTCTTTATAGGATTACAACGTTAAAAAAAACGTATTGCCAGTTTTTGAGAAATATTATTTGGAAAATTTTAAATATGTGAAATTTACATTTTCTACAGTAACCCCACCAAGTATTAAAGGATCTAAAAACTAACATTAGATTTTCGTTCTTCTAGTTATGATGAGAAATTCTGCTTAAAAACAAAATTTTTATGAAATCCCGTTTAATACATCATTTTGGATTTTCAAAATATCAATAAAATTACAACTTTCAACAAAAAATGAAATTGTAGCCAATCTTTGGTTCTAGCAGCTTATAAAGTTTAAAAAAAATCGTGTACTCAATACTTGAAAAATCTTTTTTTGAACATTTTTAAAATTGCGATCGTTTTCAGATTTTCGAAATTGATTTTGTTTATCGTATACTGCGCTCAAAAGTCGTAGCTGATCTCGATCAGACAACTACCTCCTGAGTAAATGGGCGTTAAAGTCGAGATCTTCAAAAAATTGCAGCGACCACCATTTTGAGCTATAAAGTTAGGTAAAAATGTTTTCGATCTCTCAAATTTTAAAAATTTAATTTTGGAAAAAAACGCTACCATAAACTATGTCTAACTTCCGCTTCTTGTATTGGATTGTTTTGAAAAGCCTAAATAGATGTACAATTTTCAATATACCTTTAGATTTAAAATTTCATCAAAATCGGTACAGTACTTTCGCCTTTAGAGGCGTCACACACACCTACAAGATAGACAGACATTTTTTAGAAACCACATTTTTGGATTCCTGGAGCCCTAAAACGCACACTTCCGTTAATGTCTAGATTTCGAAAATTTTCGAAAAATTAATAACTTCCTATATCGAAGGTGAGGGAAAGTAATTAAAGTAACGTTACAAAACCGTAGCTTTTTATCAGTGAACATATTTTATGCAAAGCATTTTTTAATAAAGTAAATATCAACGACAGTGTAACTATTATTTGGTACCATTTGGTTACCCTACACTATTCTATTATGGTTTATGGCATATAACTTAGGAAATGAAATGCAATGTAGTAAAAAATTTCATAAATGTATCTGTTTCTTCACACAGTGTGTAACAAACGTGCCATTGTTTAAGCTTTTGCGATTACAAAAACACCTGTGTTGGCAAATGCAGTTATTGAAGGCTTAAGCTAGCAAATTAATTTTGCAGAATGTAATTTCATGTTAATAATTTTCGAAAAAATTCGAAGGAGCTGGCATAATAAATCTACTGCTGTAATTGAAAATAATAAATAGCAAAATCTATTAAAATACAAACATTATTTTTGTATCTGCCATAAATCAAAATTGGTTGCATCACAAAAAATTAGAATGTTCTGTTTATTATGTTTTATGAGTCAACATTTAAAATATTTAAAACAAAATGAAGAAAATAGGGTTGCAGGATTTGAAAAAAGGTCAATGTGGTCGAGCTTATAATAAAAAAAAACGGATTTTTAGTCACAGAAGAGCAAAAAATTTCGTTAAAATTCAATAAGTAAACAAAAAGCATGGGCGTAGTACTCAAATCCATTAAGTTATACGTAAAACATATTGGACAAGAGAACTAATTTTTCGAATGAGAATTTAGAAAAAGTTTTCTTTCCTAGAACTTTTTCGTTGTATTAATGAATTTACACGTTCTATTTTCGTTAATTCGTGGTTGCTATATTACATTTCAATTAAAAACATATTTTTGCAGTTTTAAAAAATTGTTTAGTAAACTACTTTTAAAACGCACGACTATTTATATTTTACGCTTATGAACCTTGTTTTATTTAATTTCATTATTACATAAGCTTCAATTCCAGTTGACCAAATAAATAATAACTACCTGCACAAGCTAAATTAAGGTCAAACATATAGATGTGTTACCATTCTAAGCTCGTAAATAATTCGTTTAAAAGTTTAGCTATGCGCCAACTATACATTTAAAGAAATAATGCCAAAATTGCTTAATAATTGATTGCCTCATAATTTAATACTGGCAAAATACGTGACTAGAAATACGGACTATAATAATAATATAATGAAGCCACATAAAACATAATACATATAAATGCAAAAAATCTGATTTTATAACTGAACACATGATATTCATGTAAACAACATACGACTCGCCCCTTTCTTAGTTTGGCTGCTTAAATTAAGCAGTTAAATATGAAGTGTTCAAAATACACAAATAAATTCCTTTGATCTAAATTACCATTTTTTTTGTACTTCTGGTTTCACCAAAAATGTTTCTAGATTTCTTGTTTTAAAAAGAACACCTTGTATATTTTCGTTTTTGGAATCAGAATAAAGTTCTACGTATGAAAATTTAATTTTTTAAAAAGTTAAAATTTTTTTTTCTATGACTAAATAGAATATTAATATATACATTAAATCCGGATCTGCTTCAACTTTACGCGACGACGAGCTATGATCTTACATCTTGACCCAGATTATTAACAGTAGGGCGACGCAGCATTTCATTTCATAATCTTGCGTAGGGCGTTAAAAATTAATATTGCAATTTAAACGTTTTACACTTTACTAAGTGAGAGGTTAAAGTTACTGAAAACAGTTTTTCAAACGTTTAAAATAAATATGACAACCCTAGAAGAAAACTAATATTCTCAAATCAAGTTTTATAAAAAATGGGTACTTTATGATTGGCTGATAATGATAATAAATTATACCACCAAGGTCGAGTACAAATCACCAAATTAAGTCTCGCTTTATATTCTCTCTTTTCTACATTTGAATTAATCACCAAATTAAGATATTATAATAAAATTCGCTTACTAAAATATCGTGCCGAAAATTTATTGGCACAAAAACTAACTTCCAGTTTTTCTGAAACTTTGTCGCAAAATTAAATGCAGAACTATTTTTACAAATATAGCTTAGTTACAATAGCCAACTTTAAAAAACTTGTTTAACATTAACATTTTTCCACAAAATGTAATTTATTAAAACTTCTATAAAATTAGATTTCTACCGTTAGAAAATTCCAAGGTGAAGGAAGGCTATTCACTGTGATACGCTAATATGTAATGTCACTTGCAAGAGTTAACCGTACCGTTATTTAAATAATTTTAAAATTTACTTAACCTCCAAGCCCATTTTAAATTTTCATGATTTTTTTAGTTAAGATCATTCTAAAAAAATAATTTTCGAATGACGTTTTAATCTTAAGCTGATATAATGCATTAATGCATTGTAACAAACTCGTCCTTTCCTAATGTTTTTTTTTACGTTTAGACGCATTTGATATGCCAAGCTAATTATTATGATAATGTATTGAGGAAAATACCCAAAAATAAAAAAAATGCATTTCAAAGTATTAGAAACAAAATTACAAATCAATTTTTGTTTTTTACTAATTAAAAAAACTGCAGTAGAATTTTAGACGGATTTAATTAAAATTTATTACAGAAAACAGTTGCATCAAAACATGGAAATTTCCCATTACAATTAATTATGCCTTGTTACAAGAACAATGTATCAAATTCAGAGACATAATCAGTAAGAATAAAAATTTTCCACTATTTAATTGCACGAGCTTGCTGACAATATATTTCAATTAATTGATGAGTGGAATAAACATGCATGAATAATTTTTTCCATTGCGAAGTCTTTACTTCTTTGAATTCAATTTTTGGTATCGATTTTCCTTGACCCTGACTTACATTGGTACATGCGACAATGCGACGACAGATTATGGGGAAAAATAAATAAATAAAAAGAGTATAAGAAATAGATATTTAACATTACTTTACGTGTTTGTTAAAAATAACCAATGCAAGGTTACTGCAAAATTTTTCAACAAACACGTGCTGCATGCAAAAATATTTTTCAAGTAATAAAGCCAAAAATGTGATTGCTTTGCTGGTATGCTTATAAACATAAAAAATTGTGAAAACCATTAAAAATGTCCATGAAACATACAAAATACTAATTATTTTACGGCATGGCAACCATAAAGGCGATATGATGTAAGTGGTGGCGCATAAAAAATCAAATGTTTTTGATGTAGTCAAAAGCACAAATTTTTCCTGAATTACAAAAAAGTTAATTTTTCTCGTTTATTATAAATACTTTTTCACTGTACGTGCAGCTTGAAACTGATTGAAATAAAATTAATAACTACAATAATTTTACATATAAATCCACCCATTCTGAATTAATATACTATTATTCTTTGCATTTATTGAACTCATAAACAATTACGAGCCTTTGTTGCAGTTCAAAGAGTTAGCCGTGCTTGACGACATTTATTACACACTTTAAAGGTATTTCATTGGCGAATACGTCATTCACAGTTTTGATAAAACTTAAACAATAGTTGTAACTATTTAACATTACATTTATAGGAATTAATGTAAATTTAATTACCTTTTATTCAGAATTTTGTAATTAATTTGTTGTTAATTATAAAAGCACAAAGTTTTTTAGCACATACCTGTAAACATAGCCAGAAATTGGAAAATTGGATGTCCTGTAGTTTTTTCATCGATATTTCCATTAGCCAATGTCATTTTGAAAAATGTACCCAAACAGCGAGATGCAAATAACTTGATTTATTATTCGATGCACAAGTTCAAGTTCATTTCATGAATCACAACAGGGGTGGTCGTCGCGAAAAGTTATTTCAGTAACAAACTGAAGGCTGAAAATGCAACGAGTGTTCACGTCTGTCCACACAAACCGACGAAGTGCGTATGCTCAGTTCAGTAAATATTCCCAGTATGGACCTCGGCCAAAATTTGTTAAAGATGATTTCAGTTACAGTTTTTTTTGTGACGCAATTTATGCTCTTTAACCTGTTTTCCTCGTACGTTTATCTAGGAACGACCCGTAAGAACTTCTAAGACTTGCGGGGTCGCTTGTACGAGTTATAAGGTGGAAGATGAGCCCTACAGGTACTCTCTTCAAGGTTAGCAACATCCACTTTTGAGTTGAATTAATTTTAATATTTTATTTGCTGAGTGATAAATGTGCAAGTTAGTTATTATAATTATCGCTGTTTTAAAACTAGTAGATGGTTAGCGTTTAAAGCCAAGTCAAAAAGTTTAAAAACACGAAAGAAAAATAAAATATATTACTGCATATTTTCAAAACACTTTCACAATAATATGCCCAAGAATATTTACAAGATGTAAAATTAGCGACAATAACATTCTGAGAATTGAACGTTTTAGATGCTAGGAACCAACAAAAAAGTGTTTTTTAAATGTTTGTCTGTTATAGCACGTGTCGTGTGTGTATCTGGTGTTCGTAGTCTAGACCAATTCTTAGTCAATTTTAATACTCAGGTATCACACAAAACGTATCAGATACTAAGACATTTTTCCAAACAATACAGAAATTTAATATTTTGTTTTAGTATTTTCAAGATTAGAATTATGGAAAGGGGGAGAGTGAATTTTCATAGAAAACACTAGAAAAACTGCCGTTCCTTGCCGTTTTAAAATGGCGGCTTTTGAAAATTTTGTCTTTTAACGACTACTTTGAAGATTTTTAAAAGAAAGTCGATTTTCAAAAATTTTCACATTTTTTTCGTACAGTTATTTCTCAAAATACGCAAACGTATTTTTTTTTCAAAATTTTTTTTTCGTTTAATGCGGTGTGGAAGAGTTAGCAGATTTTTCCTCAATTTTCAATTTTTTTTGTGAAGACGCCTGCTATGAATTTTTGAAATTTTAAAATACAATAAATGCTTGATCATAATAATTTGCCGTTAGGTAGACGAACAAAATTTAATTATTAGGTAGGTTTATTCCGCCCCATTGCCAAGTTTTGTATTGACGCACTTTGTTTTATATGACAATTTAAAATTTTATGAAATTTTAAAAAATTTTCAATTTTAAAAATTTAACAATTTAGAAAATTTTTAGAAATTTGAAAATTTATGATTATGAAAATTCTTCAAACTTTAATTTGTGAAATTTTGGAAAAGAAATTTAAAATTTTTTTGAAATGTTTGAAAAATGTTGAAATTTTAAAAATTGTGCAAAAGTTTTGAATATTTTGAAATTTTTTAAAACATTTTAATGATTTATAATATTTTTAAACATTTTTAAAAATTAAAAACAGTTTTGAAAATTGTAGAAAGTTTGATAATAGAAACTTTTGAAAATGTGAGGAATTTTGAAAAAATATTTCGAAAATTTTTGAATTTTTGAAAAATTTTGAAATAAATCGTTTTGTTTTGTTTAATCTTTCACCTCTTATACCCGACGACGGTGTCGAGGTCTTTCACTCCGGGTAGGCTCTTCGCTTGTGTAATAGGAGGTAGTGGGGCCTTTTGGCCTTTAGACCGCTACGCTCCTGAAGCTTATGCCACCCTTCGTGCACATTCATTCAATGTCATTCACACACATGTGTTTAATTGTATGTTTTATGTTATTTATGACTTTGTTACTACTTGTCCTGGTCAGTCAGTAATCAAGGCAAGCGCCGTTAATTAAATTTTTTAAACATTGTATCTTTGTGAAACCTGAAAAATTATGAAATATCGAAAATTGCGAAAAAATTTATATAATTTTAATTGGAAATTGTTTGAAAATGTTTAGTGTCTGGAAATTTTGAAAACTTTTGAAAATTATAAACATTTTTGAAGTTTTTGAAAAATGTTGAAATTTAAAAAATTGTGCAAAAGTTTTGAATATTTTGAAATGTTTTAAAACATTTTAATGATTCACAATATTTTTAAACATTTTTATAAATTAAAAACAGCTTTAAAAATTGTAGAAAGTTTGATAATAAAAACTTTTGAAAATGTGAGAAATTTTGGAAAAATATTTCGAAAATTTTAGAATTTTTGAAAAATTTTGAAATAAATTGTTTTGTTTTGTTTAATCTTTCACCTCTTATACCCGACGGTGTCGAGGTCTTTCACTCCGGGTAGGCTCTTCGCTTGTGTAATAGGAGGTAGTGGGGCTTTTTGGCCTTTAGACCGCTACGCTCCTGAAGCTTATGCCACCCTTCGTGCACATTCATTCAATGTCATTCACACACATGTGTTTAATTCTATGTTTTATGTTGTTTATGACTTTGTTACTTGTCCTGGTCAGTCAGTAATCAAGGCAAGCGCCGTTAATTAAATTTTTTAAATATTGTATCTTTGTGAAACTTAAAAAAATTATGAATTATGGAAAATTGCGAAAATTTTTGAAAATTTATATAATTTTAATTGGAAATTGTTTGAAAACGTTTAGTGTTTGGAACTTTTGAAAATTATATACATTTTTGAAACATTTCAATAATTTTCAAATTAATAATTTTTTAAAAATTTCGTAATTTTGGATATTTTAGAAAATTTTGAAAAGTTTTGAAATTTTAAAACTGAAAAAATTGTTAAAATTTGAAAAATATTTATAATTTTGAATATTTTTAAAAATTTTGCAAATTTCGGAACAACTTGAAAGTTGCGAAAAACGAAAATTTTTGAAAATTGTAAAATTTGATTTGACAGAAAATCGCGTTTGCGCAAATCCGACATGCGTAGAATACGAATTTTTAATTCTTTTTCTAGCGCTTCTATATTGAAGTAGATCAGTTTCCACTTTTTTTTTATTACCTTCTTATAGCGAGGAAGGTAATAAAAAGATAGTTCGTACAAAAAACTATGAAAGAGTTCTAAAAGTTTTTGTTTAAACTGCTTCAGACGAATAAACCGAGTAAAAAGTTTCAAAAAAGCCCCTTTCGGATAATAAAAGTGGAAAAAGACTAGAATGACAGAGAAAAAGATATTTTTCAAGAAATTAAATCAAAATTTTTTAAAAGAAATTTGTACTAATCACTCTAGATAAATAAATTAAAAAAAGCTGAAGCATTTGCTACTTGTCGTTAATTCAGGTTTTTTTTTGGTATTAATGTTTTACACGCCAACATTGACTATAAGATCGTAAAACTCTTACCACTGTACCAGGAGCGTAGCTGCGTAGTAGTCACTTTATAGGAACATACGATACGTGATACTTAAATAATGTAAATACCATAGAAGGCGTTCATGTAAAAATAATTGTTTAAACATATTTTGAATTGATGGTATGGTAGGCACTTGGTGAAACATTATTAATAAATATTTAATTATTAAAAAATTAATAGGTAAAATAAAACTCTTGGTAATTGTTTCACAATTTGTTGGTATTTATTTTCTCGACTTAAGTTTCAACCTTCACGGTCATCGCCAGGAGTTTACAAATCAAACTGTTTAAACGTTTTGAGAGTCTTTTATTTATTTCAATTTCTGGCTGTAAACAGAGAAAGTGCTAAAGCAGAAACTGTCTCATTCTAAGAGTATCTTGTTCTATGTAATTCAGTCATGCGCCGTTAGACTGCATGCTTCGGTCTACGGAATATCTTTCACAAGCTTAGACGTAAAATAAACTGGTAGTGTGCTGCAATTATTTGACTTTTAATGAAATATAATTTGATTATCTGATTATTGGAATAAAATTTTTTAGTATCAAAGAAACCAGAGATCAAAAAGCAAAATCGTCGTCTAACATTAGGGTGGGAAGTAGAAAAGTCATTCCCTTACATGTTTCTTCACCTAAAAACGAAATTATGAATTTTATTCAACCATCAGTCATGAGCAATTGAACTTAAACTAAAATGTTCCATTATCCCCCATTTATTAGAAGAAAGGGTATAACTTTTCGATTTAAAAAAATTCTTAGAAAAATTGGCAGAGCGCGACTCCAACAAAATCGCAGTTATTTCTTAGTTCTATGAGCCTAAACGTTTTTGTTTTCATTTGGTTTCAAAATAAATAGCAATATTGTGTATCGTTAAGGCTAGTCGGTTTCTTCTATTCAGAAAAGGTCTTTGGTAATAGTGCACAACTCCAGTGTCTTTAAAGTGCTTCGATGTTTGCTAATGTAATTATTTTTTTATTTTTTTCGGTTGTCTGTATTCCTTGTAGCTTGTTGTAGTAAACGACGGCCAAGGACCCCCACATCGGCAAGAGACGTGAACAAAGACACCAGAGCGTGATCGGTGTTGTAACGGTCAGTTAGGTGATTTCAACTTGGTACGTCCACCTCTCTTCGAAGAGGCTCAAGGTTAATTGGAATCATGGAGAACTGGGTTAGTGATTTCACGAAATAGTGTGTTAATTGATTGCCAGTATGGGTGCCAAACACCTGAGCGTTCTCCGAAATGGGTTCCCCGCTTCCTATAAATACGCCTACGTCCCTGTCACCGCGTTGGGACGACCCTCCAGCTTATAAACCTGCCTAGGTGATAAACTACGTAGGTGAATGTCATCGATAAGCAGATGAAGGTAAGATCTAGAAAGGTGTGGTGTGTCTGCTGGCATTAGGGACCTGAGCCCTAGGATTAACGTTTCACTTTGCCTGTTCACGCCTATAATCTAAGGGTCGAGCTAGGGGACTCTCATTCCGGACGTTGTTACGGTACTGGCCGCTTACCAACCCCTCTAGGCAGTGCTTAGTTGTACTGGAACTGGAACTGCGATTAGCTTATACTGGGCAAGGCAGCATCGGCTGTTCCGAAAAGTTCAACCAGTGACTTTCTTAACTGGTGCCACGGACACCAAGTCTGCGACCGCTCTTGGTCATGGTTTAGTATTAAGTGCAGGTAAGGATCGTTGGGGTGCGGATCGACGAATGAACTGCGTTTCAACTCAAGCACTGGTTTGCAGAATAAGCAGAAATTTAGGTATAGTCTTTCCTCACAAATGGGAATTAGGCCTCGCAGCCTGATGCGATGTTGGTATAGTTTGTTCTCGTTTTATTGTAGGCAAGTGAGTTGATTTGAACATAACCGAATTCGACCAGAAGACGATCGTGGCAGAACAACGCTAACGCTAGGTGCCGCCACGTTAAACAAAAGAGGTGCCTGTGGTAGCCTCTCAGATTTGCTCACATTAGTTTGTTGTAGTGTATCACTAGGCTAGTCTACGGCTACGCGATACTTATATTCTTGCTTGTATTATCTTTTTTTCTACGCAGCTTACGTCTTGGAGACTTCAATCTCCAAACTATGTGAGTATGTTTTTGTATACAAGGCTCGAAAGTCGCTATGTTTCATGTATTTTGTTTAGAATGGATATGTTGGTTTTTCTACCAGTCTACCGAATACATAACATTCTTCTCCAGGCTCACATTATCTAATCTAATCTATCTTATCTTATCCAATCTCTTAGTGGTGAGCGTGATCTGTGTGTTGTTTCGTATTTTTATGAGTTTTTCATCAGAATTTGCTAGTAAACCGGTATCGTTGGCAAAGCTGAGATTGTTGAATTTTTCCAACAGTAATTGTTTGATATTCTTCTAATTATATATTCATTATAGATGTTAAATGTTATAGAGTGGTGGTAGCTTAGAGGTTGAGCGATCGCCTCTAACGCTAAAAGTCTGGGGTTCGACCCGCCAAAATGCAGCAATAAAAATGTATGCTGTAACTCTTTACTCAAATTCTCCAATCGGGTATTGGTAGCTGTGAGGTCTTCATGCTTAAAATCTTCTCCGGTACTATCGTAGTAGTTTGGATTGAAAGTTAAACTGTCGGCGATAAAATACAACTTCGCCGGGCCAAACCAAACAAGTTGATTGTTTTCGTACATGTTCACGAGGCATGAAAACGGCGCGAGAGTGTTTTCCGACGATCTAAACCTTCGTCAAAGTATACGGCTTGATCAACTTACCATCGCCTTCCAAGTGGAGGTAGTGACGACAAAGCATGGTGCAAATGCTGTCTTTGAACGACAAATCATGAACCAACATATTAACATCTTCAGCGATCTATCATACTGGCTTTGAGTGCTGCGAAGCTCTCCAAGATATCTCTTGAATTGAATTGAATTGATGGGACATGGCGGTAATCGGGGTAATGAAGAAGCTGACGACGTCGCAAGACTAGCCTTTGAACAACTTTTTTGAGGACCGGAATTTGTAAACATAAAAGAAACCTTAAACAGATTCCCGAAAAAGTGGGCTAATATTTAAAGATATCGCCAGGGAAGGGCTGCTTTTCCAGCATCCTCACTAAAGATAGCCAAATACGGTGGGCAGTTTTTCAGAAAGAATCTTTGACCGGTTGTAGGAATCTTGACTAGACACTGCGTTCTAAAGAAGCACATGCACAGGATGGGGCTGGTGGACAGCCCTAACTGTCGAGGATGTAACTTAGAGGACGAGACAGCAGAATATGTGCTATGCCACTGTCTTGCCCTCGCAACAGTTAAGGGATTCATGCTGGGGGACTTCTGGCCTGACATGGCTGTCATCAGCAACACCCCAACTGTGGACGTTCTCTAGTTCATTTCAAGAATTAGGTGGCTTGTGTGATTCCTGCGGAGAAGAGATGTTGTGGAGGGAGCGCAATGGGCCTGCCTTTTGTGGCCTAAGAGCGTATGTGTTTTCACACCCCCCAATCTTAATCCAGAATCCAGATACACTTTCATCTGAACGAAATAAGGTGGCATGCCGATTTCTAATAAAACATTCCAGAGCTTTCCACATTGTTTTTTTTGGATAATTTATTTTAGGACTTAATACTTTTTTGAGTAATTTTTCCCCTAGCGAAACCCACTTGTTTTTCTGATATCTGCGAGGGTAAATATGCCTTTAATGTTTGATACTGAGCTCAACTTTGTTGGTATAGAAAACAAGGGTTATTTGCTGCTAGTTACAACGCACGTTTCGTTGCCTAGGCAATTACGGTACTAAATTTTATTATCACTTTCCAATTCGCTTTTAAGTAAATAGGTGTCAGAATTTTCAATATATTTGCTTCTATTTTGAAAGAGTTCTGTGAGGGGTATAAATGTATGCTATCTAAACAGACAGAACTATATTTATATATAATAAAATTCAACATAAAGCAACACAACAACATAAATCAAACAGGACGGGTTTAGGCTGGAGCTTCGTTCCCGTAGAGACCTACGGCCGGGAACTTTGCACGTCCTGTTGGTGGTACGCTACTTCGCTCTTGAAGCGGCTCACAGTGTTGGTGAGCTTCGGCCGTAAGAATTTTCTCAATAAGGAAGCCGAGCTCTCAAAGGAGCCTGCGAAGCGGGCTTGCCTTGAAGCTAATGCTCGATACTGGAGCAGGTTCTCGGTTGTTTCTTTGGGCCGTTCTGATTGATCCTGAAGAATGAACTCTAACTTTCTGTCGAAATGCGCGAGGTATATTCTTTTTTCAGTTGTTTTTTTAGTAGCAATGTATTATAAAAAATTTAAAAAAATGCATTTGTTTATTGGCATTGCAAAATAGCAGTCGTCGCTGCTTAGAAATGTAGACATCCAATTACAACCAAGGTGAATCTATATATAAAATTCCTACTGTCTTACCAAAACAACACGACGGAATCTTGCTTCTGGAGCATAATACTACGGCGGCCTTTTGCAACTTCACTTAGTTTATTGATTGTTTTGGGCAGTTACTGCCACTGCTGTTACTGTAATTTGGTTATTTATGGTTTACTAACAATAAAGATAAACTCTAAGTTGTAATAATATATGCCTTCAGACAAGACAGAAATGCTTTGTAGTTGTTTACACTGGACGTTTCTAATACCAATTAAGGTCGACGTCGGAACAAATAAACAGTAATATATTCTCAATTGCTTTTAATAAAATAAAAGAATTCTGCATGTTTAAATTGATACATTTTTGTTTGTTTTTTTAGAGGTAAGAAATAATATTGCTCAAATGCAACTACGTTACGAATTTACATTGTAAGAGATTGTATACATTTTACAATACGTTTACGATGGCTGCAATGATTCTGTTTAACGTAGATTGACGATTTACGCCCATGTTTCAAAATAGGATAAGAATTAATAACAATAACAAACTAACAAACTGCTGCGTTTACAGGCATTTACGATGAACTAGCTGAACCCTACAACCTACGTTTTTTTACTTTCCTATACTTTCATGATGATTTTTATAACAAATTTCGAATTTAAAATTTTGAGGAAAATACATGTGTTGGATCTGCAGCAACTTAAAAAAATGTTTATAAAAATGTATGTGTTTATGTGAGTAAACCCAGAATAGCTTTGTTTGGAACATACTAAAAATAACAAAGCCACTTCTTTTAAAAACATATTGTGCAAAAACTAGTCACGATTTTTTTTAAGTATTGTAGGCTCAGACAGATAGGAATAGGCTAATTGGTTTGTGTCCCAGTTCGCTATTTTCTCTGTTACGCCTCTTATAAATTTTTTTAAATTTAAAATTTATGCTTTTTCATGAGAAGTTCACAACTTTATTGTAAGGTGTCGCAAAAATAAAGGAAGTGAATTTTTGCTCTCCCACCCAATTTTTGGCAGACAAATTGCTCCTCTTATTTTAAGTTTTCTTTAATTCTAACAAATCTTTTTAAAAAACTTCAGATTTTAAAAAAGTTGGTACTGTTATTTTTATGTGTAAGCTTCAGTATCTAGTAGTATGTCCTTATAATATGATTGTTACGCAGCTATGCTCTCGGCACAGTAGTAAGAATGGTAGGAAAGTTCAGAAGAAGTATTTCGCATAGTTTTAGGTAACTTTTAAAAAAATAATACAAATCTCGCGCCGCTTGGTTTGCATAATCTCAGCTGATTCGTATTTCTCTCGAGTTGAGACAGGTGTAAGAGATCCGAATTTACTATACAAAAAATCACAACAATCTCTACATAATTTATAAAACTAGGACTTTGATCTGCGGTTCGCTACACTACCTACTTAATTAGCTAATCTATGATAAAAAAAATAGACACAAAACATCGTGGGGTAAAGCCCACGGATTTCGTTACTTTAATATAAAATAGAAGTCGGTATTCCATAGCAACGTAAACGTACAATACAAACAAATCTGCAGAATTATTGTTTATTTAATGAATGGGGCGGATTATACGATTATATGCTCAATTTAACAATTTAATAACAGTTTAAATTAATAAAAAACACATTTTTCAATATAACAATTTAAATGAATACAAAAACCAAATTCTTTGTAAGATAGTTGTTACAATAACTGCTCGAAATGCCTACCATCATTGTCTAAACAAACATTGACCCTGCGCTTCATATTTTCAAAAACGGCTACTAACTGTCTCGGTGTGATTTCATTCACGGCATTTACTATGGCCTCTTGTAACTCCTCAATTGTGTGTAAACGATTTGCATATACAACATTCTTAAGATGGCCAAACATAAAGTAGTCGAGAGGTGTTAAGTCGGGCGATCGCGGTGCCCAACGACCTCTACTTATTATTCGTTCATCAAAGAATTCCCTTAAAAAGTTCAACGTTGCACCTGCTGTGTGAGCTGTTGCACCATCTTGCTGGAAGAACCCATGCTGCAGTTCGTCATCGTGGAGTTGATCAATAAACGGTCTTAAAAGTAGTCGTTGATAATTGTTAGCATTGATGTTTTCATTAAAAAAAATAGGGCCAATTATTCTTCTTCTCGACATTGCAATCCAAACCCCAATTTTAAGGGGATGCAATGAGGTCTCCCGATATACATGGGGATTTTCAGTTGACCACGTACGATAATTTTGTGAGTTTACGTAGCCACTTAAATGAAACCAGGCTTCATCACTGAAAAATGTTAGATCCAAAATGTCATCATTGTTGAAGTTTCCATTAAACCATGTACAGTATTGTCGACGCTTTCCAAAATCTGCTGGTAGCAACTCTTGCACCACCGACACTTTGTACGGGTGCATATGAAGTATTTTTTTGCAAGCCTTCTGACACGATCCGTATGAAAGACCTGAAACTAACATAGATAAATCAATTACAAAAACAACATTATGCTCATTACCTGTTTGAGCAGATAAACATCTTAAGGATTTGTTGGGACTTGCATCCATTCGTTGCTGAATATCATGTACAGTGTCTTCGGTAAGTACAGATGACCTGCCCGTAGACTTTCCTTTGCAGACGCTGCCTGTTTCCTGGTACCGTTGAATAATACGACGAACGTGTTGACTAAAAATTTCATAGTGAACTGCGTCGTTGGGAAAATGCTCTTGGAGCTGATTGAAACAGGAGGGATAAGAGTACTGGCAAACACCATTTTGGTCACGTTCTCCGGATCTAAAGTACGCTTCCAAAATAAATTATCATGCTCTATTGTAAACACCATATTAACCTAAAATTACACACCTGTTATCATCCTCATTTAAAATAAACTTTGTAATTTTATTGTCTTTTACCTAATAAAGGGAACGAATACAAACTTTGAGTTTTGAAAAAAAAACTGTTATAACGTGGGGATTACAAAAACGAGAACAATAACACAAAAGAAAACAATAACTGTTATTATTACGACATTTGACAGGTAGAATGCGCGTACGCTAATGGATTCCAGGGATGTAAGTATTGATAAACAATAGGTTCGCGGACACATCGAAACGCATTTTTGATAATAATGGCACCAGATCGTGGTCACGTGACCTTCAATCATTTTCGATCACATTGTATAACCTTCGACAATGGCATGTAAACATGCCGAAATACGTATAAGGTTAAAATAAATAGATACTGTTAAAGTGATTAAGTATTTTATATACAGATACTCATTATATTTTTTATCTATGCTTCCCGGCGTATGGCAAAGATCAAAGTATAGTATAAAAGTTTCTGTCACAATGTCGTAGAAGCTGTCTTTTCTATGAAACTGTCGTAGGCTTCCAGTCCTCTTGGTGACAAGAAATTCATTTAAGATCTTCCTACGACAATTTCACAAAAAACACTACTTCGAGGATACGAAATTGTGACAGAAATATCCATACTACACTTTGATCTTTGCCATACGCCGAGAAGCGATACCAGAACTTCATTTTTCAGTTGTTTATAAACAAACGCGAAATTACTTTAACAGGGAAAGACGATCACACTGCCCTCTAATGGAATTCACGCTAATATGAAAAAATCACATTGCTTTGAAAATGAAAAACCGAGCGTATCTTAGCAACCTCCTAATAAGTCGCCATTTGAAACGTCAAATACACCAATTATTTATTGCTGTTGTCTCGCATAATTTTTATTAATATTATATTTACAAAGGACGTTAGTAGTGATAGTGATAATAATCTAACATGTACGCCTCCTGAAATTCGGGAAATTGCACAAGCATCCACAATGAATTTACTGCCGGAAAAGTCAAAAATGCAGTATACTCAAATTTATACAACGTTTATGGAATGGAGACAATTCAATAATGTAAGTTCTTTTCGGAAAACGCTCTTCTAGCATATTTCACAAAAATACAGATCGGCATCTTTATAGAAAATATACTCCATGTTAAGAAGTACATTAAATGTTAACAATGAAATTAACATTGAAAATTATCCAAAATTGCAGGCTTTCCTTAAACGAAAAGGGGAAGGATTTCAGGCGAAGAAATCGAAAATATTTAATTGCTTTTGCCTAAACTTAAAAGTTTTAAAGTTTTTATTTTTTAAGGTTGCATTAATCGTAGGAATAATGGGAGCTTGCCGTAATAATGAAATGCACTCAATGAAAATGGAAGACATTCAAGACCTTAATTCAGCTCTTTTAATAACCATACCTAACACTAAAACAAAAATTGTTAGAAAATTTACTGTGACAGGTAAATTTTATGAAATATGCAAAAAGTATATTGCGCTACGCCCAGCTAATGTAACAACTCCTTCATTTTTCTTCAACTACCAACACGGCAAATGCACTGTTTAGAAAATTGGAATCAACAAATTTGCATGAATGGGAAGACAAATAGCAACCTACTTAAATTTACCGAACGCAAATCTGTACACCGGACATAGCTTTCGCAGATCTTCTGCCACCTTATTGGTTGATGCAGGTGGAGATATTACAGCTCTCAAACGACATGGAGGCTGGAAGAGTACCTCCGTAGCTGAAGGCTACGTGGATGATTCAATGACAAATAAAACCAGAATCGCACACAATATACAACACACAGCACAGACTAGCACTTTAAATGAGGGCATAGACTAGCACTTTAAATGAGGCGAGTTTTGATCAAGATTCAACGCCGACTGTATTAAATATCAATAATTGTAGTAACTTCACTATATCTTTTGCCAAAAAGTAAAATTAAATTACTTATTACATACTTAGCAGGTACATATGTTGTTTCAGTTTTTCTTTAACATGTTATAATTGCAAAGTTTAATATTGTAAATGTTAATTAAAGATTTGTGTTAAAAACTATGATTTAGGTATACAGGGTGTTCATTTGAAAACTTCCCACCCCCAATATCTCGGTGCACAAGGCTTTCTGAAAAAATCGCCGAGACCCGTCAACAGTATTAGCGAGGGGGACATATTTTTACATAATAGTGACATAAATCGTTTCATCCCCCTACCCCCCAGAGCCGCCCCCTTAAAAATTTTAAATGGCAAGGGGGGTTATGTGATACCTCATTTGAAAGGTCTTCGTATTGCCTACATTTTGGCGTTTTGTTTTTTAAAATCGGTCGATTAGTTTTTGAGATATTAAGGGAAAAGTGTTTGAGTTTGTTAAAACAAAAAGGAGCGTGTATACTTATTGATAACATTTTTATTTATAATCAGTATTAAAAATACAAATAATTATTGGAAGTAAAAAATTATTTGGAATGTTATTATCTTAATAACTGCTCAAAATGTTGTCCATTGTTGGCTAAGCAACAATATAACCGTTGTTCAACGTGTTCCCTGACGTTTTGGAAAACATGTCTTGGAATTGATCGACATTCTTCAATTATTCGTTGACGGAGCTCGGCTATACTTTGCGGTTGAGGCGTATAAACAACCGATTTTAAATGGCCCCACAGAAAAAAATCTAAGGGAGTTAAGTCGGGGGACCTAGCTGGCCACTCTATAGCTCCTCTTCGACCTATCCATTTACCGGGAAATGTATTCTGCAACCACTGCCGAACCGGTAAGACATAATGAGGAGGGGCACCGTCCTGCTGAAAGTATAGTTGTTCCTCATCAAGTAGTAAATTACCATCTGCATCACGTTGATTTTCAACTGCTTCAGTTATTAGTGGATTAATAGCATTTTCCAACATGTCCAAATACACTGCACCATTCAAATGTCCTTCTGTAAAAATGTGTGGATTTTCGTTACTCCAATATCTACTGTTATGTCTATTTACAAATCCATTTAAATAAAATGTGCATTCATCACTGAAGCAAGTATTCTTCAATATTTCATTATTATTATTAATCATGCCAGTCATTTGTTCGCAAAATTCAATTCTCCTGTCAAAATCGTCTTCATTTAGCTCATGGCAGATTTGCATTTGGTAGGGATGAAATTTATGAAGTTTTGCTACTTTATGAACTGAACCTAATGAAATGTCAGTTGCGGCGGCAATTTGGCGGAGCGAACTTCTGGGGTTTATACCAAAATGTCCTAATATCTCAATTTGAGTGGCCTGATTTAAAACTCTGGGTTCAGTACGTTTTCTATTCGAAACAGATCCAGTCTCAGTAAATTTTGCTATAAGGTCTAGGACATACCTATGGGACGTGGACTTATCTGGATGCCGTTCATTAAACGTAGCTGCGGTTTGTCGAGCACATTGATTTTCAGCCCCATAAATTAACACAATTTCAACTTTTTCACCCAAAGTGTATCCCATTTTTAATAATTATCAAGAGAACTTTACAAATTTACTAAATATCAATACGCGCCACACTAATTAAGCAGTTTAAACAAACATCAACTATTAATGCCAAACACTTTGACAAGTACTGACAAGAAAAACATCCAATAGTGCATTATGACAACAGCCTACTATGCGTTTTACAAGCTCCTTTCTGTTTTAATAAACTCAAACACTTTTCGCTTAAAATCTCAAAAACGAATCGACCGATTTTAAAAAACAAAACACCAAAATGTAGGCAATACGAAGACCTTTCAAATGAGGTATCACATAACCCCCCTTGCCATTTAAAATTTTTAAGGGGGCGGCTCTGGGGGGTAGGGGGATGAAACGATTTATGTCACTATTATGTAAAAATATGTCCCCCTCGCTAATACTGTTGACGTGTCTCGGCGATTTTTTCAGAAAGCCTTGTACACCGAGATATTGGGGGTGGGAAGTTTTCAAATGAACACCCTGTATAATTTCTTGTAGTCGTAGAGAATGTATAGTCTTCTACTTGCGTAGAATGGCTATTATTCACTTAGATGATTCCAACACTCGCTCGCTGCGCTCGCTCGTGTCGGAAACTTCATCCATGTGAATAATAGCCATCATTCTACGCTCGTTGAAGAATGTACTATTATCTATGGTTTCGACTTTGTGTTCGTGAATTACAAAATGAACGAAAACATGGATATTTCATCCGAGATTAGAATGTTAGCCGAATAAGCTGAACAGCGATTAATCTCCGAGAAATCTAAACAAGCGTATATTGTAAGGAATACGAAAAATTATCCAACTGGATGGCCAGAAAAAACTACAACTTGCACGCTTTTTAGTTTCAAAAACAGAGATTATGATTCAGGTATAATAAAAACTATTTTATTCTGTGTTTAAAACCCCTGAAAGTTAGGTAATTTATTTTTCATATACATTTGCTGTTTTGAATTTTGGTGTTTAAGAAAATAGAAGTCCTTTAATTTTTTTTATAAATTTAGGGAAACTAGCTTTGGAATAAGTTATGGGCAAATCTTAATGAGATGGCACTTACGTATTGGTATTGAAGGCACGTACGGTACGTTGCGGTACCAAGAAATAGAGTACTTTGGTGGAAATTATCAATTGTGTGATGCATCGAGGCACTTTACTAGGAAATAAACCAACTAGGCCTCGACCAAATTTTCAAATTATGATGGCATAACTTCTTTTTTATATAGTTGTAATATTAGGTTAAAACTGAAAGTGCGAAGAGAAATAATAATAAAGTAGCAAGAAACTACAAAGAAATTAATAAAAACGAATAACAAAAAAAAGGTAGAGATGAAACAGGGGGAGAGAAAAAAGGGAGCAAAACAGGAAAAAAAGAGGAACGGGAAGAAAAAGTGGTAGAGTGAAAATAGATGGAGAAAATAATGGTAGTAATAAAGAGCATAAACTAAACTAACTTCCACACCTGAGTTGTTCACATTTCTATTCTCCAACAAATAAAAGTTTGGTGTTTTCTTGGATTAAATTAATTGTCAGTGAAGTTTCGAATGCATTTCTCTGAATATGTAGTAGACAGATTTAAAGTTAAAAATAAACTTCCCATAATTCAAAAACTTGGTGGTCAGAAGTGGTTAGAAGAGAGGTACTGTAATGTTTGGTCTGCAAAGTTTGGGGGGGGGGGGGTACTAATGTAGCAACCTGGTTGTATGAATTTTATTTAGTAACTTAGCGACTTGGTTGCTATTTATATTAATATAAAACAATTCAATAAAAGATTATTCTGTAAAAGCTAACACATAAAAAGTTCCTCCAAAATAGTGTTTTATTTCCTACTACCTAACCAAACATTACATTATAAGACAAGAAGAAGAAATGGAAAAAATACATAAGTAAATAGAGAACAATGACTACGAACCTAATAAGGATGCAGCGGGTTAAGGTAAAACGAATAGTGCTGGAAGAGGAAAGGAAGAATTTGTCAAAAACATGAAAAAGAGCTACTCCAAAACAAAAAAGTATTCTACTGGGTAATTTGATTTAAGGAAAGACAAAAAGTGGGATTAGGCAAGTAAATGGTAAATTGTAACGTTTCCAAATACACATTCAGTCTGGGTAGCTTAGTGCCAAAGTTCGATTGCTATAGATACTGTTAAAATAATAAGATATGATTTAAAATACATTTATTTTACCCTATTAATTACAAAATTAATTTAGTAATGCTGTTTTTATTTGAAATAAAATATTTCTGTGCTTTAACTAAAAATAACCATTTCTGAAATAAGCAAATTAAGATGTGATTTATATTATAAACTCCGGACGAATTTTTTAACGTTTACACCGTCCATTCACTTTTCAAATTGCATTAGACCAACTGAACTGCTTTATCTTTCTCACCTGTAAGTGTAAGTGTAATCGCAAGAACGATTGACCTCGCAATTTAGCTGACTATTTGTCGTAAAGAAAACTTGTTTGTATATGCCAAATTTTATAAACGATATTATGATGAATAACAAACACTTAATTATTTATTGAGCATATTATAAATGGGGTTCCTCCTAGCTGGTCTGCTATTAATAATAGCTATAATCTTAGAGCCAGCGTATGAAACCTGGAATTATTTGTCAAAGGTTGAAAATTTGTGATTATTTACTTTAGAATAAGTCCGACAACATAGTGTCAACCCGACCTTGAACACTCTACCCTAAGTTTGAAATTAATAATTGAAGTTGTATATATTTTGCATTTATTAGAATTACATGTACAAATCCGTCCTTCGTTTCTAACGGCTAACTGTAAGCAATGAAACATAATAATAAAAGTGTCCTAAAATTCTTTTGGACCAGAGAACGTGTCCGCCGTTTACATTTTGTGTAGTTTTGGTAATTTATTGAATTATTAGTAAATAGCTGGAATTTGGTGCATTGCCTTATTAAGTTCAAATATACATAAAAATTCGCTTGTCCGAAATTTTGAGCCGCACATTTTTGTCGTCCGACGTCAAAATTTTGTTATCGTATTACAAAAAGTGGAATTATTGGTAAAAGGTCAAGTTTTGTTTTATTATGTAGAAAATTTATAAAAATTACCATACTGACTTTGTCCGGCGTTTTTAGTTGACCTATTTCATAAAAGAGGGAACATCGTAAAAGTTTATGATAAGCACTCACTGCTTACCTTCGGCTTGGTTCGGTTCTGTTCGATTTGGCTCGTTAATGGCTCGTTGCTCTTATGTTAGTATGCTGTGCTTGTTTTTTAGAGAAAAAACAAACTACTATAGATGAAAACCTTCTAAAAGTCCTCGAAAATTATCAAAATCAGAAGACTAGTCCCGTAATTGAAAATGAAGAGTTGCAGAAACTCTTCCTTGATTATGAAAACTTCTCTGAAGACACATTACAGGAGAAATACGGAAAAACTCAAAAATATTATTTGCTTTATGTTAAATTTGTTAACTACTATCTTTTGTTAGAAAGCAGTATACGTACAGGCGATTTTGAACTTTACAAATTTATTCTTACAAAAATCACTAATTTTTTCTTCGTGTTTAATCAGCCAAATTATGCGAGGTATTTCGTTTTATATAGCGATAATCTTTCGAAAGTAGAACAGACTCATCCCGGACTCATCGATGACTTAAAAAATGGTTCTTTTGGAATCAAACGAACTAAAAAATCCTTTTCAAAGATTCCTGTTGATCTCTCGTTAGAACAAACAATAAACTCCGATGCAGCTAGAAAATCAACTGGTGTTGTTAATTTAACACATTCATTCAGTTCTCGTTTAAGATGGGCTGTTACTCATGCCATGAGAACAACTTTATGTACGTACCTATTAGAGGTTTCCGGTTTAAAAAAAAAATGAAGACATTACGAAAGATTTAAAACAAGGAAAATTGTTGAAAAACTCTAGAGATATAGCCAACTTTATACAACATACACGAGAACGGACTGACCCATTTTCAAACGCATTATCTAAGGATCACTTGTATAACATTGCAAGTGGAAATTCGGTTTCAAAGGAGGTATATGACTTTTTATCTAACGTAGACGAGTTAGGCGATCCTCTACGTAGAGAATTTATCGAAAAGTGTAGTAAAAATCCAAGTCATTTTGAAGAAAGAATAAAAAGAAACAAAATTTTAAACTTCACCACTAGCAACCAAAAACGAGTCAAAACAAACGGGAAAATCGAAGAAATAATAATACAGAGAGATGTATTTGGAAGGATGCTTTATGCTTCTCATGTGGGCCACGTTGATGTCGAAAAATCATTAAGTTATCCATTATCACCAGTGCCGTTCTCGTTATGCCATTTAGATGGTACTCTATGCAGTACGACCAAATCAATATTTTTGAAGCATTTAGAAAGTTTTCAACAGTTTTCCGAGCCATCAGCACCTGACATTTATATAATAGATGGCTTTTTCTTACTACACTGTTTAAAAGATGTACCAGTACGATATAGTGACATTGCTACTAAGATATTTAGACAGCTTAGCAGCTATGCACGAGTAGTTCATATTATTTTTGATAAATTCAAAACACCAAGCATTAAAGATTATGCACACTCCTTAAGAGGAGAAAATCAAGTTCAATATAATATTAAGAGTAATAATAAGAGGAATCGACCATTTGCAGAATTACTGACAAGTCGAAATTTCAAAGAGCAGTTTGTTGAGTTTTTATTAGAATACTGGCAAGAAAATGTTTACTCTTTGTATTGTGGTGGGACAAAAATTTTGGTTAATTATGACAAATGCTACGTTTTTCATGCTCCAGAAGGGATAATGAAGAGAACTATTGACGAAGATTTAACCTGTAATCATGAAGAAGCCGACACAAAAATAGCATATCATGTTTGTCAGATGTTGTTGGATTATAACGTTCGCATTCGTTGTTCAGACACAGACATTGTGATTATTTTTTTAGGCGTTATGAACCACTTAAAAGTCAAAGTTAACATTATCATTGAAATGGGTACTGGAAATAATATGCGATATATAAATGTTAATGAGTTATATCAAAATATAGGCGAGAACCTTTGTGCTGCCCTTCCAGCATTCCATGCATTTAGTGGATGTGATTTTAACTCTGCATTTTATCGAAAAGGTAAAAAAAACCTTTTCAAATATTACAGAGCAACAGCACATTTATTTATGCTGTATCGCAATTGGGACAAACAAATTCTCTAAGAAAGCTTGACGAAATTAAATCAACAAACTTATTTGAATAAATATAAATGAGCAACTGTGAGAAAATTCAAATAAAGAAAATTCAAAACCCTTTAGTTTTCTCTTGTGAGAACTAAAGAGTTTTGAATTTTCTTTACTTTAAACTTATTTGAAATAATAGAAGAGTTTGTCTGCCGAATATACAGATTACAAACTGAAAACGACATTGTTGCTGGTCGATTTGAGATATTTTGTTCTAAGTATAAAGTACAAAACAAATCGGAAATGTTGATAAAGAAAAATTTAGAGCAATTTGATCCTTCGAGTTTACCACCGTGCCGTAGAGAATTAACTCAGCACATATTAAGATCATTATACATTGCCTCTATTTGGAGTAATGCGCACTTAAAAGACCCGACTACTCTAAAATCAGAAGAATGTGGTTGGATCCTGATGGATAACTCCCTCCATTGTCTTTGGTTTGAAGGCGAACAATATCCAACAATTGAAGAAATTTCACCAAATAATTCAAGTATGTATTATGTTACATATAGTTTTTAAAAATGATATGACAACCTTTGTCTCCATTTCATAGATCCAAAGGAAAGTACGGAAGAAGACTTTCTTGATGAAACCGATGATTCATCTGCTGGTAGTGAGAGTGAGGATGAAACATCAGAAGAAGAATAATATGTATATGTATAATTGACCCACATTCCACATTGAATATTAGTTATAGAACACAAGAAACATATTTAGTTATTTTTACCATTAAAACCGAATCAAGGTTAATCTAATAAATAAATAATATTTGTTTTTCATTTTGTCATGAAATAATAAGAACCAAACTAAAGCTTGAACCGATCGGCATCAAAAAGAAACTAGTTAAGGTGGTTAGGACATCTGGCGAGAATTACGGTAGAAAGATCCCCAAGAAAAGTATGGTATATGGGTGTATTGAACAAGAGACGAAGAGGTAGGTCAAAAATGTTGTGGGAAAGTAAAGGCAAAAAGTGCGTGGAAAAATAAAGTCTGCAATAGAACCAAATGAAGCACTTAGAACAAGATAGAAAAAATGCTAACGATGGCGTCACAAGAATGAGAAACCTCCCCAACACTGAATACGTATTTTGATTTCTCAAGTATAGAATATTTTGAAAAATCAGAGACCCGCAAGTACAATGCGGTTATTTTATCGTATTCCGTTTAGTATATAAATGTACATATTTTTAAAAGTAGAAAAATTAGAAGATTGAAGAAAAAAACAAATAATAGCGCATTCCTAGCTTTATAAAACTAAAAAAATGGGTCGGTGGGGGGTTGTTGAACCAATACCTTAAAAGTTTGAAGCTTGGTATGTTTTAATTGTAACAATTTCTTTGGTTTATGCGTGAAAGATTGCAGTAGTTTCTAGACATTTCTTTAATTTTATTATTTTACTACGGAGTTCTTTCACACAACAATGGCCTTTACTTATGATTAGTTAAAATTTAGAAAATTAAATGATCGTTTCTGCTTTGAACCGCTAATAAGTAATATTGTTTAGACAAAAATAGTAAGCTTTCTCTTTTCATATTTTAAATACAAGATTGTTTACATGATATTTAGCACTACATACATATCCGCATTTGATGAGAAAGCAAAGGTAAATTAAATAAACCTATTAAAACACAAAAAGAATTCAGAACCTGTATAATGTTGTTTACATGTTACTTAACTTTATATGACGTCCAATCAGGTGCTTGACCCACATACATTTACTAGAATTATTGGAAAAGAAATCGTCAAGTCTTGTTAACGATGACAAAATTTCTCATGAAATGTGTATAGGGGTTTCCATTTGAAAGTCCGCGGCGCCAACTAAATAAAAGGTTGTTGATTCCAAGAAGTTGTAAAAGAGTAAATTTACAAACATGTTTGTTAATAAACAAATTATGTCAAATTTTATTACAGTACCTGCCTACAATCAACCGATTTCTAATAGATACAATATAATCCTTTAGTGTTGCGTGTGAGCTGTTTAGTGGTTTTTTAAGCTAAAGGTATGTACATATCTTTGTTTAATTCACTCATATGTCATAATATTGCATTTCACAACCAAGGATTGAAATATTCAATTGCTAACCACTAAGATGTTGTTTACTTATTTATTGAATCCGTTCTCTTGTAGCTCGCGGTGTTAAGGTTTGTACAGACATGATCTCCACAGTATACTCCATTTTGTTTTGTCTATTGTCAATATTTATGAATTTACTACACTCTCGCCTCCTTCGTTTCATCGCTTATCTAACTTCTTCTGGATTGTCTATATTACAATTTACTTTCGGCTTAGACCGTGTCGTCATTTGGGTACTACACCCAGCATAATCAACTCACCTCTTGATGTCGTTGCAACAAAACGGTTATACAGCCACAGAAATTCATAGAGCAATCCGCAATGCGGAACAGCGCAAGGCTAAGGAGCAACTGGCACCTCCGGAAAGCTTAGTTTTTCTACCTTACAGTAAAGGAATTACTGATAAGATTGGGCATGTTCTTAGAAGGTACTGTAATGTTTGGTTAGGAGTTGGAAATAAAACATTAGTTTGCGGAAGAACTTTTTAATGTGTTTAGCTTTACAGAATAAACTTGATGAATGTTTTTAGTTACATAAATAGCAACCAAGTCGCTAAGTTACAAAATACAATTGATAAAACCAAGGCTACTACATTAGTAGTCCCCCCCCCAACTTTGCAGAAGAAGGGGGGGGGGGTACTAATGTAGCAGCCTGGTTTTATCAATTGTATTTTGTAACTTAGCGACTTGGTTGCTATTTATGTAACTATTCTTCAAAATTATTTGTAAACGTGAAAACTTCATTAAAACTTTCTCCTCCAAAATAGCGTTTTATTTACAACTACGAACCCAACTTTACATTATAGCATAAAGACAGTCTTTAGGACTAATGAAACTTTGGAAAACGGTTTCAGATCCGCAAAGGTTCAAATATCAAATTTAAAATCAGTTGGGATCTACAACATCCTTTGCTCTTGTGGCTCAAACTACATCGGACAAACTGGTCGTTCCATTGAGTTAAGATTGCGAGAGCACAAAGGTGATTGCAAACACAAACGCATCACAAAATCTGCGGTGGCTGAACATACTGGTTTAATTGGCCATAAGATGGACTTTGACAGTGCTCGGGTACTCGCCAGAGTACCTCATTACTTCCATCGTATCATACGTGAAGCAATTGAAATTGATAAACAACCTGACAACATAAACGGGGAGGATGGGTTTAGACTCAGTAAAGCTTGGACTCCGGTAGTTCATCCTCTGAGGACTCCCAAGCATCATTGATCTCACGATCACGCTCCACCGTCTTTGCCCAACGGTGACAGACAACCAGAACTCCGCCATTCTGCTCGACTGGCTCAAAGAGGTTTAAATACCTCCGCTTCCCTGATTTGAAATCAGTGTTCTATTCACTCTAAAGATGCAAGCTGAAATGTCTTGCGAAACGTTAGTTTGTATGGGTTCACAAACAGCCAACAGGCATAAGCCGATTAAGTATTATTGTTATGGCAAACAAAATACATTAAGATCAAATCCTTGTCCGCCCTAAGGCTTAAATAATCTAAGCACACGGTCCTGTTTAGGCAGGCAGGGCATACGAACAAATATTGCTCAGATTTCTAGAGCAAATGCTTATAAAGGCAGACAAGCAACAGGTCGGTCCTTACCTGATTATGCTGGGTGTAGTTCCCAACGACGACGCGGTCTAAGTCGAAAGTAAATTGTAATATTGACAGTTCGAGAAACCGCGAAAGCCTCAAAGAATATAAACCTAAATTTTGTTTATTGTTCGTTAGTTAATTTTTTGGTGACCAAGATAGAATCAGTTACTTCTTACGTTTTTACTGTTTAAAAAATGCAAATAGGAGTTTTGCAAGAAAATATTTGAGCAGCCCTAAAGATATATAAAAGACAGCACCTATGTTTGCCGTGCATACAGGGTGAATCATTTAAGTGTCACCTCACTGCTAATTCCTAAACTATTAAAAATATCAAATAATTTTTAACATAGAATTTGTTGATAATTATCTGCTGAATACTATAAGATTATTACTAATTACACTGTGTGTTTGGTTATGTATGTACAGCACATTCATTTTGCATAAAACATCCTGTATATTTATTAATAAGTTATAACTTTACTTCGTTAAAGTTCATATGTAACTGCATTTTTAGATTCTACATTTAATTCTAGATATAACAGTGTGATTATCTTAAAATTAGTGGTTTTCCAGGTATTTGACTTCTTTTTCGGAAACCTTGACATTTGTGGAGTAATATTTCAAAATTAATATTTTAGATACCTCCAAAAAACGTTTACTTATCGCTAGTTTGCACTGACTATTAACACATTACAAAGTATTTAGAGGTATTTTGAAAAACAGCAGGTTATTGCATAGG
Organism: Ctenicera cuprea; assembly: GCA_958336395.1. Taxonomy (NCBI): domain Eukaryota; kingdom Metazoa; phylum Arthropoda; class Insecta; order Coleoptera; family Elateridae; genus Ctenicera; species Ctenicera cuprea. Next base: position 20,581,968 of record OY284495.1, on the reverse strand, counting down.
CTGTTCATAATTTAATGCCAATTTTACAAAATTACAATGTCCATAACTTCCGTTTTTCAAATGGAACGGTCAGTATTTTTTAACATAATCAAATGTCAAAATCAAATTGTTTTTCAATTTTATATAGAGTTTTGTATACCAAATATTAAAATTGCTTATAAAAATTTTAAATCAAAAACAATTATCTTTTTAACGACATTTAAACAGGGCCCTATTTGAAAAAACTGAACAATGTAAAATCAAAATATTAAAATAGCATATAACTTTAAAACGGCAATATATTTAAAAAAATTGTAGTTTTAAAATCAGCATTGAACGCTTAAAATTTTTTTTTGTCGACCTTGTTAGAAAGTTGTCTTTTCGACCCTCATTTTGTGGCCGAAGGTTGATAATTGCCGCTTAGCGGGAAGAAAAGTCTTCCCGGTGGGAGGAAAAGTAAATTTGCTCCCGTATTTAAATGCGATTCTTGGTTACACTTTGTTTATTTTACTTGAAAACGTCTTGTATACCATGTTTACAGTGTATAACAAAGGCACCTTACTTACAGCACTCAATTTTAAACAACTTTCAAATTAAATAATTTAATTTAGAATTATTTTAAAATAAAACGTTTTTTGATAAATGTCTCAAGGTTATCATTTTCTTCCCTTGTTACACAAATAACTATTATAACCTTTCCAACCGTATCTCTTAAAATAAAGAAGTTATAAGGCTGGAAAGTTGTAGCTGGGATACTCTGTACATTTATTCAACAAATATCATATCTTAAAAAAATTATTATCTGCAGAGTGTTCTTTAATACAGGCTTGATGTATTCGAAAAATAATTTTACGATTGTTAAAATATTAGAATTGTTGTCTACATTAACGCGGCAAATTCAAATCTTTTAAAATGATAAGCGAGTAAAGTACCATTATTTGCAATAATTCAAAAAAAAAAGTTAACAATAAATGTTGTTAAGAATTAGCTAAAATCCTACGGACTAGTGATGGTTGCATACAGTACAGTATCATATTTAATTATGACATAATTTATGAATTAAAACAATAATTATCTCTGTCTTCTACAAGCAAGAGGCAAAGTACAAAAAACGATGTCAACCAACATGAATCGTGAGTGTTCAAATCATGACTAATCCAAATTTTAGAGTACACCTATAATAAATATAATAACAACATATATAATATACATTAAAAAACATAAATATATATTTATATTAAAATCTTAGACCAAAATAATGTACATACGCTCAAAAATTTTATGAAATACGACTAAATGATTTTTCTCCAAAACGATCAATTTTTACTTCACAGCAACTGTATATAAGAACGTCAAAATAAAAAATTAAAATTGCGAAAGGACGCTACTACAAAACATTTAAAACAAGCAAACAATAGCATGTTAAGAGCACCGATTCCCGAAAACACCCGAGCATTTCCGACTAGTTCAGTGTTACCAAAAGTGCGTCAAGATTAATGTGAGTGATACAGTCAAGACGAATACGACTCGTGATACGATTTTTCTTTAATAAAATTGTGGTGTAAGTTAACGCGTGCTAGTTAAGATTTAGGTATTACCATCTTGATGTGCACTTGTGAACTTACACCACAATTTTATCAACAAATCGCATTCACTCGTTGTATTACTTATGATAATCATTTAAATTAATTCTCTAAAAATTATTTTTGTTATTTATTAATTGTTTTTGTGAATAATGTTTGAGAAAATCTACAAAACTGTTTAACAGAATGCTAAAAGTATATTCAATGCAATTTCAGGTTAAAATATATTTATTTTTCTGTGGCGCTTGAGATGTTCTACAAAATAGCGTTCAGTATCAAAACGGAGTAATTAACATATTTTAGCTTTCATGCGTTTCACATTTACCCTCAATGAAGTACATTTACATTTTTAATTGTAGAATAATTAACAATTAACCAGCACTTACAGCAATAGTAATTTATTAAAATTAGCTATCCGAGCAAAGCATAAAAGATAAGAAGCGTAGCCTTCATCAGTGAGTTATTTACTCAAGAATTAGTTTGCGTAATTATACTCAAACCCTGACCATGACTTCTCTAGATGAGTTCAAGCCAAGGTCGAACGCATGTCTTGCTTGAGTTTCAAAGGTGGACTTCTCAAGCTTTGCTGGAGTGTCAGCGATTATGAAACGCCCCAAGGCCGTTTCTTTTTTTACGGTTATAATAATTAATAAATGTTGTAGTAATGAGTAGGCATTTCTCCGAATTAAGTAATTGATTGTACTCATAGTTTTTGTTCACTAATTTAAAAAAGCGGGCTGTGAAAAAATAAGAAAAAACTGAAGTGTGAAACTAATTAATTAATTTATAAAAAAGTAGTAAATTATTCTAAACCGAAATGTTCATACAAACTAAGCCTAAATTATTGGCTGTTGGATAATAATTTTAAAATACAAATAACCCCAAAAAATATATCAAGAATTTAGTACTTGTTCTATTCTAAGAAAACCTAGATTATGCCTGAAGCTTTACATAATTAATTATATCAGCTGTGAATTTACATTTATCGTCATCACAAGTTGATATTGTGCTTTGTTTAGGTATAATTTTCTTAGAATCGATTGGTGTGAAATAAATATATACATAATGAGAACTAGACGATAAAAAGTTTCTCTGCCAGGCTGTACCATGCACATAGAGGAGAAACTTCCCGAAGCTCGTGGGACTCCCTCTACTTTGGAGAAGGTAACTGCGGTAAAAACGGTATAGTAATTACTGATTTAAAAATAAATAAGAACTGCAATTGAAAAAATTGTTTTACTCGTATTTAGTTGCAATTTCGGTTCTAAAAATTTGATTTGAAATAAAAATTAATTAAATTCCAGAAGAGAACACCAATTTGTTTCGTCTCAAATTTTCAATAATCATTTTGCCGTTTTCTAATAGTTTTATTCGTAGAAGTTTATTTAAGTAATTTTAATGTGTTACTTGCTAATATATTACGAATAAAAATTATTTTGTATACAGGATGTATCAAATTGCACTATGCGGATGTCGCTTATTTGAAGAGATACAACTTTGGTTAAATTAGAGAAAAGTTGTAGAATTTTATGCCCATTGATAATCTGAAAAGAAATCGGAGCTATCTTGCTTGGTTTCTGAAATAACTGGAAAAAAACTGAAATTTTGAATTTTTTGTTTTCGGCTATAACTCATTTATTATTTATGTTACATATTTTTAGTTAACGCATTATTAGGACACTTTTTCATGCTGAATCTAAATTGTTGCTCAGATTTGGTATAACCGTTACCATTGCTCATTTTCGACTGTCAACTTTTTTTCCCTTATGGTCGCCATTTTAAATTTTTTCATATTTGAATAGAGTTTTTAATTCTGATTTCAACGATGTGTCATTTTTTGCATTTTGTTTAAGTTTTGAGCATTTTATTACAAAAAATAAAAATTTCGTAAGAGTGCCATGGAAAGACCACGTCATTTAATTTATTTTGAAAAAATTCTAGTAGGCCATGAACCGATGGAAGTAATACAAAATACTACTTTTGATTTACTTTGGCTTTTAGATACATTAAGTACGCAAAAATTTCAGCAAATTTTGTTTTGGGCATAGGCAGCAGGTTAAGTTATTTTTTTACATAAACAAATGAATGACACAGTTACTAACATAAAGATTGGAGAGTTTATTTTAGACGAGCTTCTGAGCATGTTTTACAAAGGTATCAAATGTTTTGAACATTTATTTAATAATTGTTTGTATTCGTGGAGTTCTAGTGTTATCTGTTGTATTTACTTAACTTGTTATTCAAACTTGTTATGTCAGTTGCAAACATAAAAATGAGCGAAACACTTCGCCTGGACTTTCCTATACATTTAAATACATTGTTTTATATTTTCCAACACTTTCGATATACACCTGTCTAGACACGGCTAGTTAAAGTAAATAGTTCTTATAAGTTGTAACATCTTCAAGCGGTTGAAGAAAGGTCGGTCTTTCTTCTGCGCTGCAAGCATAAGGTTGGGTAAAATATTCGGACTGAATCAACGGAAGCGCGGAAATTGATATTTGAAAATATATTAATAACTCGAGAAGTATTATTTTTAGCAAGAAATGACTCTTATTAATTTGTATTTAGAATTTCAAAACCTTTCTGATTTTAAAGCCAAAATGCCACGTTTCTATTTAAAAAAAAGTTATTTTTTACCGTGGCTGCCATATTAAAATTGGAAACTCAAGTTTTTTGCTTAAATACAATCGAGAAGAATTTGCCCTACAACTTTGGTCTTGGGTTTGTGAGTCTATCTATTAAAATAAAAAAGTTAGCCTACACTGAACATTAAACGACTAGTACAACTGCTATAGAAAGTATGTGAAATTCTAAGGACAAAAAGGTTATTAAGGGGCAAAAAATTCGATTTTTGATTTTTTGTAAAAAGATTCTCCTAGAGCAAACAAAAGATATCAATTTTTTAATTTTGTAGCGAAAATTTGGGGGGGGGGGGGGGGGGGGGACAGTAGCCTCCCTAAATATTAAAGCATCAAAAAAATATTATGATATTCGGATTTTGCTATCAATGATGAGCTATATTGCTTTAACAGAAATATTTTATTGCCCCCGTTAAATAAATAAAAGGGTACCAATTTTCAATTTTCAAAAATTCGTAGAGGGCGTCACAGTGAAATTATAGCAATGCGCAAAAAACAAATTGTAGAAGATTTCCAGCTCTATCAGCTTAAAAAGTTTAAACAAAAACGTGTGGGCAGTTTTTGAGAAATTTTTTTTGAAAAATTCCAAAATTTTGGAGTGATGTCATTGCGATCGTTTTTATATTTTCAAAATTAATTATATTTCATGGTATAGTATCCTTGAAGGGCTACCAAACAAGATGTAGTTGATTCCAATCAGATAACTGGTTTTTGAGTAAATGGGCGCTAAAGTCGAAATGTTCAAAAATTCGTAGCGGCCGCCATTTTAAAGCTAGAGAGTTCGGTAAAAAATTGTTTGATTTGTCTGAAGGCCTTCTTTAATCTCCATTATTAAAATTTCCAAAATTCGGTTTCTGAAAAAAATGCTACCAAAAAAACATGTCTAACTTCCGCTTCCGGTTTCGGTTTTTTTAAAAGCTTATTTTGTCGGTGATTTTTTGATATACCCCCTCATTCCAAAGCACATCAAAATCGGTCCAGCCGTTCCGGAGATATGGAGCGTATTATTTTCCAAAATTAACAGCGTGGGAACGTCCTATGCTATTCTGAATGTTGATAAAATGATTCTCTGCAGTTTCACAAGTAATATAACTAGCTATTCCGGTTTTCCGATAAATTTGAGTTGACTGTTACTAAAAGCTAGGTAAGGTGACGCACAGAGGAGACTGCCATTAATGGTCAAAAGATCGCCCTAAAAGCCTTTCTTGATATAGAGGGGGCTTTTGGTAACACCTCAGTTGAATCAATCAACCGAGCTCTTGTAAGACGTGGAGTCAGTCGGTCCGTTATATAAGATGAATTGATTCCGCGCTAAGCAACAGAATAATATGTTTCATTTTGAGGGCGGCAACTAGAAGTGTAAATGTACTCATAGGCCGCTCGCAGGGGAGAGTTCTATCTCCTGTACTGTGGTGCCTGGTGGTTGACGGGCTTCTTTGTGAATTGGAGGAGAAGAGATTATACACGCAAAGATACGCAAACGATCTCACCATTCTAGTTTGTTGTAAACTTGGGGGAGTTGTATCAAATGTGATGCAACGAGCTTCAAGGACTATAGAAGATTAGAAAGAATTTAAGATTTTAAGATGTATGGCCTATCGACAGGACCTGCAAATAGATTTGGAGGTCAAATGGGGATCGATTTAGACACCAATTTGACCTATTAGCTACTTGAGAAACAAGCTCGGCAAGCTACAACGGCTTGCCTGTCTAAGGGTGATGATTTCGGCGCTTACTGCATCCATGGAGACGCTATTAGACTTGCTTGCCTCCACTACATTTGGTTGTGGAGTCGCAGTTAATTATGACGGCATAAAGGATGAAAGCAGCAAAAGGTCACGGGAGGATGCTCTTGGGGAGGGGAAAACATACCGAGATCTTTCATAAAACAGAAGAAAATTGCATTATAAATGTGTAGCCAGACAAGATTAGCACTGTTTTCGACTTTAGGAAGCCTTTCATGGTGGTAATAGGTGAGAAGGCCTTGGAGAATAGAATTCAGGAGCTGAGGAATCGGGTATGATCCGTCTGTTTTGCGGACGGGTTCAAAACGGAAAATAGCACTGGACCCGGCATTTTTGACGAAAGCACAGGGGCTGGTTTGAGCATGCACCTGGGCAGACTCAGAACCGTTTTTCAGGCGGAGGTTATACCAATCACAACCTCTGCGCAGGTTATAGTAGAGAGGGGATATGTTTATAGACCAATCTTTATTCCGACAGATAGCCAAACGGCTTTAATAGCTCTGGAGGGCATAGAAATACACTCCAAAGTAGTAAATTAATGCCTGGAAGCTGTGGTGACAAGGTCGGTAGAAATCAACTTTAGCAAAGTTGGTTTCTACGGACCTTGCTGTGGTGACACTGGCAGAAGACAACAGAGTAACCCTGGAGTGGGTGCCGGGATACCATGACATAACGGAAACTAACAGACTGATCAATTAACCGAACGGAGGGCGGAAAACCCCACCTGTGGTATTTTGCATCAGGTGGCGAAAGGGACTGCAAAGGACCTGCTACATGAACAACATTGCTTACACTGGAGGGGAGATCATGAACTGGGGCAGTCGCGGATGTTTATGAGGGACCCATTTAAAGGTTAAGAGAAGAAATTTTACTATTGAGCAGGAAGCAACTGAGAAGGATAACAGTTGTCTCAGGAAACACGTCAACGCCACTGTAAAATGGCAACTAAAAGAAAAAAGTACGCACCATATATCGACTGCGGTTAAAAGTTGCAACTTGCCCTTGTAACAACTAGCATCCATCTCCCCTACTATGCGTAAAACTATTTTTTATGAAGTGGCTCATTTATTTAGGCCCAGCCACAGTTCTCCCGCAAGAATTAAATCGTGTTTTTGGTCAATTATGTAAAACATGTAAAAGTTGGGTGAGGAAATACCTCCAGAGAGGTTCACTTTTTTAATTCCTAGTTTTAAAAATATAATGATTTTGACAATTCGATATGTGTATTAAGAAAAATAATATTGGCGCTTTTGTAATTTCGTTTCTGCCCAGTTATTTTTTAGGTCATTCGTGGTGTAACCGTTGACTATTTTTCTAAGATTAAATGAAAATCTCTGAAAAGGTCTGTCTGATTTTTACTTTACAATACTTTTGGTAGAGGGAAGTATTGATTTCATGAAAATCCGAAACCGGAAGTGAAAGTTAGACATGTTTTTTGATAGCATTTTTTCAGAAATACAGTTATTTAATTTAAAAACGGAATCTTATAGAAGACCTTGGGGTAAAACGAATGCTTTTTTTCAAACTTTCTAGCTTCAAAATGGCGACTCTACGAATTTTTGAATATTTTTATTTTAACGCTTTATTACTCAAAACCGAGCTGGCAGATCGGTATGAAATTTAGTGTTTAATAGCCTTAGAGGAACAACAAGACAATATGTAAAAAATGTTTGTACAAATAAAAACTATGATACGATTTTTTTTTAATTTTTGGATAATTTCGAAAAATGTTACTTAAAAACTGGTGACACAATTTTTTTTTATTTTGTAGGCTTATAGAGATAGAAACAGGTTTTAATTTTGTTCGTGTCGTGCCGTCGTTTTATGAATTTTTGAAAATCTAAAATTCATGCACCTTTATATAATAAACGGGGGACGACAAAACATTTTTGCTCAATCTGAAATACTCATAAGTAATAATTGACGAATTAAGTATTAGGCGCAGCGATAATTAGGGGGGGGGGGGAGGGGGTGAACTTTTCCCCTGTTACCTAAATTTTGGCGGACGAATTTGTCATTCAGTTCTTAGTTTTCTTTAGATCCAAGGAATCTTTTTTTAGAAAATAATTTTTTTCTCACAAAAAACTTAGAACAAATTGCAACGCACTGCCAACTTTGTTTTACGTCTGTTTCTGAAGTCTAAGTTGATCGAACCGAACAAGATTCAGAGCGCGTGACTGAATTCCACAGATACATGTTAAAAAAATCCGGCCGTTGCTTTACCACTTTTTCTGTTTATAGCCAGCAGTTGAATAAATGAAAGATTCTCAAAAAATTATTACTACAATTTTTATATAAAAGCTTTAAGTATCATGTCGTATGTTTTTATAATGTGACTACTATGCCCTCGGTACTGTGAGTGGTAAGAATAGTAGGATGGTATAGTAGCGTAAAACGTTAAATAATAAAATACTTTTGAATTTATAACAAGTAACAATACTTAAAGTATAGGAAAGCTTAGGCGAATACACTTTTTGTATCAGCGATTTTAAAACTGCGGCTACATCTGCATTTGTGTGACGCATCAGAATTTCAGAAAGTAGCAGACAGATTTTATGAATGTGTAAATTTTGGTTCCTTGGAGTAGCCCCAAGCCACTAAAATTTACGAAAGAGTCATAAAAACGCATATCTTGTTTCACATTAAAATTTAATAAATTAAAAAATCTCAAAATTAGAAAACTTGCTTTTTAATTTTGACAGCTGTTAAGGTTAAGGCTGAGCTATCATTTATTGCTGTTTATCCTTATTTCTTTATTTCCTCTGTGACGCCCTCTGCTAGATTTTGAAATTTAGAAGTTAATGCCTTTGTATTCACTAATTCACTACATGGAAGATAATAAACGGCCTCGTTTTACGAGGATCGTTCGAAATATACGTGGCCTAACAAAGAAAACGCAAGATTTTGGGCAAAACATGATTTTATTTTTCAATATAGTCTCCTGCTCGCTGAACGCAACTTATTCCAACGATGCCCCGAAGCAGCAATGCCGTCTTTGTAGGTCGATGAACTCAAGTCCTCAAAATAGCTATTTACAGCAGCGATTACCTCGTAAATGGATGAAAATCTTTTACCGCCGAGCCATTTTTTCAGGTTGGGAAATACGTAAAAATCGCAAATGAAGCACTAATTCGAATCCGAATTCATGAATTTTGGCCATGGCGATTGCAGACGTGTGTACAGGTGCGTTTTCTTGATGGAAAAGCATTTTTTTTTCGCCAAATGAGATCGTTTCTCTTTGATATTGTCGCTCAATTGCTGCAAAAAATTGGCATAATACTCGCCATTTATTGTTTTTCCCTTTTCCAAGTAGTCGACGAAGATAATTCTATGAGAATCCCAAAATAAAGTTGCCATAACCTTTCCTGCTGACAAAACTGTTTTTGCCTTCTTCGGTGGAGGAGAACCTTTGTGTGTTCATTGTTTGGACTGTTCCTTGGTTTCGGGAGTGTAATGGTAGACCTAGGTTTCATCGACGGTTATTAAACGGCGCAAAAAGTCTTTCGGATTGCGGCGAAAACGTGCTAAAAAGTCGCGAGAAACAAACGAACGATTCAGCTTTTGCTCCGGTGTGAGCAAACGCGACACCCTACGCGCGGAGTGGTTTTTCAGTTCCAATTCTTCAGTTAAAATTCTGTGCACACTGTCATTTGAGATGCCCACTATGTCTGCTATCTTGCGCACTTTTACTCTACGGTCATCCAATACGATAAAAGGGACTTTATCAATCATATTTGGGGTAGCAGCCGTTTTCGGGCGTTCACTGCGGGGTTCGTCCTTTGTGCTCACACGACCACGCTTAAACTTGGCAACCCAGTTTTTAACTATTGAAAGCAAAGCAGCGGACTTCAAAAATGTTGAATCCAACTCTGATTTGATTTCGGTTGGTGTTAAGCCTTTCAAATGAAAGTACTTTATCACTGCTCGCAACTCAGTTTTTTCCATTATTTACGAAATCACTCGAGACGGTCAATTTGGCGTACTTTCAAACACAAACTAATTAACAGATCGCTCTATACTGTCATATTTAACCTAAGAAAGGATGGTTCTGAAAAATGGTAATGCAAATTCCGCCGAATTAGTGCCATCTCTGTTTTAGGTTACATACATTTCGAACGATCCTCGTAGCTAAATTACCGATCAGTGATAGATGAATAAAATTCTTAATTTAGTTTTTTGCTGTAATTATGTGTAAGGGAACTATTCTTCTCTCTTCCCCTATTTTATGAATTTTACGAATTTTAGTTTCTTCAGGCTGTTGTTATTTAATCCCAATCTATTCTTTTCTGCAAAAAAAAGAATATAAACATTTGAAGTATGGGGAATTCCGAGCCAAGTGTATTTGTTAAGAAAACATTCTAGTACGTAGATGCATCTTTTAGTTGATCGATATAAACAAAGTAATGATTTATTTTACACTACAACAAAACAATTTAAATGCAGAAAATTGTTATTGCATCATGCTCATTGAATTACCATAAGCATGCATAAAAATACGTGATTATCATACAAATTATTTCAACAAATGACTATAAAGTAACCCGGTCGTGCAGCGAAATTCAAGGAAGGACGTATTGTAATGAAGAGATATTTGTTAAATATTTAACAAATTTTCTAAATTCAGTTCTAGGTCAATATAATTATAAAAATGAACGAAGCACTTCGCTTGGATTTTCCTATCCAAATTGTTAGTTATCATATATTTAAAAGTATCTTAATTAAAGAAACGGAAAATGATACAGATCTAAGTACCAAAGAAAGCATAAGGAAAATGCTCACCGAAATAGGGATTGCAATAAATATGGAAAATGAAAAAGAAGTAAGAACAATAGGGAAAAAAATGAAGAACAGAGATATACCAAGACCAATACAAATAGAATTCGCATCAGGGAGCAAGAAAATGGAAGTGCTAAAAGCCGCAAAAAAGCTAAAAGGTAGAGACATATGGATATCAGAAGACTACAGTAAGCAAATACAAGAACAAAGGAAACTACTGTTGCCACACATGAAAGAAGCTAGATCAAAAGGATATAAAGCAATTCTAAGACATAACAAACTCATAGTAAATGGCGAAAGCTACACTATTAAACAAATAATAAAGCAAACCGACGAAAACGAAACAACCAGGAGTCTAAGAAATTATGGAAAAATCGAAAATACGAGAGAAGAAGAAAGTAGGAAAAATGGCAGGACGGTAAGCCAGAGATCGCCAGCAAATGGAAATGAAGAGCAAGAAAATATGGAGAAACAGAAGAAGAATAGTTATTCAAGAACAAATTCAAAAAACTGATAAATATAGGAAAAGGGGATGGATCAAATGATGACGACAAACGCAAAGGAAAAAAAGCAATGCAACAGAGATCATGATAAAGCAAAACACAGGACAGATTCACGAAAGATCAGCTACAAAAACGTAGAAAAAGAAATAAAAAACAAAGAAAATAGTTGTGGAAATAAAGAAATCAAAATAGGAACGTGGAATGTAAGAAGCAGTATGGGGAAAGAAGAAGAACTAGTAGAAGAAATAATACAATATGACATAGAAATTCTCGGAATTACGGAAACAAAAAAGAAGGAAAAAGGGTTAAAGAAAATTCATAAAAGATATTGGTTATATAGGTCCGGAGTAGGTGAGAATCAGAGAGCAAAGGAAGCAGTCGGATTAATAATCGCTCCTAATAGACTAAGAGATGTGATACGAAAAGAATACGTAAACGAAAGACTATTAACCGTAAAAATAAAGCTAGTAGACGAAGAAATATGGACAATAATTATAGCATATGGAAAGAATGAGGACGCAAGAAAAGGTGATAAGGATAAATTCTTCGGTGAGTTAGAAAAACAAATAGATAATGGAGAAGAAAATCTAATAATAATGGGAGATTTAAATGGACGAGTGAGTAATAAGAATAAAGGGAAAGAAGAGTATATGAGTAAGGAAGGAGAAGAGATATTAAATAACAATGGCGAAAGAATAATAGAAATATGTATTGAAAATAACCTAATCATAACAAACACAAAATTCAAACATAAGAATATACATAAATATACAAGAATATCAGAGAGCAGGAATGAGATATCAATCATCGACTACTTTCTGGTGAGTAAAAATAAATGGCAAAGAATAAAGGATATAAAAGTCAACAGAGAAGCGGAGATAGGAAGTGACCATTACTTAGTGATAATGAAAGTGAAAACGTTAAAGCATGGAATAATAGACAAAAGAATGAGAAAAATAAATGAAAAAATAAAATGTTTTAAATTAAGAGAGGAAAAGCACCAAAAGAAATACCAAAAGCTACTAGATAAAAAATTAAAGGATAAAGGAAAAAACACAAACATAGAAGAAAAATGGGAATTCCTTAAGAAAAACATACTGGATGCATCGGAAGAGAGTTGCGGCAAACCGATAATAACAAACAACAACACAAGAAAAACCGAATGGTGGACAGATGAAATACGGAAAAAAAGACCAAAAAAGAGATGTGGAAAAAATACCTAAGCACAAAAAGAGATGAAGATTACGAGATATACAAGGAACAAAGAAAAGAAGTTAAAATAAAAATCCAAGAGGCTAAAAAGAATTCATGGGAAAAATTCGGTCATAAAATGACAGAAAACTATAGTGAGAATCAAAAATTATTTTATGGTACACTAAAACAACTAAGGAAAAGAAAGGAATATAATATGCTAAACATAAAAGATAAGGCCGGAAATATACTAACGAAAGAAGATGAAATAATGGAGCGATGGAGAGAATATTTTGAAGAGTTAACAAACGCGGATGCTCAAAACCAAGAGGAGAAAGAAGAGACAAAAAATGAAGAACAAGAAATAGAAAACATAAGCGAAGAACAAATAGAAAAGGCAATAAGAAAATTAAAACTGGGTGAAGCACCCGGACAAGACAAAAATACCCCAGAAATGATAAGATACATGGGAAGAGAGGAAATGCATAAACTAATGGAACAAATGACAATGCATTAAAGAACGGAAAGATACCGAAGGACTGGAAAACAGATATCATTCTACCGATATATAAGAAAGGTGACAAAAGAAACTGTAATAACTACAGAGGTATAACACTCTCCAGCGTTCCAGGGAAGGTATTTGCAAGAATAATAGAAAAAAGAGTAAGAATCAAAGTAGAGTCAACGCTGGAAGACACGCAATGTGGCTTCAGAAAAAACAGAAGTACACAAGATCTCATATTCATAATAAGACAAATAAGTGAAAAATTAATAAATAAGAATAGAGATATACATATATGCTTTATAGATCTGGAAAAAGCGTTTGACAGAATAAGAAGGGAAGACATTTGGGAAGTACTACAGATAAGGGGAGTGAATAAAAATATCATAGAAATTATAAAAGACATGTACAAAGAAAATTCAAACATAGTAAGAACAAATAATGAAGAATCCAATTAATTTGAGTTAAGCAGGGATGTGTATTAAGCCCACTGTTATTCTCAACGGTACTAGATGGGGCTATAAAGAAAACCAAGAAAAAGATGAAGAAATTAACACTGGGATACTGGCAAATGAGACAAACACAGTTGACAGAACTGATGTTCGCAGATGACATGGCCTTGATAGCAGATACAAAGGAGAATTTACAATACAACCTTAAAATAACAGAGGAAGAACTAAAGAAAATAAATATGAAAATTAATATCGGAAAAACAAAAACAATGATAATCTCAAATACAAAGAAAACCCATGAAATAAAACTGGAAGGTAAGCAAATTGAACAAGTAGAACATTTTAAATATTTAGGCGCAATAATAGAAGAAAATGGAAAATTGGATAAGGAACTAAATGATAGAATGGGAAAAGCGGGAAGTATATTCAATATAATGAAGACAACCTTTCTAGGAAAAAGAGAAGTGCCGAAAAAGATAAAAACCGAAGTCGTAAAAAAATGGTCAGGCCAACAATTACATATAGCAGTGAGACATGGACACTAAATGAAAGACAAAAAACACGAATTAATGCAATGGAAATGAGATTTCCGAGGAAAATAGAAAACAAAACAAGGAAGGACAAAATAAGAAATAAAACATTCAGACAAAACCTACAAATAGAATCTATCAACTACAAAATCACAGAAGGGCAACTCAGATGGTTTGATCATGTGTGTAGAATGCCGGACGACAGACTTACAAAAACAGTGTTCGAAACGCGAGTGCCGGGGAAAAATATAAAAGGAAGACCAAGAACAAGATGGATTGACAAAGTGAGAGAAAAAGCAGAGAAAAGGGGAATAACATGGGATGGAATACGTAATCTAACACAAGATAGAAAACAGTGGAGACAAAAATACAAGACTCAACCCCACCAGCCTTACACCTAAAGGTAGAAAGGCCTAGGACTAAGTAAGTAAAAGTAAGTAAAACTATCTTATTATTAACGTGTTTCGGCCCAACATCAAGACAATTGACTACATTAAGAGAGAGTAGTGAAGCAAAGATCGACAGGTAGCTAAGTGTGTGTGTACTTCCGTCCCGCGCCGAAAGACTTCGGTCAACGCATGGTCGTCAAATAGAAAAAGAGAGCGTAAATATTGTCATATTGTAAAGTTAACTGATAGTGTGCTGAATTTTTTCCAAGCTTTTTGTGAAGAATGTCGATTTTTTGGAAACCCAAAAACGAAAGGATAAATTCGTCCACCAGAAATTAGGTGGTAGAGGGAAACGTACCCCCCAAATATAGCCGTATTTAAAAATTACGTTGAAAACTTTATTCTACTATCACTCATGAGCAATTTAGCCTAAACAAAAATTTTTTATCGGCCCCCGTTTATTAAATAAGAGGTTCGATTTTCATAAATTCATAGAAGGTGTCACAAAGAAGTTACGGGCCAGTTTTTCAGCAGTATGCTTTTGAAGAAGTAAAAATTTTGATGTTTTTTCCATTTCACAGTTTTAGTAACTTAAAAAATTCTAGTAGATTTTAATAATACCTACCTTTAGGACATTTCTACTATGAAACTTAATCCCGATCTGATAACTCGTTTTTGAGTAAATAGGCGTCAAATCCCAAATTCTTAAAACTTTATAGAAGGCGCCTGAAAGAAATTTGCGAACTAGGACTTATACCAAATTGTAGCTAATTGTTGACTCTAAAAGGTCACAAAGTTAAAAAAATCACGTTACTAGTTTTTGAGTAATAGTTCTTTGAACATTTTCGAAGTGTTGGAAATTTTTTTCACTTTTTAGTTTTTAACTTTTCGAAAGTTGTTGTGCATAGTAACATTATGATAAAATATTTGAACGTGATTTGTCAACCCGTTCTTGAGAAATAAGGCGCTAAAAGAAAATTTTCAAAAAAACGCAACGGCCGCCATTTTAAAGCTATGAAGTTCAGAAAAACAGGTTGGATTTGCCCTAAAGTGTCCTATCAGATTTCGTTTTAAAATTTCTAAAATTTGGTTTAGGAAAAAATACTACCAAACAAAACATGTCTAAGTTGCCGGTTTCGGATGTTTCTTAAAAGTTTATTTTGTCGGTGAATTTTTGATATACCGCAGATTCCAAAGCTCATCGGAATCCGACTATCAGTTGGATAGCTATGATGCCCCACGCACATACCTACAAAAATTTGGGCAAAGATTTAATGGTTTTAAACGATTCATTTGGGTGTCATTAAAGACATTTTAAGTTTTTTCTCTCCCACGAGAATAGCGGTAGCCTTCGGGATGCAGAAAATGTATACAAAATTGGTATTTCTTCAATAACTCGTTTTCACTTTGTCGTAAGCAAAAATAGTTTTGTATAAAATTAAAGCTAACAGAATTATCTACAAAAAAGATTTTGTAAATAATTTTGGTAGGACCTATACTTTCGAAGAAATAGCCGCGCAAAATTTAGATATTTTTGACAAGTGCAGTAATAAATATCGATTTTCACTTACCAATTTTCACTTTTTACTCGTTGTAAGGACCGTTCACTGCGCAAAAAAGTTAATTAATAGGTTTCTTGTAAATAGACGATAAAATAACAGTATTTAATTATTTTTTATGGGGAAATATATACAGGATGTATCAAATTGCGTGTTAACTATGGGGATCTCGCTTATTTGAAGAGATACCACGATGGTTGAATTTGAGAAAAGTTGTGGAATTTTATGCCTATTAATAATTTAAAAAGGTATTAGACCTATCTTGTTTAGTTTCTGGAAGAACTGAAAATAACTGAAATTTTGGATTATTTGTTTTCGGCTATTACATATTTCTAGTTAACACATTATTAGGACACTTTTCCATGCTGAATCTAAATTTTTGATCAGATTTGGTATAATTGTTACCATTGCTCATTTTAGACTGTCAACTGTTTTTTTATGGTCGGCATTTAAAATGTTTTCATATTTGGATAGAGTTTTTTATTCTGATTTCAACGATGTGTCACACTTTGCATTTTATTAAGTTTTGTGCATTTTATTACACGAAATAAAAATTTCTTAAGAGTGCCATGGAAAGACCACGTCATATAATTTATTTTGAAAAAATTCTAGTAGGCCATGAACCGATGAAAGTAAAACAAAACATTATTTTTATTTACTTTGCCTTTTAGATGCGAAAAGTTCAGGAAACTTTGTTTTGAGCGTAGGCAGCAGGTTAAGTTATTTTTTACAATAACAAATGAATAACACAGTTACTAACACACAGATTTTGAGAGTTTATTTTAGGCAAGCTTTTGAGCATGTTTTACAAAGGTGTCACATGTTTTGAACATTTATTTAATAATTGTTTGTATTAGGGCAGTTCTAGTGTTATCTGTTGTATTTATTTTACCTGTTATTCAAATTTGTTATGTCAGTTGCAAACATAAAAACTGCAAGTGGAATTTTCAGTAAATTGTGTATGTTAGAAAATTTGTCATTCATTTGTTTTTATAAAAAATAAGATAAAATTTGCTGAAATTTTCTCGTACCTAATGTATCTACAGATAAAAGTAAATAAAAGTACTGTTTTATTTTACTTCCATCAGTTCATGGCCTACTAGAGCTTTTTTTAAATAAATTAAATGACGTGGTCTTTCCATGGCACTCTTACGAAATTTTTATTTTCTGTAATAAAATGTTCAAAACTTAATAAACAAAATGCAAATTGTGCACATCGTTGAAATTAGAATTAAAAACTCTATTTAAATATGAAAAAATTTAAAATGCCGACCATAAGAAAAAAAAAGTTGGCAGTCGAATATCAAAAATGGTAGCAATTATATCAAATCTGATTTAAAAATTAGATTTAGCCTAAAAAAGTGTTTTAATGATGCATGAACTAGAAATGTGTAACATAAATGACAAATGAGTTATAGCCAAAAACAAAAAATCCACAATTTTAGTTTTTTTCAGTTTTTTCAAAAACCGAAAGAGATAGCTCCAATTTCTTTTCAGTTTATCGGTGGGCATAACATTGCGCAACGTTTCCCTGATTTAACCGTCTTCGTATCTCTTCAAATAAGCGAGATCCCTATAGTTAACACGCAATTTGATACTGTTACTTAAAGATTCAGCAATAATATGCACGAAAAACCACGTTTATTTATTTATATAAGATATATAATAGAATTAGATAAAATAAGCTATAAATTACACTAAATATAGTCAGGTATCGTAAACGTCGACGTCAACGTATAATTAATACGTTGACAACCCTTTTACGATTGTTGTGGAGTCAGTTGATGCACAACAAACTTTGATTTTTCTTTACTTATCATAGAAAATTCAAGGTTAAAACGTTGTTTAATTTATCACGGTTTTTTTTTAGCAACCGCACCTGGCAGATTTTGGAAAGATTTCGTAGTTTTTATTCTTTCACGATTATTTCCGAGTGCCACCTTTGGCAACTCGTCAACGCTTATTTTACATCAAGAAAAAGATTTTGGTTTCAACTATAGCTAGGATAGACCACGACATGTTTCGTTCTATTGGAACTCATCAAGTGGACGCAGACCTATCTACAGTTGAAACCAAAACAGACAGGCAGAAATATACCCAGAAGACAAAATCATGACAGGGGAATTACAAAGTAATGCCCTCTAATGTGCGGCGAGAAAAGTTGCAAAGCAAGAAACCGATATATGAGAGGCCGCTAGTGATTGTAGATACTCGCTTAGCGGGTTCCTTTCACACTCATATATCGGTTTGTTACTTTGCAATTTTTCTCGCCGCACATTAGAAGGCATTACTTTGTAATTCCCCTGTCATGATTTTGTCTTCTGGGTATATTTCTGCCTGTCTGTTTTGGTTTCAACTGTAGCTAGGTTTGCGTCCACCTGATGAGTTCCAATAGAACGAAACATGTCGTGGTGTATCCTAGCTATAGTTGAAACCAAAATCTTTTTCTTGATTTACTTTTGCAACACGGCGTTTCGTGTACTGTGCCTAGAGGCCGCTAGTGATTGTAGATACTCGCTGAGCGGGTTCCTTTCACACTCATATATCGGTTTGTTGCTTAGCAACTTTTCTCGCCGCACATTAGAGGGCATTACTTTGTAATTCCCCTGTCATGATCTTATTTTACAGTCAATAAATCTAACGCCACGGACAACTTTGGCTTTTCTGTTTATCACTGAAAATCCTTGTTTTTTATGAAAACGCTGTTTAATTTGTCATCGAATTTTTTTTAGCAATTTACACCTGGTGGATTTTTGAACGATTTCTTAATGTTTTTTATTCTTTCCCGATTTTTTCAAGTGTCATCGTCTGTATTCAGAGCTTTGATTGTATGTACAATTACTGTAAATGAACTTGTTATGAACATTTACCTGCCTGCCTATGAGAGTTACGTTTGTGAAACATTTAGGAACCGTATATTCAGCTTTTCCGAGAGTTCCACGGATCGAAAGTTCTAGAAAAAACCTCAATAAGCTCATAAAATTTGACAACATTTATTATATAGTGCATTTACAAAAAACATACTGATTTATATCGGAAAATCGATATTTTACTTGTCAAAAATTGTTTAACTTCGCGCCGATACTGTTCCGAAAGTATGGGTCTTACAAAAAAAATTAAACCTTTTTTGTAGACAGTTTCATTAGCTTTAGTTTTATATCTTGCCGTATGATATACAGAGAGTTACGAGTTATTGCCGAAAAACCGATTTTTTGTACGTTTTCTACATCACGGTGACTAGCGCCGATCTCAGGGGAAAAGGGTAATATTAAAATGTTGCTTATGACAGACAAATGAAGCATTTAAAACCATTAAATCTTTGCCAACAATTTTACGTTTATTATCTGTGATACGCTTCACGCTTTGTTTTCCTGTAGCTTGGGTTGCATAGCCTAGGCTGCAGTCGCTTTCCTCTCAAGTTTGAGACCGTTCGTAGGGATTCGCGTTTAATGTATAGAAGATAGATTGATTGGTTGCCATTTAGGCAGTTCATCTGTGGGGGCAATAAAATTCAAGAAATAAACATTTTGAAATTTTTAAATATCTTAACAGCTACTGATCGTTAAATTGATTGAAAATCATTTAGTTTAGCTTTGCGCCGTTTAGTCAGCCCCTGGCAACTAAATCCGTAATAAATTAACCACATTTTCGGAAATAATTTCCATACTGGTTTCGCATTTTAGCGGTTTTTTATTTTAAGGCAGCCTTGACAAGGTTGTCTGTTACTAGCGTAGGTTGCTATTCTAATTTTATTAATTATAGCGTAAGCGTTTGAATTAGAAAATGTATTCAAAGATGTTATATAGCATTGATAAGTCTCATTCTTAATTACCACTGAAGGACTATTTGAAAGGTACGCAATATGATTTTGTAAATATTTACATCATGTTTATATTTCGAAAATTGCGTCAATTTAAAGTAGATCCTACGTGTTAAGAATTAAATTTCTTGGAAACACGATTTGCTAAAATTAATAGCTTTAAACTGGTTTTTGAAGCAGGCATTTTTAAAACATCGAAATTATTTTTTAATGACTTTTTTGTGATAGAAACCTCGATTTTTATTCTTCATTTTTACAGAAATTTACAAACTCATTTTTACCTGTTGTAAAAATAGAAAAGCAATAACCTTTGTTTAAAATGCAGACATCACGTTTCTACCTTTAAGTTGACCCAACAATCGTCACATTATCAGCACACTCGTATTTGAACGAGTTCTTATAAATGCTAATTTATGAAAATTACTAGAAGAATGATAAAATCCGCTTGAGGCGTTTCTCGTAAATTTACGTCTGGAGCCATCGGTTATTACTTTACAATGTATAAAAGTTGATATGATGCAATTTCTTTGAGTTGATAAATATGTATTAAGCAGTATAAATCAGAAAAAGGCCGATTTTTTTATTACGAATATAAATTCTGAGGTAGTTCTTAGAAATCGAATCTACATTTTGTTAATGAGTTAGATTTCTTACTAGAATCGTCTCATACTTCAAGAGTTTCTTTTCTTCTCTTAAGTTTCACCATAATAATTTAGAGAGTTTGGATCTTATTGTTGAAAATATTACTTTGTTAGATTTCCTCACAACTTTGGATTTTTAGTCAATAGTTAAAATAAGCAAAGTAGTTCCCCCGAACTTTACTACAGAGTCGCTAGGAAAACCCCGGCCACTTTTCTTGCGGCGGTCAAGAGGTGGCGCAGTAAAGAAAAATTAAATTAAAATACTGGCAACAACGCAGAATCCAAGACGTTTTAGTTGTTTTGATTTAATATGGGGCGTATTTAATAACTAAAACGTCTTGGATTCTGCATTGTTGCCAGTATTTTAATTTAATTTTCCTTTACTAAGGCGCCATCTCTTGACCGCCGCAAGAAAAGTGGCAGGAGTTTTTCTCGACACTCTGTACAATTTAGAAATTGTTACTGGTCATATTTACAAAATTGTTTATGTATCAACAGTTACGCGTCGACAGTGACTATAAATTGCACTACTCTTACCATTCTAGCAGGAACATAGGGCACATCAGCGGCTTTTTGTGCGAAAACACAATTTCTTTTAATTTTTGGAAAACGGATTTCTTGGAATTGAGAAAAATCGAAAATCAGCGAGAGAATGCTGTAGCCAAAACTTGGATGAGAAAAGAAAAATTAACTACTTTCCCCTCCCCTAAACATTGTTGTACCTAAAAATTAAATAGTGAATCTTATTCTTTTATATCTTATATACTATCACTCAGTAGCGGCTCGTGGTATGGCGTACTGGGAGGTCATTTTGAACTATTTTTCGATAAAAATGTACTTACACAGCCAAATTTTAGGTAGACATATATTTCAAGTCGATCCTTTGCTCCTTCGCGTTGGAAAAATGATCTATCACTGGTACATTAAAATTGTCAATGTTATTAATTAACGAGTGTTCGATGCTTAACATAGCTAACGCATTTAACCTTTCTTGCCCTATCGTGTTACGCAAAAATGTATTTATTCTTTTTAAAGTAGAGAAGCAACGCTCGCTTTCCACCGTTGTCATAGGCAAAGTACACAAAATTTTAATAAGTTTTACACTCTCGGTAAAAGCCTGACAAAGATTATTGTTTACAAATAATTGTAGTATTGCAACAGCACCAGCACTTTCATAAACATCCTCACGATCGTGTAGCACTTCTAGTTCGGTTTTTAATTTTAAATCGTTTATAACGGGGTAACTAGTCTTGACTAATTTAAAAACATTTTGAGGAAAACATTTTTTGTCGTCCTCGAATTTGTTTGCGTGAAATAACTGCGAAACAATTAAATGATTAGAAAGTCTAAATCTATGTTCAACCTCCAACACAATTATGTTGCAAATTTCTACTGCAATTGGAAGTTTTAAATTGTCATTTATTTTATTTCTTTTTCTGCACGTCGATCGAGAAGCTGGCACGAAATTATTGAGAATGTAATGTCTAACTTTTTCTATATTACTCCGCAACACTTTATGCAATCTATAATTTTATTTAAAATACACCTATTTTTATCAACATTTTCATTGAAATCTTTAATAGATTTTCGATAAGCCCGGTCTAGTTGCAATCTGATATCCACATTACAAAGTGTGCCAAATTCATATAATTTTTAATATGATTTGCTGATAAAAAATGTTTTTGTACTTTAATTTTTAAATGTTTTAAGTCACCACATTGCGTCATAGCAGAATAACAGACGCGGGAAACAGAAGAAAGCGTTTCTTATATCACATCCACAAATCCAATCCGATAAAGCATTCAGTGACTCATTAAAATACCCGTAACATCCTTATTTCTATACAATGTTATTTGTTTAATAATTAGGGTTGGTTGTGGGCGACCGTTTTCTTTTAACTTCAAACGTTCTTCAAACTTTAAACCACGTTGAGCTTTAAGTTCCATTATTTTTTGCACAATTTATAGCACTAAATTAAGATTTTTACTACATAATTATGATTTACCACACAAGAAAATGTTACAGACTAAACCGATCTACGAAAAAAATCCCCAATTATTTCTACACAAAGAACGTTTGTTACTAACCTTGTGTCATACCAACATAAAACGAACGTGTGAAGGAATACACTAACTACATGTGATTAGCATGCGCTGTCATTCTACTCATTTAATCAAAAAACTAGGGTCATCGACCCTGAAGTCTCTAATGCGCACCAGCTTTTTTTCTTTCCTTTTTTAGCTTATGTAATCTGAATTTTACCGCAATGAGCTTTTTATTTCACTCTTATTAATTTAAAGGCCTTTTAAGCCTGCGGCTTTATTCGGTGGCGTATAGCTGAATTGTGGCCAAACAGCCGTATGACCCTCGCATAGATTTGCTTAACGCGCGCGCGATATTCAAACATTCAAACTTGTCGGATCCTGTGGCAGCTCTTTAATAAACGTTCTCGCATTGAAATCTCGTACAAACGTTAACTTAACGTATTTTTTAAATTTTATAGTGTGTAATATGTTACGTACTTAAACAAAAAGTAATCATTGTTTTTCTTATTGCATTGGGAGGTCAGTGACCATTTGACCCAATGGAAAAACCGCCACTGCTATCACTCATGATGAATTTAGCTTAAAGAGAGTATTTCTCTAGCTTACTAAATCGTTCTTTAACAGAAGTAGAAATACAAAGAAGAGCACACCAACATGTGGCCCAATGTAGGTTACGTTTTTCATTGTTTTTGATGATTTTGCTCTGTTTTTTTAATGTATAAGTTTTATGAAAAAAATGTGCCTTATTTTATATAG
Source organism: Ctenicera cuprea (assembly GCA_958336395.1). Classification (NCBI taxonomy): domain Eukaryota; kingdom Metazoa; phylum Arthropoda; class Insecta; order Coleoptera; family Elateridae; genus Ctenicera; species Ctenicera cuprea. The sequence goes on along the minus strand of OY284495.1, from coordinate 20,558,855 downwards.
AAGGTAATGCTCTGTGTTTAAAAGCAAATAATAAAAATATATATGGTTTTACCTAATGCACAAGTTATTTATTTGTTGTTCTCAACAACAAGTTTTTGACTGGCTCCTTTAACCTCTAACCCGTAAAATCAGGATCTATAAGTTTTATACAACATTCTCTTTTTTAACCGAACTTGAAAGTTTGATTTTGTGGTTGTTATGAAGTCAAACTTTAAACGTCGCGTCAGTGGAAGAAAGTGACGGATTAAATTAAATTTGCATACTATTTCGGTAATTTTACGAAAAGTTTTAATAAAAGTTTTGTAAAATATCAAGAATTGTTTGTGCGCAACTGGGCATTTTTTAAATGTACAGAGTGGCTAGAAAAACCTCTGCCACTTTTCTTGCGGCGGTCAAGAGACGGCGCTTTAGTAAAGAAAATTAAATTAAAATACTGACAACAACGCAGAATCCTAGACGTTTTAGTTATTAAATACGCCCCATATTAAATCAAAACTACTAAAACGTCTTGGATTCTGCGCTGTTGCCAGTATTTTAATTTAATTTTTCTTTACTAAAGCGCCATCTTTTGACCGCCGCAAGAAAAGTGGCCGGGGTTTTCCTAGCCACTCTGTAGGTAAACATCAGTAAATATTTCTAAAATTATATCATGCATGTTTCCAATAATGTTGCTGGGAAACGTCCGATTGTTCAATTCCTAGCGATGTTTTCAGGCGAGTCTGCATTAATTGATTAATTTTATGCAATTTCGATTATTGTAGTTGTATTAAGCATGCTATGTGGCGGAATGCACAATGGATGGCCTTCCTCAGCGGTACCACAACTTTTTGTCAACAATTCCTATATCCATTTCCATTGACAAATAGGGAAGGATCCTAGGTTGCAGTAGTACTTCCGATAGGAGCTTTGGCTGGTGCTGTGTTGGCTGGAACGTATTTAGAACAAAACCTGTCTTTTTGTTTACAACCACTCCTTTCTTCATATCGTGGATTGTGTTGGCTTTTGCCCGGTTTGTTTTAGAACTCATAACAGGAAGACTATTGGCCGGAGTAATAGATGGGTTAGCAATTTGTACGGTAGCACTGTATTCAGGAGAAATTTTAAATCAAAATTTGAAAGGATTGTTTGGATCTGCAGTTTCGGTTGCGTTCATTATTGGAATTTTGCTGATAAACATCATTGGATCGCATCTTAGCATAACCACCTCTGCTTTGGTGGCTTTTACGATACCGGTGTTGTTATTGATAACTTTTCTTTGGATGCCAAAAAAGTCCTCATTATTTAATTATGAAAGGCAAGCTTGAGCAAGCTTGCCGCAATTTAAAAATATTGAAAAGAGTGGATGATGTCGAGGAAGAGCTAAACAGGTTAATTCAAGCTGTTGAAGAACAAACCTCCAACGAAGGAAACTATTTAGATTTGTTTACTGTGGATAGTAACAGAAGAGCTCGTTATATAATGCTGCCACCATAGCACATTCCTCGCTGTTGGCTTTGTATTTTATGTGGTATTGTTTGCGATTAGCTTACAAACAATACCTGTACTTTTACTTAGTGAGATTTATCCAACTAACGTGTAAGCTTTTGAGTTAAGTTTATCGGATGTATATAACATTGTAATTACCGTAATAGTGGCCAACTTTTTTTAATTTTTAAAAAGTGGGAGCTATATTTGTAATATTTTACTTGTCTGAAATAAAAGGTAAAACTCTGGAGCAGATTCAGCTTAAACTTGGAGGTACAACAATACATAATAATTAATTTGAAGAAGGTTTGCAATATTAGTTTGTAAATTTCGTAACCTTTCCACAGACGCTTAGTTACTCAACAAAAGAGTTAATTTGGAAAGCTTAAATTTTAAAACTGCAATATTGATCTTTTTGAAAAAATGCATTTATTTTGTACGTAATGTGGTGTCATCTAACGTTTGCGGCAATAACATATAAAATGCAGTAATTTTCTACGCATTTACGCCAATGAATAACTTACTTAAGTTTAGATACGACATCTTTAATTTACTTTTTATAGCGCCTTTACAGCACGCCGAATTTGTTTGAAAACGACTGATGCGGCAGGCCGTTGCAGATTTCAATGGATATTGCTCTGTGGTATTAATTTACAAAATCGACAACAGTATTTTTTGCGTATTTAACAATTAAAAACGACAATAGCTGTACTTTCTATTTATTTTTAGAAACTAATTTGTAACGCATGCAATAAGTAATTTGAATTAGAATATGCAGCCTTCTATCCTGTTAAAGATTAATAACCTTAAAGGCTTCGTGTGAGCCAAGAAAAGTTTTGACGGACCTTTTTAGTTAATTGTTTCGTCTTATTCTTGCCCAAGTAATAACAGTACATGCAGTTTGTCTGCCAATTGAAACACACCAGAAACGGTAATATAAAATAAAACAGCACTAAAAGTTTCTCTCGCACTCGCGAAAAACGCTGTTATCCATGACAAGTGGTTATTATTTGTTGATTAAATTATTAATTAGTATAATTATTGACACCACCGATAACACTGAGGCTGCCTAAAAATAAATTATCGCGGCCAGTCGGGGTCTAATTGGTAAAGAACTTAAAAATAAACGGCAGCCATTGGCTGTTACAATGCGAGTGGAATATGCACTTTAATTTCAATATTTACGTTCTGTTAAAAATTGTACGAAGTTGCGCAGAACACTCCCCTCGTCAAGATTGAACAAAACCATAAATACATTTTTCACCAAACTAACTTTGCTTTGTTGATTATAGGGATGCAAGCACGCTTAATAAAACTGGCTAGATGAACAAACCAATTCAATTTTCAAGGGCCGAGAACTTTAATAATAAAATAAAATGTACTGCTACAGAGTTCAAACTTTCATTCTAGGTTTATTTTGTACACTGTGATTTCACGTGAATACACGCTTAGGTGTGTCCTAATCCATTCTAAGGATTGTTTCCAAGGAGTAGTGATTTTCTCAATAGTTCACCGCTAGAAACTCAATACTGAATCTAGCCCCTTGGCCATCAATCGATCCTACCCCATCAAGGTCAGACTTGTGTGTTAGTATGCCGTCAATCAGTGATTGAATGCAAATTCGTCTTCGTATTTTTTCTTTAAAAATATAACTGCTATTAACAAATAACCTCGCGTAAACAGCAAAACGCAACAACAGTGTTTAAAAAAACTATAAAATAAAAAAAAATTTGGCCCCAACCGAGACTCAACCCCACAACTACTTATGCAGTAAAACGGGAGTACACCCGAACACACCCGCATATCCATCTGTGCCACTACGAACCTGCCGGTTATCGCTACATAAGTGAGTATTGAATGCGTGCGCAATAGAAATGCACAAATAAAATGTCTGACCTTGGTGGGATCGATTGTTTCGAAGAGACTAGACGCTATTAACTCAATCCGTGAATAATGATTTAGACAAGCAGTGATTGTCTCAGTAGTTTGAATCCTCAGTAAATTCAGCACGAAAGTTCAACTTTCTGTCTAAATAAAACAATTCAATGTGTCTAACGGGGCTCAGGGTAATATTCCAAACGTATGAAAGTGTGCAATAAAACTTGATCAAGAGGGCTAGTGAACTATTTGAGATTTGGTTCCAAAATTTTGCTGATTCTGACTGGAGAGAGCTTTTCAAAAAGAAAAGGGTTAGGAAAAGGAGCGACTCATACTCTTACTAAATCACGGGGTGAGCGCTCAAACGCACTATGGAGGGAAACGGGTTAACGAACCAGTTTTGAGTTAATTTTTACAGGTTATTAAACTAACCAAAAGTAGTTTTAACAGCTCAAAATAAGTTCGTTCTTAGGAACTACAAAGAAAATGAAAAACGGGAGGAATTTGGTGGGAGAAGCAAAATTAACCGACCCAAATAATGCTGCACATAAAAACTAAGTTGTGAATTTTATTCTACTATCACTCACGAGCAGTTTATCTGAAACGAAAGCTTTTTAACGTCCCTAGTTTCGTAAATACACAGGCATGCAGTCTATTTCAAAAATTCATAGAAGGCGTCACAGAGAAATTAGTTGATTTAGAAACAAACCAAATTGTAGCTCATTCTTAGCTCTACTAGTTTTTAGAATTATAAAAATATCGTTTTGTTAGTTGTTGGGGAATATGTTTTTATTTTTGAAAATCTCGAAATATGAAAATACTACCAAAACTTTGATACACCCTTCCAAAGCTTATTGAAATATGACCATTCGTTTGCTAGTTATAGGGTGCACACCTACACACCCACCCACACACACAACCACGCACGGAAAGAATTTTTTAAAATCCACTTTTAGAGTTTCTTGCGGTTCAAGACATGTATATCCGTCAAAATCTCAATTTAGAGAATTTTCATGATTATGTTAATGACATTGAAATTCACGATTTTTTTTACAGGTACATGTTTTTCGTTATTGGCTCTGTAGCCTGGACTTATACTGAAAGTATAGGAAAGAATTAGAGAGCTTAACGTATACCTATTATATTATCTATGGCAGCTTAAAAGCTTCGTCCGTGGTTTTTGCAAAACTAGATAGATATTTTTTTAGTTCTCTCGTATCTAAAACGTTGATTGGGCTAGCGGGTGGTCTAGTGGCTAAAGTCTCAGGCTTTGAAACTAGACTCTCAACGGCAGTAGGTTCGAGTCCTCCGCCCGCCTAAAATTTATCTGAATAAGTTAAATCCGGCGTGTCCATGGATGTTGTGTGTGGTGTGTATATTGGGTTGCATGTTTTTCGAGGGCGGGGCATGTTAGACCGGTGTATAGCACTTAGCGTGCTGAGCCCGGGTAAGGGGGTGGGATGGAGTCATGCTCACGCACGCCCTCATGATTCTAAAAAAAAACGTTGATTAAGGCCTCTTCGCCGCTATGTCAGATGTCACTATTCTACTACTTTACTGCAAACAAATTTTTTAAAGAGACTAAATTAGTAAATATTTAACTATTAAAAATTAATACATTCCGTTATTTAATACGCAACAGGAAATTCCCAGGAGAGCATCACAGTGTTAACTCAATTTGCTTCAATATTAATTGAAAGTGAGTAATTATTTATATCTGGACTGGTTTGTATCTGTTAAATGCGTCTCAGTCAGATATGTACGGCTATACCTAATTACCATAAAGTTTTAATTCGGCCAATAGCGTCCATAAAAGTGAAATAATTGAAATAATAACGTACTATTCACACAAAACCATATATTTTGTACAAATAGCATGAAATAACTTACAATCCGTTAAACAAAATTATACCGCAGACAGACTATCGTATCTTATTAATTCTAGTGTGATTGACTGCTGCCTGTGGAATGCATATTTTTCTGTAGGAATAACCACATTGAGTGTTGTGTAGCATATATTTTAACAAATTACAAGATACCTACGATTTCACAAACAATTTCCCCACTTTATAACGCGTTGTAAATATAAATGCCATCCAAGAATACTTTCGCGTTCTGAATACCTGAATAATGGAACGAAAAATTAACCTACAGTACCGCATCTAGAGTTATTGGAAATTTTAGAAATTGTTAAGAAAAATGTTTTATATGTTATGACTTGGGTTTTTAAAGCATGTCTATAGAACGCCGTTTTACTTTTTAGTTAAAGCGAATTTCAACACACTAAAATTATATATTGACATGATATACAAATAATTTAAAGATATTATTGATTAATTTTAACTAGCTTAAAAAATTATAGTTTATTAAAAATATTTAAGATATTTTTAATTAATTAAAACTTAAAAATGATATTATTATAATTAAATATTTAAAACTATCTCCGACATATTTTTAATTATCTATTTAGAAATATCTTATAAATATTTGTAAATATTTGAAAGCAATTTGAATTTAAAATATCTTAGATATTTAAAAAATATTTATTTAGAAATATCTTAGATATTTATATCTTATATTTTCCCCAGCGCACTTCGTCCGCGTTCAAGTCGGTAGCTGTTCACTGATACCAGATTTAATATTTAAATATAAATTACGGTAATTTCCATTTCCAAACATTTTAAATTATTTATTACTATCCTATAGATATATTAGAACATTAAAAAATTTACAGAGATTTTTTAACGTAAAATATTGACATCCAAGATAATTGTAATATAATTGACATAAATCAATTAGTTGTAAACGTTTAGGACATTTTTAACGACATAGAACTACTTTTTGACTAAATCTATTAACAACGAAAACAGTTCAAGAATAATTCCAATTAATTAATTTATAAGTAACTTACAGATACTATTTTTTTTATTAAAAATAAATATACCATTGTTAAAATAAAAAAATATCAAAGATATTGGTAATTATATTTATTTATAAAATTCCGAATGGATATTTTACACAATAAAATATCTTTTAAATTTTAATATCATAATAACCACACGTCCACATGAGTGTATTATAAAATGATTTTAAATTATCTACGAGATATTTTAAAATAAGCGATTTAAAAATATTTTAGAAACATTTTTAAATATTTATAAATATCGACGATAGTTTCCAATAATATTACAAATATCTCAGATATTTTAAACTAAGTACAAATATCTATGAGATATTTTAAAATTATGTCAATGTTTGCTTCTGTTTTGCAAAAATCGCTGTCAATAAAAAGTAAAACGGCGTTCCATATGTAGTTGTTGAATACTATTTGGTGGTATTTTATTTGAAAGTTTTGAACGAAAAAATGTGTTTTTTCACTATTTGGTAGATATCGTCAAGCTGAGACGTTTGTAGTCTTTGAAACCGCATTTGTAAAGTGTACTTCAGTATAATTATGTTTATATTAACTTGGGTTCAGATGTGGTCAAATAACCTGAATTAATTACAAAAACCACAACATTCCATGAGATTTTTTCTACGGATATTTATGTTTTGATCGTACACGTTTGTAACAAAAAATTGGGTTAACATTTCCATTCCATTTTACGCACGAAAATTTCGTCAGATTTTGTTAATCAACCATGACGTTAATCATATATTCACCTTTATAATTAGTAACAATACTTACCTGCTGGGTATTTGACCTCGGTTTACCTTGCAGCTACAAAGCAAACAGATTGTTATGAAACGTGTAAATAGTACGGTTTAGTGGAGAAAGTTGGTCGAGGGAAAAATAAACGTAAATTCAAATTATTATTACTAAGCTAATGTTTTTGAAACAACGCAGATTAAAATGGTCATTTATTTTCACTAATTAGTATTATCTAAAATACTGTAATTAAACAAATGAGTGTTTGTATAAATATATTTTAAATACTTAAAAGCGTTTTTATATACTTATATTTACATTTGAAGAACTATCTTTATAACATCGCACACCATTCTTATCTTACGATTATCGATAATAAGTCTTAACATTTAACAATAATAATTATTGCATTTAAAATACTAAAAGCAATCAAAATTATGTATCACAAAGCGCATTATACACAGCCAGATGAATGCACTAAAAACTTAAATTTAATAAAAAATTAAAATTAACTTAAAAATCGTTAATTTTTCTAAATTTTTCTTTGGGTTCTAATTGTGGTAGTTCAGGTATTTCAGGAATTTTATTACTAACAGTCTTGTTACCTTTAAGTTCTTCTTGAATTTGTTCTAAAGTTTTTCCCATTGTTTCAGGGAGATAAAACACTATAAATATAAGTCCTAAAACACAACAAATAGTAAACACGAAGAAGGGCACATGCATACCAAACTCGTCTTTCGTGACCTGGAAGAACTTCGACACGGTTGTTGTAATTACTGCAAAGTAAATATCGGAAAAGCTGATGGCAAAAGCTTTCACATTGGTTGGGAAAATTTCTCCAAGAAGTATAACTGGTATTGTTTGCAAGCCCAAAGCGAACATCACAACGCAAATAATTAAGGCTGCGACAGGAATCACTGAGAAATCAGTTGTATCAATATCTGTCGAATTTTTAATATAGAAGTAAATTCCTTCAGTTAATAAAGCAATTCCGGTTCCAATTACCGAAATTATCATCAAGGGTCGTCTTCCCGTTTTGTCTACAATTACTGAACATATTCCTGATACAATCAATTGCACGCTGAAGTATATTATAGAAGCAACAGTGGGCGAAATGCTATCTCCAGCTTCTTTGAAGATTATCTGGGCGTAAAATATAATGGCTATGGTTCCACTGAATTGTTGGGCACCTCTTGATCCCATCATTATGTACAACGCCTTTCTATTACTCTTCACTGTAAAAAGATCCAAATATTTCCCGGTGTTAGCGTTTTGTTCTTCCACAGCTTGGGTAAGCCGATCTAAATCTTCTTCAACGTCATCCACTCCTTTGAATATCATTAAGCTCTCTCTGGCTTCTTCCGTTTTTCCCTTCATGAGCAAAAAATAGGGACTTTCTGGCATCCATGGAAAAGTCAACAGCAGCAACATAGGTATTGTTAAAGATATGAGCGCTGTTTCCATCAAAGTCAAATAAGATCCAAGAATATTCGTTACCAAAATTCCCAAAATCCAAGCGACCGATACGGCTGAACCCAAAAGTCCTCTGATTTTTGGATCGGCAATTTCTCCGAAGTAAATTGGTACGGAACAACAAATCAGTCCATCGGATATTCCTGCCAAGTATCTTGCAACAACCAGGATAGTAACGGAACGAGCGTAAGCCAACATAATCCATGATATGATAAACGGAATCGATGTTAACAGGATTACGTATTTTCGCCCAAGTCTGTCCAGAAGTAACCCTCCCAATATTGATCCAGTAAAGGCACCGGGCAAAAGCATGACTGCGACCCATGAACCTTGGTCGCTAGTCATGGGGATGTTAGAGTCGTCGGCGAGAAGTTTTGGAAGAGATGGTGATGGCCATCCGTAGTGCATTCCACTGGCCATCATGTTTAAAGTACCTGTAACCAAAGAAATGTATACATTAAAATAATATTTTTGCAGTTTTGTTTCTTACTTAAATTGTAAGTTTTTTAATTATAAAAGTTAATTAGGGTGGTACTGCTTCATGGTTATATTAAGATCGATAAAGTGTGCATGCACTGAGAGATTTCTAAACGGAATTAAACTTGAATATAGAAGAACGTCGCCTAAATGTTCTAAATAATAGATGAAAAGACCCCGATACAATGGTAACATTAATTGAATACGAGTAGAATTATTTTTTTTAAGTAAAAGTATAGTAATTTCCTAGTAACTTTAATGGTGGGTTTTAAAACACCCATCTATTGTACAAAAAAATTAAAAAAATTCTGTTTATTCAAGGCTTGGTTTATATAACCAAAATATAATTGCCCAGTGGCAGATGTATAAAATAATAACAAGTTTTGAGACGGGGCACACAGGGCACTGATATCGGAAAATTTTAAACTAAAATTAACAAAAAGTTTGGAAGGACGCACACGCAAGGTCTAATACCAGCTACAAAAATAAAACAAAGCCACCGGCCATCGCTAATAAATGCGTGGGAGGTCACAGTTCCGGGGACCTAAAATGGTGGACGATATGGACTTGATGGGCGTTGTGATCACCAGACATGAGTGCGCCTAGTGTGTATGGTAGACGTTCTGATTAACTTCAGTGGTAGCCGTTGCGGCTAATAAGCGGACGTGGACGTAATGTACCTGGTAGGCGCTATGGACTTTTAAAATAATGGTAGGCGTTGGGTCTTTATGTCATATTCCGATGAAAAGATTCACAATAAAAACAAATAGTTATTTACGTTATAAGGCCGGGAGATGACTTATTACAGAACGAGTCAAGATGTTTACGGATGAGGCGACGAAGGAGCCGAATTTGGAATTTCCAGACGAGTATTGTAAGATCATCTCACGGCCAAAATGACGTACAACATTTTATTTCATACTGTATCGGTTTTTTAAATTTTTAAATAAAGGATAATATTTTAATCAAGCAAATTATTAAGGATAACCTGGTTGCCTTATTTAGAGTAACGATAGCAATGTGAAAATTTTTCTTGTTTTGTGATTGGCGAAAGGTTCCGAGGCAACACTTCTCGGCCTAGTACTGTAATGTGTCATTTCCCGGACTCAAATTAATGACGTAAAGTAGTGTACGGTAGACAGTATGAAATAAAATATCTTACGCAACCTGAAATCATTTTTCCCCAATTGGCTTTCCTCGGAAGACATTTTAATCTAATTTTATTTTGTTGTATTGGGCAATATGGGCTTGCAAAATACATGGTGGGCGTTGTGTCCAATTATTATTTTATCTACTCACATAACAATTATTTTTTCAGGTTAGCTATCAGTCGTCAAAATTAAAGCAGGAGAGAAGAAGTACCAAAGAACACGTTGAAGTGTTTCCTATCTACAGTAGATTTTGTTTTGTAGTGAATTTTATTTAAAATAATTTTTAACAACAACTTTTAATCATAAATCAATACTAATTACTGTTACGCTCTATGGACTTTCTTCGGGAATCATGAGCAGGTAACTCCGTACCTGTACGGATTTTAATCTTAAATTAAAGTTGAATAACATAAACAAATAAGCGACTGTGAATCATGGTTGCACTTTGATAAAGTATTATCGCATTACCGGTTTAAACTCTGATCATGTAATATTTTAAAGGTGGAACAGATCCAATTTTCCAGCTTCTTAGCGATAATTAAGACATACTAGCAGAACCCGTGCGAACCGACGCTTTTTTGTAACCTATTTTAATAAATACTATTATAACTATAATAATACTAAATAAGCAATGTCAAGATGTTAAACATGTACTTAATGCAATATTGTATATTCTAAAACACGCAAGGAGTCAGCGGTTATGAAAAAGTGCCAAAGTAGCAAAAAAGCGCCCCTTTCACGTGTTAAAGAAAAATACAACTATACTAGAAAAAATTAGAGAATTGATTTTTTTGAAGGTACCTGTCATTAGTATCTAATAGTATTAAATTTGATTTTGTCTAGTGACGTTGCTATGGTTTGGATAGATTTTGCTTTAAACTTTATTTCGAAGTATAGTGTTAAAAATATTTTGTTCGTACTTGTGTTTAAAAGCTTTTTTTCGCACTAGTGCTTAATAAGACCATTTTTGACACTAACAACTGCGTAAAAAAACTGTCACTTTTGAGACGCGCGTAGAAAAAATTAGTGAATGCTCATTTTTTGGTTTGTCCTTGACTTCCTTGATACTACTATTAATGCGGATTGCGTATGCTAGTCTTATCGGAGATTGTTTTCTTTTTGGTTTAAATGGTAACCAAGTACTTGAGAGCGAGAAAATAATTCTACGGAAGACAACAACATTTCCAAATATCCGCCCTGTTAAAATCTCAACTTCAGTGAAATTTGCAAACTTTATATTAGTTAATAATAATAATAATAATTATTATTAAATATTAGCGGGTTATACAGTACAACTTAACAAGAGGTAACATAAATTCGTAAAGTCAAGATTATATTTAATTATAAAACTGCTGCGCGCTACTTGGTTTGCATGATCTGGTCTGCAGCCGATTGTTTTCTCCGCTGAGATGGTTACGGTAATTAAAGCTAGTAAAAGTCAGCGGGCTGCATTCCAATTATACAAACATAGAGTGTAAGCCCAATTTTCTTATTTGCATCAAAAACTGTACTGATCCGATTAATACCAGTACATACGAATATGCGCCTTATATAGAATGCGCGTGAAGATCTGGCTTCTAGTAGTGTGGGCCCGTTGCCGCAAAGGTTGGTGTAGGTGGAAGGGCCCTGTGTTTACCATACTGATTTTGTATATTTTAAGTAGAATCCTAGATTTATGCCGCATGATTTTAAATATAAGTAACTATGTATGTTTTTTTAAACTCATGTTTGTAAGATTATGAATAATATATTATAAATAATAATTTGGAAATGTTAATAAATTATTTTATTTCAATACTATCTATCCTACGAAACGTTCATCGTTGAGATCGCCCTATTGGTACAACTCAGTGGGACACCATATCGGCGAGCGGTTCCAACAACTGGCAAATCTGGCGAGCAGATTTTTTGCACAAAAAAATCGATTTTATGATATCTTAGACAAACATTCCATAAAGTTAAAAAAAAAGGGGAAGAAAATTCACCACCCTAAATATTGCTGGATCAACAAATAAATTGTGAACATTATTCTACTATCACTTATGAGCAAACTCCGTATTTATATGCACTAACAGTGTTGCCAGCTATGTTTTTTATGCTACAATAGAAAACACATCTTACAACACTGAGGGTTTCTTAAATAAAGGCTAGATTTGTATACATTCACAGTGTTGCCGGGTATGTTTTCCCTGCTTCAACAGAAAAATCATATCTGGCACTGCTGTTAGTGATTTATTAAGATAAGTTTTTCCTATTGTAGCAGCCAAACATGGGTAGCAACACTGTTAGTGCGTATAGATCCGGCCTTTACTCATGAGCAATTTAGCTTAAACAGAAATTTTTGATCGTCCCCTGTTAATTAAATATAAAAAAATTTCAGATTTTCAAAAATTTATAAAAAGTGTCATAGCCAAATTAGCGAAGTAGGACACAAACCAAATTGTAGCTCATACCTACTGCTATGAGCCTATAGAACTTAAACAATAATTGCGTTGCCAGTTTTTGAGGAATATTTTATGAAAATGAGTAAATTTTTACTTCACAGTTGTAGCAGTTCTAAAAGTTCTCGCAGTTTTTAACATTGTGTACCCCAAGAGCATTTAGAATATCAAATTTCATCCCAACCTGGTTATAAATTTTGACTAAATAGGCGGCAAAAAAATTTTCAAAAATTCATAGTAGGCGTCACAAAGGTTTGGATACAAACCAAATTGTAGCTCAACCATAAATTCTGAAAAATAAAAAAAATCTAGTTTTTGAGAAATATTTCTTTAAGAATTCCAAAAGTTTGTAAAACTTTTTTTATAGTTTCCATTTTTTAGAAAATTTTTGTGCATGCTAACGTTGTGTCTTTACGGGGCTATTATGATAGAAAGTTTTATCCCGGTCTGTTAACTCCTTATAAAATAATGCGCTAATTAAAAAAAATTGTAGCGGCTGCAATTTTCGAGCTACGTAGTTTGGGGAAAAGCGTTGAATTTGACCTAAGATCTTCTGTCAGATTCTGCTATAGAAAATTCGTTATCTGAACAAAATGCTACGAAACAGGCATGTCTAACTTCCGCTTTTGTTTACGCATTTTTAAAAAAGCTTATTTTCTAGATGAATTTGCGATAAACCGCTGCTTTCAGACCATGCATTGAGGAACTACGAGGCGCACACTCATACATTTAGACTCATGCAGACAGACATTTTTAAGAACAATCTTTTTGGGTCCAAAGTATGTATTTCCGTCAAAATCTTGATTTTGAGAATTTTCATGAAATCAATACTGAAAGTACAGGGAAGTAAAAAATGATTTTTATATTTATTTACATTAGTAATGTCATTCAGACAGCTTCAAAGATTACCCAGAAACAGGCAATTAAATAAATGAAATAATATGAAATAAATACTTTGAAGTTTATTAATGACGTAGTAAACTTTACCAGATATAAAAAGAAACCGCGTTTGTGTAAGCATAATCAGAAATTTCCACTGTTTTTTATGATCTATCAATCAAAGTTTACTATTATTTCTAGTCACCTTAGATCTCGTTATGTAATAAAAAAAATGGCCGTGAACACCGCCCCGCTACTCCTCAAATCAAAGTAATCTTTTCAAAACGTTTTTTTATTAATATAAACTTAATTCCTACAATGAAACCTCCAAAACCTCGTTTTTCATTTGTTTGTAAACTTGTTTGTTCGTAAAAATATAAACAGGAATTGTTAATGCATTTCTAATTCTTATAAGATTGTTAAATGCTCCATGACGACTGCATAGGAACAAAAAATTTGACGGTTGAGTTTAAAAATAGAAAACAAGATGTGAATGGTCCCATTTTTTTCATATTATAAGAAGTTAAAAATTTAAATATATGCAAATTATAAGTGTAATTGTTGATGATTTTAGAACAAAGAAAAAACAAATTTAAAAAATGTTAAGCCAATTATGTAAGTCAGAGAAACTGCTTGTTGACGAGTTTGAGGCATTTTTGGAACAACGGTTCACTAAAAGAAGTTTGCATATTTCTGTGTGGGGAATTCTACCCAAGAACCGTTCAACTAGGATACCGTTACTTTCATTTTAAAAGCAGAAATGTTAATTAGTGTCATTAGTTAATTACATATTTCTTGAGATATGCTACCACAAAGGTCCTAATGAGTAAACAAAATTATATATAATTGACAATAGGTAAATGAGATGTGATTTACAAACACGCCATTAACTTTCCCCTACATTAAAAGCCGTATTTTCGAGTTTCAAGATAAATTTATTTTCCTAGAAATTAATTAAAAATTTGCAAATTGATTAGAAAAAGCCGGACAGGTAATTTGCATTAGTGACGATTGAATTTAAAATATTCATTCTAGAACTTTCTAACTGCACAAAAGGAATATATATTATAAACAAAAATATTTTAGAAATGCAAAGTTTTATAAAACAAGATAATAAACTGAATAAAATTTAATAATGCATTTTTTTTTAAATAATTTGCCATGTTAATAAATGTTTTTTTTAAATATTTTTTTGTATGTGTTCGCTGTATGAATTAAACGGCAACATTTCGATTTTGTGTTTTTGCAAATTACTACTTTCTGTAGAGGATTTTATTATTGATACTATTAAGAAAAATGAAAAGTCACATTTGATATTTGTGTTGGGAATATTGCACTTACTGCTTTGATAAGGCGAAAATTATCAAAGTCAAGCCGCCAGAAAAACTAAAAACTTATATATCAGTTTAATATTTAAATGAAAGAAAAATTAACATTTTCATTATAATAATAATATTAAAATTGAACTTATAAATTAGTTTAATTGAATTTCTTCAAATTTTTTCTAATAGTTAAGAAAAAGCGCTGGTTTTTTAAGTTATAGCGATGATTATTTACATTTTTTTATAATAAAGTCAGTTTTATTTAGTTTATTTTCAATAACAACCATTTTGTGTTTAAATTGCCTTGAAATTTACAAATTCCATTTTTAAGGTAATTTAATTTAAAAAAGCATGTTACAAATGTATAAAAATTTTCAATTGGGTAATTAGTCCTCTGTTTAGTTTTAGATTTTTCATATTGTGAAAAATCATTTCAAATACAAAAAGGCAAAAAAAATTTTAATTTAACACAGAATTTTGTCTAGAAAATTCTGTTAATATGAAGAAATATTCTATATATGAAATCAAGCTCTTAAAAACATTGTTCAGATTATTTTAAAAATATTAACTATAAAATTGACAAAAAATTAATTTATTTTATAATAGTTTTAATTAAAAAAAATAATTTAATAATACTGGTTAATTGTAATTAAAACAATTTAATTTGCCTGAAACAATTACGAGAATATTCAAATAGAATAAAATGTAATGAATGTAAATAATAATATATAAATAAAACACATCTTGATTCATTCATACATTAAGAATACAATTGTAAATTCTAATAAATGTTGTTAACAGCAAATTAATTTAACATTTTATTTCATAGTGTTAATTTTATTTTAAACGTTTTTGTTAACAATTCATAATTATAAATATAAAATATTAGCAAAACCCGAAATACTGAAATTTCACAATAATTAGACTTATGGGCCGAAATTTTCTTAAAATTAATTTTGGAAAAATTATCAATAATTCTGAATATTTTCTAAAATATAAATAATTATGTACATACCTGTAACCATGGCAATATATTGAAAAATTGGTAATCCTTTAAACAGATTACGAATAAACATTGGTGAGCTCTTCATTTTCACAACTTTTATTTACTTCTAACAGAAAATACGAAAAATAGTCAACTCTCTCGACTGAAGATCGAGCCCGATGTGAACTTAAATTTTAATGAGCATTAAAAGTGCATGTCGCAGAATATATTCAGCAAGCGTTTGCTTCTGAGAATTTTAACGCTGCACTTGCTTCTTAAACTCGTTTAGCTGGTATTGAACTAACTGAAAATCTACAGGTGCGAATTGATAGAAGATAAACTCAACAGAACTGCTTTTACTTACTAGTACCGTAAAAATGTGCGATTTCGGGCACGCGTTTAGCTTAAATCCTCAAGCCAATCGGTATTTTTTGTAATTTTGTAAGGTTCTCTGATTTATCGTTTAGCATGTTATCAATCAGTATTATGTATGTATGCCTATAGCTGCTCAAGGTAAGCGAGTATGAAAAGTCGGGTTCTTTACATGACGTAGTCAACGCTACTTAAATTACGAGAAGAGTAATTATTGTCCTCTTTAAATTATCGTTTATTCCTACCTTCGCAGAAGTAAGCATAGGGGAAGGTTAGGGATTTACAGAGTTATAAGTGCGATAAAAGTAACATTTATTGTACCACGTTTGATTTAAAAGCTTTTGTTATCTACCAAGGACATGCAGAATATTTATGTCTACTTCTAGAGCGCATTAGAAATATATACCGTCTGTCTATAAAATACCCCCCCTCCCTCTAACTTTTGAACGATTTGATATTTTACCACAACTTGTGGTGTGCTTTAATGGGAAATTAAATACTATTTTTTAGCTAATAATTAAATTTTGTCTCATTCAAAATAACGACTATGCGCGGGCGCCATTTTGACTTTTTTTAAATCGAAAGGGGGGTTGAGTGACACCTCGTTTGAAGGGTCTTTTAGTTCTACGTTTGATCCTAGAGTTTCAAAGAAAAATATTCAGCCATAACAAAATGGCGGATTTTAAACAACCAAACCATTTGTTTAAAATCCGCCATTTTGTTATGGCTGAATATTTTTCTTTGAAACTCTGGGATCAGGCGCAGAACTAAAAGACCTTTTAAATGAGGTGTCACTCGATCCCACTTTACATAAAAAAAAATTAAAATGGCGCCTAGCCGCCATTATCAATGATACTAAATTAAATTGTTTGCTTAAAAATAGTATTCAGTTTACCATTACAGCACACCAAATTTTGCAGTAAAATATCAAGTCGTTCAAAAGTTAGTTGGAGGGGGGGGGGAGAGGTTACTTTATAGACACAGTGTATGTTGTGAGTTTGCTACGGTTGACGCCGTGTCGCACTTCCCAGATTCCATTCTCTGCGGTCTCTCCAGTCTTCCTTCTCTAATCCTCTGGTTCGCATTGCTCTTGTTATTTCCATATCTCAAGATCTTCTAGGCACTGATATAATTGTTCTGGGATTTAGGCGTTAGGTCAGACCCTAACACTAGTAACAAAAAAAGCTGAAGTGTGAACTTCGAGTAGACTGCCCCCTATTAGGTACTAATACTTGCCGTATTTGCAAAAGTATAACTTTTAATAATTATAACGTTGTACAGTTCAGCGATTTCTAAGAAAAGAAACAGCTGGAATTTGAATTTGCGATAGCCTGTTCAATTGGTTTCCGTTATTTTTTAAAGTAGTTGAAAATGTTTGCGAATCCTAATAAAGCACTTTGAATAGCCTATCGGACTGATAGAAATTTATAACGATTGGCGTTTGTGATTTTAATTGTTTAATTATTCAATTTAAAATTTTTCAAAAATTCAAAAATCCTGGAAGGCGTCGGGGTAAAATTAGGGTGATTAATAAAACACAAATTTGTAGTTCAATGCAAGCTCTATTAACTAAAAAAAATCGTGTCAGTAGTTTTTGTTTTAATATTTTCAAAATTTTGAACCAGCACCATTACGATCGTTTTTAGATTTTCAAAATTAATTATATTTCATCGTATACTACCTAGGAAAGGCTTTTTGAGTAAATAGGCGTTAAAGTCGAGATCTTCAAAAAATTGTAGCGGCCGCCGATTTGAAGCTAGAGAATTCGGTAAAAACATTTTCGATTTGTCTGAAGTTTTTCTCTCAGATTCCGTGCTAAAACTTCCAGAATTAAGTTTTGGAAAAAAAAAACATATCTAACTTCTGTTTTCGGTTTCGGATTTTTTTGAAAAGCTTAACTAGAACTACAATATTTGATACACCCCTTGATTTAAAATTTCATCGAAATCGGTCCAGTCCTTTGGCCTGTAGAGGCCCCACCCACCTACCAACACACCAACAGACAGACTTTTTTAAAAACCACTTGTTTGGGTTGCTTGAGCTCCAAAACGTGTATTTCCATTAAAATCTAGATTTCGAACATTTTCATGAATTCAATACTTCCCTATACCTAAGGCACGGGAAAATAATACAGAGCCTTCAATAATTACTGATGCCCACGGGACCACAAAATATAGGCAACCCAACTTACACTGTCGGTAAGCCTTTTATCCAAAAATTCCCAAACCGTTTGTTAACTTATCAAAGCTTGCTTGTTTACATACATAACCTCACTTTGAGTGTTGACAGTGACACTTACAGGGAATTTTTAGTTACCACGAGTACCAATCTTGAACTGACTTTAACATCTAAATCTAAAACTCCCTAAGTCACTGCGGACCAAAGGTCACGTGGGTATGAGTAATTAATGAAGGCTCTGTACTATTTGCTGAAAGTCCCAGAAATGTTATTACGCCGGACGGTCCAAATCGATAATGCATTAGAAATAAATACAGAAATAAGAAAAATACGAGAATCCAAACGGTTGCTATAGTAAACACGCGAATTAGAAATAATTATGTAAATAATTTGCATAATAGTCAAACGTCAAAGTATTTATTATGCTTTTTCAAGTTGGCTAATATAATCAAAATCTAAGACTGTAGATTTATTCGAACGATTGCTGCGAGCATACAAGTTTCCTAAACGTCAATGCAAATCATTGCATTATTTTCAATAATGTTTTCTTAATTGTTTTGTTGTCTTAAAATCTCAGCAGTTTTTGATTAAAAGAGAAGTTTGAGCTACGTCGGCGTTTGTTTTGTTCTGCAACGTAACAACTGCGATACCGCGAAATATAAAATCTTTTTTCTACTCCTGTTAAGTAATACATCCATTATATTTGCGTTGATTGATAATTAATGCTCTTCATTACTCACGAGCTGTGAGTAATAACTTATTAATTGTTGGTTGTGGCCAATTGCAAAATTGCAGTTGCAACACCATCGTCATAATTATTTTGAGTTGTCATCATTTGTTGTTGATAGTAACAATTGTTATAATTTGCGAGTCTAAATACGTTTTGTTTAGTAAAAATAAGTAAAACATGCATTCTGATTCACACACTCACTCCAGATGAGATTAATAAATTCATTAATAAAGCACCTGACAAAATATATCTTGCAACAAAGGTAAGCAATTCATAAATTATAAACTTTTAAGTAAATAATATTGTTTTTTTAAAGGTTGCATTAATTATGGGAATAATGGGTGCTTGTCGTGCCAAGAACTGCACTTCAAAACAAATATTGTTCAAAAATGCACAAAAACCGACCTTTTTTAACCAACTTGGAAAAAGTATGCTGATCTCCTTCCAACTAATATTGCATCTACTTATGTTTTTTAATTATTAAAATGGTAATTGTACTGCACAAAAAATTGGCATAATTGACATAAAAAATTACAAACATTATTTAAAGTATCTGAAAAATTCAACACTACAGGTTCAATTAAGCAGTGGCACGCTATTGGCTGTTAAAAACAGCACGTCATTATTTATTAGTTACATAGTTTGTCGTTTGTTTGACAAGTTAAAAATTTTAAAAATTTTTGAACATTTTAAAATTTTAAAAAAATTGTTGAAAATTTTGAAAATTTATGAAAAATTTGAATATTTTTGAATATTACAAAAGAACTTTAGCAAATTTAAGATTTCAAAATATTTGGAAATGTTGGGTTTTTAATATTTGTTAACTGTAAATAATATTTAAAAGCGTTGGTGGGGGGGGGGGGGGGGGGGTGAAAGAAAGAACGCGTTTGCGCAGATCGGCTAATCGACATGCGCAGAATACAAATTTAAGGTTGTTTTTTGAGTGAGTCTATTTTGACATAGAGCAACCCTATTTCTTTCCCTTTTTTTTGGGGACCAACCTTATTTTCTTGCGGTGTCATTCTATTGCAATTAGCAAAAGTTAGACAAATGCGTTAAGACGTCTATAAAATGTAAACACACAGACAGACATACGCACACACAGACACCTCTGCTCTTTCAAAATCGACTTCATAATTTAGCGATAGCCAATTTTGGCGATTACTCAATTAAGCTGTTCAGGCAAACGACCAAAACGAAACCTCTAAAGTGGTGTTTTCTCAATGGAAAGTTGTTCCTATTGCAATTTAACATGTTCATACCGATTTGGAAGCCGAAATTTGTAATTTTTGAAAAAAGGTAAAATCGATAGTGGGAGGCAGTGGGGGTGATAAGGATAGTCAAAATGTTTGCCATAAATGTTCCTTTCTTTCAGGCATAACTCCTATATCGGCCAGTAAGCCCAAAGCGAAAAATACTTCACTGGATGAACGCATTTGCTCCAACTCCTACATGACCAACACGATATCTTTCTCTATAGCTATACTTCGTACAGCCAGAATGATAAAAAGAAATATTAAATAAAATACTTTATAACTTCAGAAGTTGTAAAGTATGTTATTCAATATGAACTTTAACACACTAAACCTAGAACTTATTAATAAAGAATCAACCCCGTTTATTTAATCTCATAGCTGGACATAAACCTGAGATGGCCGTATTTATTTTAGAAATTTGTTAGATCGTTTGTAATGCAAGTTTGTATTGCGGATTCTTTTTCAATTTAAACATAATTTTTTAAATTACATTAGAATAAATTGGAGACATAATACTGTGTATTTCTACCGACTCACCAGAATTAAACTAAGGCATAAATTACCAAATCATATCAACAGTAGTGACTGCGACATAAGCATTCGCCGAAAACAATCAATAAACGATGTTATGGTTCTAAATTTTGTGTTGATCAGAAAGTTTGTTCGTTGTGTTATGGTGAGACAGTTAGAAGTTTACTAGATAGATGGATAGATAATGGATAATAAATGAATTTAACAATTATGTAATCGAATATTCAGTTGATAGAATTGTTAATTAACATAGTTATAGTTAAAGAAAAAAGGGAAACGATTAATAAATAATAAAATATTATTTATTGATTATCGGTACATAAAATATTTAATTACTTCAACAATATTTATTTATTTTAACCTTATACGTGTTTAGGCATGATTACATGCCACTGTCAAAGGTTATAGAAAGTAAACAGTTAGTGTTGTTATAGCAATAAATATTGCTAGAACAACACTAACTGTTTACTTTTCATATAACCTCTGACAATGGCATGTAAACATCTCGAAATACGTATAAGGTTAAAATAAATAAATATTGTTAAAGTATTTTATACAGGGCGAATAAAAAGTAAGGACATCGATGCTGCAGCCTTAAATAATAACTTTCTCTGTCTGTTTGTATACACTGTGCTTTTAAGATGGCCCCATAAAAAGAAGTCAAGCGGGTTTAGGTCCGGAGATCGCGCTGGCCACTTAATATGTTCTCTTCTTCCTATCCACCTATTTGTAAAAATTCCATCTAAATATTGACGAACATGAATGCCGCAATGAGGTGGAGCGCCATCTTGTTGCAACCAAATTTTATCGTTCGGCGTGTCCGGGTTTTCTGCATTTGGAAATGAAACAGCTAACGCGGGAACAAGTTCCAACCTCAAAAAATCCAAATACGGATCAGCATTTAATGTGTCATCAAAGAACTTAGGACCAAGAATTCTGTCTCGTTTCCTATAATTCCCGCCCACACGTTTACTTTTTGTGAATACTGTGTGTGTAATTCTTCCATCCAATGTGGGTTATGTCGCGACCAATAACGGGAATTGTGCCGATTTACAGCTCCATTTAAAGAAAATGTGGTTTCGTCGGAGAAGATAATAGAATTCACAAACTGTGGGTCGTTATTGCACCTGTCCATCATTTCTTCACAAAACTGAATTCTCCTATCAAAATCATCTTCTGATAATTCTTGAACAAGTTTAACCTTATAAGGATGAAATTTTCTTGTATGTAAAATATTCAGTACAGTTCCTTGACTGACATTATTATCCAGGGCTAATTGTCGAGTTGAAGTATGAGGATTTTCGAAAACTGTAAGAACAATGTCCAACATTTTATCGTCTGTTGCTATTTTTGGACGGCCAATTTTATCCAAATCTTTGACGTGGCCCGTTTCTCTAAATTTTCTATTAATTTTGGTTACAGTGGACCGCGTAACAGGTTCACGATTTGGACGTACAGTATTAAATAAAGCGCACACATCGTCGTGAGTTCTCTTGTTATCACCGTACCCGATCATCATCAAAATTTCGATACGTTCAGTTTCTGTTAAACGTACCATTATTAGAAATTCATATTTAACACAGGACACAGACTAAATTTTAATCACTTATTAATGCTAACTGTCACCGCATTGACATTACAGGTTTGCAGTTTGCAGTTACTATTGCCGTTTGTCTATCTTGCAATAAGTGTACCTGATAAAAAATGTTGCCAGTGACAAAAATAAATGTTTGTCGTGAGTTTTCTTGAAATTTTTATTATGCAACTGTATGATATTTTTACATGGCTGTATAGAGAATAAAAAGCACTAACTGGTCATGCCATAAAAAGTATAGGTTACCATTTAAAAACAATGTCGATGACGTCATAGCTAAAACATATGACAATTGAAAAAAAAAATTAAAAACGCCAAATTGTGGCAAAAGCTTGATAGGAAACTTTTGTTAGAAATTTTTTTCGTAAAGTTATTGTTTAAGGCTGTAGCATCGATGTTCTTAACTTTTTATTTACCCTGTATATTAGATAATCATTAAATATGGACTTTAACGAAGTAAAGCTAGAATTTATAAATAAAATAATACAAACGACTAAACGCAATGTGAGTAGAACATCTTTAAATTATATCTATTATCTTTTAAATCAAAACACGCTTTCTTTTTTCCGTCTTTTAACAATTTTACTAATTATATTTAATATAAGGCGGGTTATCAAACTAATGACAGTATTTAAATTTAAAGATAGTCCATCAGTTCATTTCGTGCTTACAAAATGTACATCCAAAGGTATTGGTTATTTTCCCATCATTAACTAACTTCAACGTTCAACATAATCTATATGTTTATTCTGGAAGTTATAATTACTATTTTGTAAATCATAGAGCCTTATAGAGAGTGGTACCATGGTGAATTGTAATTGTAATGTTATTAAATACGAAAAAAAATAAAAAAGAATCGCTCGAATGTCGCCAGAAAAATACCAAATAACCTTTTAGTAATAAAAATCAAACAACATTTTTGGGTACCGCTTATAATTAAAAATGCATTAAGTCAAAGACAAATATCAAAAATAAACCGAAATCCAACACAAACAATAATTTTCTAGAAAAACAGGAAGTTTAGATGTAAAAGACAAAGAGCTTGAGGTATTTTTAGAATGTTGTTTAAATTGTTAAAATATTTTCCATTGGAAGTAGCATTCAACACAGTTGCATCATATTCATCATAAAATATGTTATATTATTATAGCTGTAATTACAAAACGACATAAAAATATCTTGTAATCCTTGGATGAGATTACTTCCGAACTTCCAAGCAATAAATATTATGGAAGGGCATTTATTTTATTGTATTATGAGTTTTTCAAAAAACTATAATAATACGAGATGTTTCTAAAAAGTTGATCATAAATTCAGAAACATTTTGTTAATAATCTGGGTTTGCTATTATTTTAAAGTTTCGGATTTTTAAACAAACATAACAAATGATTTTTTTTACAAATGCTGTATCTTCAAAATGAAGGCCGCTACGAATTTTTGTAAATTTTAAATTTAATGCCCGATTTTAAAAAAACGAAATAACCAATTAATGCAAATTATCATATTATTTGATAGCCCTTAATAAGTGTAAAATAAAAAATTTAATGCGTTTCAAAATTTTGAACATTTTCAAAAAAAATTTCCTCAAAAACTGACAACACCATTCTTTTAAAGCTTTTTGAGCCGATAGAGCTTGCAATGAACTACAAAATTGGTTCTTTACTAATTTCCCAGATTTCACTCTGATGCCCTCTAGAAATTTTTGAAAATTTTTAAATTGATTAATTTTTTATTCCTAAATGCAAACTCCGATCGTTATAAACTCTTATCAGTTTGATAGACTTTTTGAAATACTTTATTAGGATCCGAGAGATATTTCAACTATTTTGAAAATTAAGGAAGAAAACAATACTTTTTAATATCAACAACGTGTTTTTCGTCAGTTACGTAATGTTAATTACGCCTATCAATTAGCTCTAATAAAAATACATTTTTTTCATTCTTTGCAAATTTTTAATAACTATACAGAGTGCCCAATAATTATTATTATTAAATAGGCAACACACAATGCACCCCCAGATCACTATGCATTTCTACCATTTTTTTTAAATTGATATTAGAGTTGTTTTACAGTACATGTATCTACTAATGATTAAGTACAAATTTAAGGTTACTTTAATAACTCAAATTTAATATTTGACAACAATAACTACAATAATTTAATAGGAACATAGTACAAAAACTAACGAAGCAGGTGTTCAAATTGCCTTCCCCCTTCGTTTTCGCAGAGTATAATTCTTCTACGCATCGAACCTCTAACACGATCTAACATTTCCGGTGTGATAGAGCGACAACATTGAATTATCCTTTCGCGTAGATGTTTTTCATTTCGAATGGGTACTTCATAGACATCATTTTTTACTTTTCCCCACAAAAAGAAGTCTAGCGGAGTCAAATCGGGACTACGGGCAGGCCAAGGATGCAATGCACCTCGTCCAATTACGCGTCCCTCAAAACGTTGGTTAAGATAATTTCTCACATCCCTATGAAAATGCGGAGGTGCACCATCATTTAAAAACCACATGCTATTCCGTACGTTTTGAGGAACTGTTTGGAGGAGAGCCGGTAGTTCATTAATTAAGAAATTTAAATGCATTTCACCATCTAAATTTCCATTAAAGAAATGTGGACCTATTACAAAATCGCCAATAATACCGCACCACACATTAAGAGAAAAAAATTTCTGAAAATGAGTTATCCTGATCCAGCGAAGATTGTCTTGTGCGTAATAGTGGCAGTTATGTCGATTAACCATGCCGTTGTTTGAAAACCTCGCTTCATCACAGAGTAATACCATACTTAAAAATTCCGCATTGCCGTTTAATTGCAAGAAATTGACAATACTGAACACGATGCTCATAATCCCTATCTTCAAGATGGTGTATGGTATAAACATAATAGG
Source organism: Ctenicera cuprea (assembly GCA_958336395.1). Classification (NCBI taxonomy): domain Eukaryota; kingdom Metazoa; phylum Arthropoda; class Insecta; order Coleoptera; family Elateridae; genus Ctenicera; species Ctenicera cuprea. The sequence continues at coordinate 20,533,573 of OY284495.1, read as the reverse complement.
GGTGAAATTTGTTCGTCTTAAGAATATTGAAAACAGAACCTTTGCTAATGTTTAAGGCATCTGCAGTCGCTCTTTGACTTGTATGGGGATTATCCGTAACCATTTCAATTACAGCTACTTCGTTATGTTCAACCGTAACTTGCCGTGCCCTTACTGTTGGTTTTAAAAATTGCCCATATTGTTGTAAATTCAGAAGAAGCATTCTAAATGTTTTGTCTGTTGAAATTCGTCTACCTGGAAAGCGTTGCGCATACAAAGTACTGGCAGCACTCGCATTTTTTCGACATTCACCTAGAATTAGAAGCATGTCCACTTTGTCAGCGTTGGAATACATTTTGCACCAAAGATTAGTGATCGATAATCTTTGTTTTGCACCGTTTAAGTAATGTGGCTTAACGAATTTGATTAGTAAACTGTCAAGTTAATGCAAGCATGATTGCCCTTAATTATAGAAATATTTTGTTTTAAAATAATAGTCGGCAGTGGCTTGTATTGTGTGTTGCCTATTTAAAAACATTTAGGCTCGGAGTTTCAAAATGAGCACTCTGTATAAATACAGCTGTTATAACTATTTGCGTGAGCGCATTAAATATCTTAGCGCCTTTCACGTCGCGTCGTAGGAGCGCGCGCCGCCCGTAAGTAACCAACGTCTTGAGTCTGCAGCGGGTTTGTCTTTGTAACGGCTAGATTAGATGTAAATTTCCATCATTTCTAGACGCGAGAATATTTAAAATGTAAAAAGTATGGGAAAGTACCATTAGGTTGGTAAGTGCATTATTATTATATAAACAGAATTGAGAAAAAGCTCCGAGATTCTGTTAGGCACTTAACAACCGTGTAGAGTATAAAGTTTTTCGCACAATCGTATTTAAAAAATAAAAGGGTCAGAGGAGTTTGTAAATAAATCAGCCATCTGTTGGTGAAAACTATTACTGAGTACTTGCAGCATTACTGCGGTTATGGAATAAAAAAACACTGTTTTTTTTGTTGTTTCTATGGAGACTAGCCACAGTCTTGTATATTCAATTTACAGCTTGTGTCAGCAATGACAGTAAACACATATAACAACACGATTGAAAAATACAAAATATGCAAAACATGCGTTAAAAATAAAACTAAGCCCACCAAACTTTCTATTTAAGATTAATATAAAGAAAAAAGAAAATAAACGTATTTCTAATATTAAAAAAGTTTGTTTATTAAATTAGAAACAAATATAATTTTCGTTTAGTTGCTAATAAAATGGCAAACAAGATACTTTTCTACATTTTACTGCACTGACAACTAATAATAATAATAAATAATAAAAATATAATAACATAAATCTGCATTGTTTATTTTAACCAATAGGAAAGCTTCGTTTTGCTGCCGGTATTTAGAGAGTTGATATTTCTTAATGCGGCATTTTCATCCCTTTAAGTACTGAGTAAAACCAGATAAATGATGTACAAAGCAATATTTTAGCATTTCTAAGAAAAAGTTAAATATAAATTTCTTGAAAAACCCGAACAAGCTTTAAGATTTAAAAATTTTCATAACGATATAACTTATAAAATCGCAAAAAGTACTATATATGCAAGGAAATATGCACATATATAAAATATGTATTAATTGCAAATATGCAATTATATGCACAATAAAAATTATATTATATTGTTCAGAATCACCAGAAACGCAAAAAAACTTTAAATTAATACGAAATCGACTACCAAAAAAATATGCAAATGCATATAAATCCGACTTTTAGTAATCATATACAGCCTGTTTCAGAGTAAGCGCCTTTTCTTTTGGTGGGTTTATTATTAGGAATATATAAAAAATTTTTGGTGTGCCTATGTTTCGAAGGGTGCTCTACAACCTGGCGCAGTCAGTTTTTTGATTGGACGTCAAATATCAAAATAGCGATTTTCAACTGTTTATTTTTAAATGGAACGGTACGACTTTTTTTGGCTTAAACGATGCTGTATGATGTTTACAATATGATCCTTACTGAATTTTTTCACAATTTTTACGATTCAGCCGTAAAATAAGCATTCATTATGTTAGTCTAGTAGGCCTGTTTCAGAGTAAGCGCCTTATTTTTTTTTAGCCACACTATGGGTACTACTTTCAAAATATTTGGCAGTAATATGTTTCAGGACATTCTCTACACGATGGTGATATCAGATTTTCAATTGGACGAATTATTTCAAAATGGCGACTTTCAACTTTTTTTTTTTAAATGGAATGCCATCATTTTTTTTTTGTATAATGTGTTCCAAGGCTAGCTGAACGTAGAAAGATAACTAATATCTGACGATTAAAAACCATAATAATTCAGCTTTTCACAAGTGTTGAATCATAGTTGAAAAATTAAATGCCGAATGAAAACTATAAAACATTACTCATTGAATTAATTATATCTAAATCAAATCATATCGCAATTTTTAATAAATACTAGCAGAAACCCGTGGTCTACGCTCCACGATTTTTTGGTAACTTCTATTTAAAGTGCAGTAAATAAGCTGCGTCGTGTGACACATGTACCAAATTCATCCCTCAGTACTGTATATTCTAAAATATGAAAAGTCGGCGATTGAACACTGAACACACGTAACTATTAAGTAATCATGCGAATGTTTATTATTTTTTATTTAAATTCCTATCTAGCGCGATCGACATCAAATAATCTTTAAAATAAAAGCACCCATTTTTCTTTCAAATTAGCGCCATTTATTGGTTTTTTCAATTTAAATTTGCACATTATAAACGCGTCTAACTGTAGAAATAAATGTCTGCCCTTGATTCTTACTAATGGTGATTGTGTATGGCAGGTTTAATTACGTTACGTTAGTTTTACCTGAAATTTTGTGTTTTTGAACTGTAAATTTAAAAATGTAAAATCCAGTACCTGAGGGTGATAAAATATTTGTAGGTAATAAAAAAACATTTCCAGATATTTGATGGTATCTCTTGATATCTAAGCTGCAATGCAATTTTTAAATCTCATTTGCATTAATTATGATTATCTTCGCGTAAGGCATCGTTTCCGTGATCAATCAATAATCAATCAATTAATTATTTTGTTTCGCACAACTTAATATATAAGCACTGGATTTGTCATATGAACAGTAACCATATTACAAAATCGTGAAGAAAAAATCAGTATTAAACCGATAAGAAAATACAATGGAACAATGGTATATAGAAAAATATTTATTCATAGTGTTTCAACAAAAATTCTCAGAATTTCGATATCGTGTAGAAACAATTATCGATTAAGAGTTTCTTAAGACTATTTTTAAAAACATTTAACCAATTAGAACTCTTAAGAAATTCCGGTATGTTATTGAACAATCGGCAGCTAGCTCATACATAGGATTTTTTTCATAAAAGAGTTGTATATCTCATGTCCTGTTATTGATGGTCACAATTTAGACTGACTTTATGTTTAATACCATATCTATTTGAAATAATTTCAGTAATCAAATGAAAGGAACTGGAACGGTGAGAATACGAGTTTTGTTGAAAGATGATCGGCAGGAAGTGTCAAAAGGCAGACTGAAGATTATATTGTTTTTGAAGAACGAATACGATTTGGATTGGAAATTGGAGTTATTAAAGTTTAGAAAAATCTGAAAATAACCAAAAAAATAAATATTGAAACTAACATTTAATTGTTTGAACAAGTATTCAAAATAAATCCATGATACATTACAACAACAAGAAACAGTTTGAAACAATAATTGACAGGAAAAATTACAAATGTTGTTTAAAGTGTCTGAAAAACTCAAAATTACGGGTCCAATTAAGCAGTGGCACGCTATTGGCTGTTAGAAACAGCATATAACTCGTATATCGGCCAGTAAGCCCAAATCGAAAAAAACTAGGCGTAATGAACGAATTTATAATATTTATTATAAAAATTAATACTACCATGGAGAAAATGCCATAAGGAATTAAAAATCTAGTGTCTTTTGAAAAACATCTTCATGACGTCACTACTTTAAAAAAGAAGGGGGGCATTTTTTTTTCAAAAACACCGAAAAATCCGCAAGAATAAATTACTTTCTGACGTATCGGACGGTCACAAGTCCACCAGTTTATAAAATGCCATTTAAAAACACCCTGTAAAAGTTTTCAACAACAAATAAATAATGTCATAATGTTTTTTTATGGAAGAATAAGAATTAAAAAAATCCCAGTAATACTAAAGTAACCAGAAAGCAATCGCTTTTCTTGTGATCATTTACATAATCGCCTTCATAGAAGTAACAGTTACGGAATTACCGATGTTGATCTGCTTGTGACATAAATAGAATTTTTTACAGTGTCAATTACAAGTACTATGTTTTCCGTGGACATGCAAAAGATACTAATTTCTAGCCGAATTGATTACAAACAGGTGAATTAGGAAAGCACGTATTTCGAACGGGTTTTGTAGTAAACATTTGTATATACAAATTTTTGCGTAGCAATTTTAAATTTGTTACATAATGAAGTAATTAAAATTTGTCAGAATACGTCATCGCCAAACTGTCGCCTTCATGTTTTTTAAATGAATATCAACAACAATTTTATCAAATCGTAAATGTTTTTCGAAAACTAAAATTAAAAGAAGCTTGATACTAGATACGTGTTTGTTTTAGCACTTGTTCATTTGCGAATTAACACATCAAGTTTGCAGGAGGTTAAACGTTTATAAAGTGTCCTGTAAACAGAAAAATAATATTAAAATTCACATTTATTGCAGTTCAAGAGACTTCAGAATCAATAAAAAGTAACTTTCAGTGTACCAACCAGGAGATGCAGATATTTTTGCCTTTTGTAGCTAGTAAAGGCTGTGGTTTTATTTTTTTTATGTATTTATTTTTTATTTGTTTATTTATTTTTATTATTTACTTATAACCCCACGTTTTATTGTATACTTAAATACTCTGTGTCGAGATGTTAGATATGTTCTTAATACATTCAGCAGTATTTTATATTCTCAAATACGCAAAGAGTATAAACATGCTTTCCGTAAATTCCTTTCTTTCCTTAAAAAAAAGGGTGCATATATTGCGCCGTTTTTTTATCTATATGTATTAGATTAGTGATAGAGGAGTAACACCTCTATAATAAACCAGGGCTCAGCTGACCCAGCTGACTGCACCCTGTAAGGGCCCCTGCCTAGGGTTACATGGTGAAAACCGGTCAACGGCTTAAAGACCGAAGAAAACAAGATGTCGAAGGTCTAAAAGGCGGAAGAACCAAGGGTAGACTGGGATCTTAAGTAAAGGAAGACAGCCAATCTAGTGGTAGAAAACCATGAACAAAAATCACCTGGTCCTCCTGGTAGGGGGTTGGAGCGTTGGGCCAGCACCCCAGTATCCGTAAAATCTGAAAATACACTAAAAATCCACAAATTAAGCCTCGAAAATTGGCACGGAATAATGGAAAACGACATGGCAAACGGAAACGGACTATGAATATCGGCACATGGAATATTCAAGGACTTCGCACAAAACAAGCAGATGTATGGCAAGAATTACAAAGGTATGAAATGGACATTACGGTACTAACTGAAAAAAAAAAAGGGAAACGGATGTGAAGAAGTAGAAGATTATATTCATTTATGGAGTGGAGTAAATAACGATCAAAGAGCAAAGCGAGGAGTATCTATAGCTATAAGGAAAAAGTCTAAAAAATGTATAACATCATAGGAAGCGGTAACAGACAGAATAATCAAGATGGATATAAAGCTAAAGGGCTATGACTGCACCATAATTGGGGTATATGCACCCACCGATAATGCGAGCAAGGAAGAAAAAGCTACATTTTATGACAATCTCACAACGACTATAGCAAAACTCCAAAATAGAAATGAATACATTATGATGGGGGACTTCAATGCGAGAACGGGACACAAAGAAGGGAATAAGGTAGTTGGACAGTATGGGGAACAAACAGAAAATGAAAACGGAGAAAGATTAAGTGAATTATGTGAAGAACATAGCCTTAAAATATTAAATGGCTTCTATCAACACAAATTAATACATAAATGCACATGGACCCAGCCAACGAAAAAACTCCAATCAATCATCGACTATATAATAACAAAACAAAAAAGCCGTCGTATTGTAAATGATGTCCGAGCACAACGAGGAGCAGAATGCGAAACTGATCATCTTTTACTAAGATCACGAATATATTTCCCCTATTCAAGCGTTCAAGAACAAACAGAAGTAGAAAAAGGAGAAGTAAGAATCCAAGAGCCACAGTACAATCTCGAAACACTAAAGCATGAGTCAAATGTATTCTTATATAAGTTAAGATTGGCGACGAAAATGTCTACCATACCTGACGAAGAATTAACACCAACTGAACTGTATAATCTAATAAAGGACAAAATTCACCAAGCAGCAGGTGAAAGTTTAGGCATACGTAGAAGTATATTTAATAAAGGAAACAAGCCATATTGGTGGAACGAAAAGGTGGAAAAACTTATAAAAGATAAAAAGGAAGCATATCAAAAATGGTTAAACAGCAGGGATACCGAGGACAGAAAAAACTACGTAAGACAAAGCAGAGAAACCAAAAAGTGCATAATTAAGGAGAGCAACCGGATGTGGGAAGAAAAATGCAGTGAAATAAACAGATACATGGGTGGAACCAAGTCCAGCGAATCGTGGAAATTTATCAACAAACTACGAAATAATGAAAAAAATAAAATAAATCTACAACTAATAGCTAAAAAGACATGGGTTAATTACTATAGTACACTGTTTAAAGAAGATAGAAGAGAATTTATCGAAAATACAGAAGACGAAAATGAAACGATAAATCAAGAAGATCCAGAACTAATAACAGCGGAAGAAGTTCAAAATACAATTAAGAAGTTTAAAAACGGAAAAGCGGCTGGACCGGGGGGAATCCCAATAGAACTACTAAAAAACGCACCACAACAAATATTTGATAGAATGGCACAGCTGTTTAATATGTGTTTACAAGGTAGTCCAATACCAGAAGACTGGAAAAATGGATATGTTGCCAACATTCATAAAAAAAGGCAATAAGAATGAATGCAAAAATTACAGAGGCATTACAGTGCTAAGTTCTATAGGACGGGTGTATGCTAAAATAATATGTCAAAGAATTAACACAAACCTCAGTGAGGAAGAAGAGCAAAGCGGATTTAGAGCCGGGCGGTCATCACAGACAATATTTTTACCCTTTTACCCAACTTTTAGAAAAAAGGCTAGGGTGTGGCTTGCAAACACATCTGGCCTTTATCGACTTACACAAAGCATACGATAGTGTGCCCTTAAAGAGAGTATGGACCACAATGAACAATGCAAACATAAATGTAACGTACATCAAAGCAGTAAGAAATCTATATACAGATATTACATGTCAAGTCAAGATAGGAACAACACTATCAGATAAATTCAGTGTTACAAAGGGTTTGAGACAAGGGTGCTGTTTAGCGCCTACTCTATTTAAGATATATCTGCAAACTGCCCTAACACAATGGAAACGTCATTGCAGAAACATGGGCACACAAATTCAGGATGACTACTTGTACTCGCTGCACTTTGCAGATGATCAAGTGTTGTTTTCCGAGGACAGTATAGATATGAATTGTATGCTTAGAAAGTTAAAGGCGGAGTATGCAAGATGGGGACTGCAGGTCAACACGGAAAAAACACAGTACATGGTAGTAGAAACAGAAGGGCATGACCTCGATCTAGAAGATGACACAATCAAACATGTGAACAAATTTAAATATTTAGGAACAACCTTCACAAGCACCGGCGGTAGCGGGGAAGAAATCAAAAAAAGAATGACACAGACAAAAACAACAATAAGACAATTACATCCGATACTATGGTCAAAGAACATATCCACCAAAACAAAGAAAATGATATATGACGTGATTGTACAGAGTATAGCAACGTATGGAAGTGAAGCATGGGAAATCACGAAAAGAGACATGGAGAAAATAAAAGCAACAGAAATGATGTACTGGAGGCGGAGTTGTGGCTTAACGAAACTGGACCGAATCCCAAATACAGAAATAAAAAGAAGAGTGGGTGTAGAAGGAACAATTATTGACAATATAGAGGAGAAAAGACTTAAGTGGTACGGGCATGTGCAAAGGATGGAAGAGGAGAGATGGCCACAAAAAATACTGAAATGGAGACCATCTCAAAGAAGGAAAAGAGGAAGACCACGTCGAACTTGGATTGAGGGTGTACAAGAAGCCATGACAGCAAGAAATATGGAAGAAGAAGATTGGAGACATAGAAACATGTGGAAAAGGGGATGCGAGAGACGTCCTGTATGATGTAGAATTATATATGCCATAATATATTGTGTATATAATGTAAACTCGCAAAATATATCTATATATGTATTAGATCCGTTATAAGAAGATAGGAGCATTGTGTACATACCTAACTGTAAAAACGGAGCATATTGTATTTAATTGTAAAATGTATTAGGCTGCTTATGCCAGACCTTATTATACTCAATGAATTGGATTGGTTGTTTCATGGGGAGTTTTTTTTGCGGTAAACTTACCTCCCAAATTAATTAAGATACATTATTGCTACCAAATATCAAATTTAGCCTTCCTGCATTTAGCCAGAATCATGATTCTAACAGTCGCATTTATTTTAGACAAATTAGATTAAATACCAAGAAAACTTCTAATTTACTGAACCAAGTTACACTTTTATATTTTTTATCGTCGTAAAAAAATAGTTTACGTGTTTATATGACACATTGATTTATGAAATTGTCCTAGCCGATCTAAATATAGATTAACAAACGAACTTGTTGATTCAACTTTTTTTAAGAGATTCTTGGAGTTGCGAGCGCAACTTCTTGCTTATTACGGCTCAGCACACGCAGTGCTATACACTGGTCTACCATATGCCTTACCCCGAAAACCCCAACTTAGCTACGGAGTCCATCCTAGCTGCTTCAAATTTGTATAAAATTTCGGCTACAACCAGGCGCAAACTTTGGATGATGATTAGCAAAAGGTCGGAGGACAAGCGTCCCTCCGCACTTAGGCTACTAGTGCTCATTGTGCCTCTTTAATGATTTAGGTTTCATTGAACAGGTTGGTTGCTTCAGCAAAGGACCAGATCTTGTTCAATGATATATCCTGTACTTCACTTGGCTCTAAAGACGGAGAGCCATGTACCTGAAAGCCGCAACAGCGGCGCGCTCACAGAGCATGTGTTCGGAGGTTTCCTCCCGGGCTTGGTATTTTCTGCACTGTGAGCTATTGAGTTATTGACAACCCCTATAGTGTAGAGATGCTTTGCAGGTGACCATGACCTCTCACAACTTTGATTTACTTCTGCTTAAGCCCAGAAGCATTTTTGTCATTATACGCGTAGGACTCCTAATAAAAAGTCAGGTTTGTCTTGGTGTTTAACGAGAGGTCCAAGATGATTAGAGCTGTGACAGCTACATATCTCGTACCTCACGCACTTGGGGTTAAATTCCGAAGGCCGGTTCTGAGCCCATTAGAGATTTTTTAGCCCCAGCAATAGCCAGGGCATCAACCTCTTCATTTCCCCTTAATTTTACTACGGCCGACAACCCATATAGTTTTCACATAGTTCTTAGCAGAGAACTTGGTAAGAACCGACATTTTTGGACCAGTCGTGACCCGATTTTAGGGGAGATCAAGGTTTTGATGGCCGCTTGATTGTCGTAATAGATGTAGATATGTCTACTATTATACCCTCTGCTGAGGTTTTTGTTTGCACAGGCCAATATAGCAAACTCTCAGCCTGGAAGACAGTTGGATATTTTCCCAGAGCATATTTAAGTTTGACTCTGGGGGTTTCTTCGTATACACCTGCTCCTGGTCCCTCTGTAGTCCTTGACCCATCTGTAAACCATACAAGGTCACACGACTAAAGGAAAGATCGGCCTCCCAATAACGAATTACCCGGCTATGAGGGTATTGTATGATTTGCCAAAGGAGAAGTAGGTAACTTTACCATCACTTCCCATCCGAAATATGGGATTAGTCGCCCTCAATCATGAGGCAACCCTACATTCTCGTCTGTAAGATTCCATTGCCCCGTATAGCTTTGCTAGACCGCCGCTTGAGCCTCGGCCTCCATCAAAAGGTGAAGAAGTACGAGTCCAAGCAGCACTTCCATGGCCGATGTCGACGTTGTGCACATTGCTCCCTTTATACAGAGACGGGCAATTCTCTGCAGCCGGGTCAGTGCTGTTCTGGTGGTGGTCGTTTCTGTTCTAGACCACCAAACAAGAACTGCATATGTGACCATACGGCGTACTACGGCCGTGTAGAACCAGTGTGCGATTCCAGTCCTTAGTTCCCATGTTTTCCCTAAGGTGCGCCTATACGTTCTGATTGTAGAAGCCTGCGAGCTCTTAAAGTCTTAACTCACAGAACTATCGCGAACGTCATAATTATAAGGTCTTAAATTTTATAACTATTATTAAATACTAGTGAAACCCATGCTTCGCGTCTCACATTTGTTTGGTAACTTTCTTTTAAAAGTGATAAATAAGTTGTTTCGGAATGCAATACATGTTCCGAATGCGCCCCGCAGTATTATACAGTGAGTTTTTCTTTTTTGTATACATACCAGCTATGTATACTTTTATAAAAAAACATGTCAATGCACTGTTTTACTGCAATCTGTAGGCAACCAACCATACACTACATTTCAAAGCTTCAACTTTTGAAAAGAATAGTCTGCTGTGGAAACAGTCATTAAATTATTTAAATTAATAGCAGTAAGTTTTTTTTTAATTTAGCATAAAATTTGTGTTTTGTTGATATTTTATGTTTTTAAAATAATAGTTTTATAAAAAAAATTTTGATATTCAAATAATTTTGCGTTTATTCATAAACATACTCAGTGAACATAACCTCACACTATGAGGAATAACCTTTCTCTCTCTATTATTTTCTGTACAGTTGGTTGCCTATAGATTGCAGTAAAATAATGCATTGACATGTTTTTTATAAAAGTATACACAGCCTATATGTATACATAAAAGAAAAACTGTATATGTTACATCATGCAAAGTCATTGACAATCTAAACATGCGCAACTATTACTCATGCGAATGTTTATTCCTTTGGAGTAACATCCCAACACAGAGTGATTGACAACAAATAATAATTAAAATAAATGTACTAACTGTTCTTTTAAATTGGCGCCGTTCATTACCATTAGTGTATTCAATTTTAATTTTCAAACTGTAAAAATGAATTTTGGTCTTTAATTTCTATTAATGGTGATTGTGTACGATAGGTTCGGCTAGGTTAGGTCAACCTAACATGAAATGTTTTTCTTTTAACTGTAAATGGTAATGCGGTATCCGAGAGTGATAAACTCTGGCGGTATACTTCATATAATTAAGATCGAACTTCACTTAAGGTATATTTGTTTAATCTATTAATTGTAGATAATAAAACAATGTTTCCAGATATTCGCCATCTTGGCATGTCAGCTGCAATGCAATTTGTAAACCTTGTTTGGGTTAAATATGAATATCTTTGCGTGCGGCTTCGTTTGCATGACCCGACCCACTATTATTATTCATTAAAGTTACTACGGCTGTCGCACACGAGTACATACAACTTGCTTGAAGTAAAAAAAAATTTTTTGTCTGCAGAAAATGTTATATACATTAAACTAAGACAACGCTTGAATTTCGTATATATTAATTCTCGTTGTGTCGCTGTTATAGCTACTCGCTATAGCGTCCACAAATTTGTATTACTTTTAGACGGGATATTTGAAACTACTTACTTACTTTACCTGTTTAAACACTACTAGCAGAAGCCGTGAGCTACGCTCTCCCATTGTTTTTGTAACTTGCGAATGAGAGCAGTCACGGGAAGAAAACCTTGTGAAAAAATCGATAAAAAGCCTGGTAAAAACCCAACTGCATTTTTTCAGGGAACGGTTTCCTAATTATGCAGTGACTCACCAGCAAAAAATTGCACGTTTTTAGGGGATGTCTTTTGGTGGTTTTTTTCTCCGGGAAATTATTTTCCATCATTGTTTTTCCTAGCAAATGTGTTTCAAGGATGGTTTCACCGTAAACCGTAAATGGCACGCACAAGCAAAAGCTTTTTTTTTGGTTACATGGTATTAGTGTGACTGCCGCTAAGCATTAATGTTTGGTCTAGCTAGCGATGCTGGCGACGCGCCTGTCATCTCAGACTAAGAAGACACCTCGAGACTTTAATGTTAATGCAATAAATCCTCGTTTTTTGGACGTCTTACCTTTTTAAATTAAACAATTGTGTTTGAAATCGATATAAGGACATTAAAGGTAGGCAATAAAAAAAATAAAAGCGACACACAGTAGCCAAATGATAACCTTGTTTAGGTAATTAAAGAAATATAATATAATTTATTCTTACACTATGCGACATTATATAATAACTAGATCGATAAATTATATCTATATGATAAAACCTAAAGTATTTGATTATTCCTATTAACACAGTTAATATGCAAATTTGTCTACAAAAAAAAAAACAAAAGCGTCCAGAATCAAGGTCAGAAAATGATAATTTAATTAGTTTTATAATATTTCGTATCTCAAATTACATTCACCATAGAAATACTATAAAACCTTGAAGCGGCAATAGGTAAGACAAATCAGTCTAAACCCGCCCTAGAAGCAAATTATAGTACTTTTTGATAATCTACGTTTTAAGGGTTGTTTCAACCCGCTGATTTCGAAAAATTGTCATCTCGAATTCAGCTTTAAAAATCTGGAATTTAAGATAACTTCCAAAACGGCGAGATATTTTGAAATAACTCACATGTTCAGCAAACATTTTGAACAACATTTTTTTGTGTGCTCTCTGCTATACCGAAACACCGCTAATAAAATACAATTTTCAATGACCTATTAGAACGGTTGAACTAAGAAATTAAATATGGCGTCGCAAACTTTAGGATAAAAATGATCCTTTTCAAATTTTGTTACTATTACCAACATAGTTTACAAAAAAAGCTCTATTATATGCTACCCTACCCCCGCGGGGGCCATCCCTTACATGAGAATACTCGTACTTAAGCGGCAAATGCGGTAAATTTAAGTTCCTTTTTAGTCGTCGATTTTTCAGACCGAAAAAGTTTACTTCGATAGATCACGTTTAACACAGCCGAGCTATATCCGTCCAAAGATCCGATTTAACAAAAATTATTCAAACCAGAGCCGTTCGTGAAATGGTCGTCCGATCGAGTTCCGTTTTCAATATGTTATAGTAGGGAGAGGGTCTAAGTTCCCCTTGAAATTGAAATCGTTCCGTTCGTAAATGCAATTTTCCGACTTTCCAAAATTTTTTATAAATAAGTAAAAATGTTTTTGGACGGGAATCTAGAATACTAGATTGTTGATGACCTGAACTTCACCCATGAGTCCGTTCTTTTGTGAGTCAAATGGCTAGGGTCCCGTTTTCCTAACCACATTAGGGACCGAGCAATCCAGAAAAGAAGAATAAAAGTTTGGCGCTCTCTAGCGCCTTCATTTTTCCTCGGACACACTAAAATCACATCGTAAAGCCCTACGCGAGGACTACTATCCCCTGCTAATCTCATTTTCGAAATAGTATATATCAATTTATCCCCACTCTCCTACCCGTGAGATTTTGTTCCCGCATGGTGCAAACATGCATTCGAATTTTTACGATTTTAGAGCTCTACTCTGGACTCCTAGCTGGACTGCAAGTACCCGAACCAAAACACATTACCGGAGCAACTTTAGGCAAAGTAGATTTGCAAATCTAATGACAAATGTGGAAACGGAAGAGGTTCAAAATTTTCAATAAACGCTAAAATCAACATTTTGGTCTTCTGATGCAACTTTGCTAAGTTACAATTAATTGTAAAGCCATATTGTAATTGTAAACGATTATTTCGGCTCTACAAAATGAGCAAAAAATTCCCGAGCAGTAGCATTGACAGATAATGTATTTTGCTTGACAGTTATTCCATAAAACTTCAGTAGCTACATAAACTAGCGCCTAGCCCCTTGGACTTCAATCGATCCTACCTCATCAAGGTCAGACTTGCGTGTTAGTATGCCGTCAATCAGTGAGTGAATGCAAATTTGTCTTCGTATTTTTTCTTTAAAAATATAACTGCTTTTAACAAATAACCTCGCGTAAACAGCAAAACGCAACAACAGTGTTTTAAAAAAACTAATAAAAAAAAATTTTGGTCCCAACCGATATTCAACCCCCCCAAATACTTATGCAGTAAGAAAGCAGTACACCCGAATACACCCGCTTATGCATCTGTGCAACTACGAACTTGACGGTTATCGCTAAGAAAGTGCCAATGCGTGCGCAATAGAACTGCACCATTGAAAAGTTTGACCTTGGTGGGATCGATTGTAGTCGAAGACACTAGACGCTATTGCTACATAATTGAATGACAATGTATATTTTGTACAATGTGTTGATTTTTTGCTATTAAATAGCTGTTTTATCAAAGTTTATTTTGCAATTCCACATGATATACAAGACATGAACGCTAGCAAAATAAAAAAATCAAGTCAGACAGTTAAGTTACGCCAGTCAAGAGAATTGTTTTTATATAATGCACTATATTGGAAACCATATTGAATTACGGACTTCCGGTGCCAAATTCAAAATGACAACCAAGATTTTCGCATTCAGCAGTGTCGAATTACCCTAAAAACTGCGGTTGTTACAAAGTATTATGATTTGCTCCTAGGAGTGATTACGGAGGCTTTTTTAAAAGCTAAATTGTTTATTGTTCCGATACTTTGTAGAACATGCAAAACCCGAAAGCACTTTAGTCAAAAACTCTGACTTGAAGGAGGCTATTAAAGGCATATCTTGTCATACATTGTCTATACAGCTTTACCTATTTTAGTGAACATTATTTTATGTTTTGCAGTCTATTTGCATGTTATTAAGCTCAACACTATCCAAGAAGGTGTTGCATTTTGTATTGTCTAAAAATTAATTTCCTGTTTTTTTTTGTTATTACCCAATTGCTTTTATAATTTATGAATGTGTATTAGAATAAACTCGTCCTTTAGATTCACTTTTCAGATCTTCCTGAATTTCTTCTAAGGTTCTTCCTTTAGTTTCAGGAATATAAAATATTATAAACAAAAGTCCTAGAACAGTACAAGCAGTAAAAACAGTAAAAGGAACATGTAAACCATACTTGTCTTTAGTAAACTGGAAGAATTTAGACACAATGATCACAATCACAGCGAAATAAATATCAGAAAAACTAACCGCAAACGCTTTCACGTTTGTAGGGAAAACTTCTCCAATTAACAAAAGAGGAATCGTTAACATTCCTAAGCTGTATGACAGTACGTAAATAATAAGGGCTATTGCCGGTATTAGGGAATAAGGGCTCGTGTCAATGTCTGTTGTGTTTTTGACCCAAAAATAGCAACTTTCTACCGACAACATTAAAGAAACTCCTATTATGGAGATTATCATCAATGGTCTTCGTCCAGTTTTATCAACAATCGTTGATGCAAGCACTGAAAATATCACCTGCATGCCAAAGTAAATCATCGAGGCCACGTTAGGGGAAATCACATCCCCTGCTTCTTTAAATATTATTTGCGCATAAAATACAATCGCTGTTGCTCCACTACATTGTTGGGAACCTCGCGCTCCCAATATCACATAAAGTGCTTTTCTATTACTTTTTACAGTAAATAAATCTAGATAGCGTCCACTACTTGAGTTTTGTTCTGCAACAGCCTTGATCAGTCTTTTTAATTCTTGATCAACGTCATGGGTTCCTTTAAATATCTTCATGCTTTCTCTTGCTTCTTCAAGGTTTCCTTTCATAATTAAATAATATGGGCTTTCGGGTACCCATGAAAAAGTCATGAGTAATACTATTGGTAATAATGACGATATCAAAGCAGTTGTAGTTATGCTTACGTATGACCCAATTACATTGATTAACAACATTCCAAATATCATCGAAACAGTGATGTAAGATCCTGTAAATCCTCTAATTTTTGGATCTGAAATTTCTCCTAAATACATGGGCATGGCACAAAATATCAAGCCATCTGCCATTCCACCTATGAATCTAGCGAGCAGTAGCAATGGAACGGATCGGACGTAAGCTAACATCAGCCATGATATGAAAAGTGGAACTGAGGTAAATAGTATGACCTTCTTCCTGCCAAACCTGTCCAAAATTACTCCTGCTAAAAGCGAACCACAGACAGCCCCAACTAAAAGCAGTACTGCAATCCATGAACCATCGTCATCTGAGATGGGATAATCAGAGTTTTTGTGGAGAAGCTGTGGTAAAGACACTGAAGACCATCCATAGTGCATTCCGGTGCAGATGACATTAAGAGTACCTGTAATTATTGAAATTAGATTAAAATAGTGTGATAAAATAAATTTCAAATTTTAGTTAAGAAAGTTTAAGTTCTTTTTCGTGTTTTATGGTAAATTCATGAACTAGTCTAGTTTTGCTATGTAACTAAATCTCAAACTATTCCAACATTAATTGGCACGGGGCTTGTTTGAAAGGTCTCTTTGGGTAGCTTATAGTCCTAGATTTTGACGAAAGTCGTAAAAAGTAGTAAAAAAATTGTTTAAAATTATTTTATTGACTACCAACTTCGCAATAGTAGGCTTTGACAAGCCATTCAACGAATTTATCCGAATACCCCAACTTCTTCCGATACAGTTAAATATGCTTCAGTCCTATATTTTGGTGACAAATTACAAACAAATGCCAACATTATAAGCAAGACAAATAAATATAAAGTAAGTTAAAAAAAAAAATAAGAACATTTTAAACATTTTGTTTAATGCAAAATCAAAAACGGGTGATTTGCTAAAATCAGGCATTTACAAATTAAATTGTTCGCATTGTGGTTTGGTTTATATAGGCCAGACAATTAGAAATTTTGATATTAAGTATTAAGAACACGTACGTTGTTACACATACAAACACTCACATAAATCCACGCTAAACATTCACTAGAACACAATCAACCATTTAATGACATCTAATAACACTGAGTATAAAATGTTTTAATCTCTTAAATTCTCCTCTATTGGACATTTTGGAATAAGCAATCAACCCATCTGCAGACGATTACCCAGATCAAGTCACCAAGTTATAATATTGTTGCTATAACAACACTAACTGTTTATTTTTTAATATAACTTTTAATAATGGCATGTAAACATGTTGAAATACTTATAAGCTTAAAATAAATAAATACTGTTGAAGTAAAATGTATTTTAGTTATACTCAATAAACATGGCCTTCAACGAAGTAAAGCTAGAACTTATTAATAAAATAAAATTGTGTTGCAATCTACTTATCTGTAAATGTTAAAAGTTCTAATTGCTAATTGTGTATCTGTTCTTATACCAAACCAATGTCTGGCTGGGCTGGCGTAATTGCATAGATAAATAAAACACATTCTTTAATTATTTGGTAAATGGCAGAAAAGGAAATATTTCTATCTTTAATACATTTACAAGTTTAGTTATTCTTTCAACTAAATCAGAGGGTTGCATGTTGCATTGGGTATTTTATGTTGTTACCTTGTTATAGCTCTGCAATCGTGGTTAAATTACAGTGACTTGATATAAAAAACAAATTATTTTATGTCAAGTCACTGTAGGTGAAATATTAAATTTGGTTGCATTTCAATTTAAATCTGATTTTGAAAATATTTAAGCTAAAAAGTTTCAAATAGACGAATAAAATTAATACTTAACCTTGGGTGTAGAGCCATCTGGTGCCAAATTTAGGTTACAACATAATATACCCAACATCAATTGCAGCGCTCTCAAAATGAAAACCTCCCATAATAAATACATTAATGTAACTGTAATTTGTCAAGAATTAATTTTTAGCAGACTCAAAATGTGTACTTGATTTTTGGTTCAATGGTAGCTTGCTTATAAGTCGTTATTGATACTTAATAAATTTGAGCATGCCATTTTCCGAAAGCTAAGCCATTGGTATATGTGTTATCTTGGGCATGTTAGATGGCGGAGGGGAAGCTGTATGACCTCAGCAGTTGGTGCTACCAAAGGGGGGGGGGCACCAATTATATGTTTCTAGGGGAAAAACTGCTACAAAGAGAACGACTTAAAGCGAAGATTCTCGTTCCTAGAGCACCACTAATTCCCGAGACTCAGCGAAGGAATCATTTGGAGTTACAAAATATGGAGGGCGTAGCTCACGGGTTCTGCTAAGCGTTAAATCTGCTAATCAATTTTTGACGTCAGAAAAATTTTTATTAACCTCAAAAATCTATTATATGACGACTAAAATTAAATTTTAGACGTCGTAAATTGATTTTGTACCTCAAAAATTAATTTTTTGTTGTCTATAAATCAACGACTTTTGGATAAAATGTGGGGATAGTAACAAAATCGTGCTTGCGCAGATTGGTTTTACATGTTTAAAATACAAATCTAAGGTTCTTTTTGGAGCGCGTCTATATTAAAGTAAGAACATGTCACACCACCCTTCCTTCTATTTGAAGGATTCCTCTGCTTTTATGGTTGTTTCGTGTATTACTTTTAAAACCTCTGACTATGGGTATTCTACCCTTATCAACTTTGTTATAAAGTAGCTCCAGATAATAAACTAGCTGGCCATATGAATAATACGTATCGAAACAAGCTCCGTAAGTTAAAACATGTGAGTGTGTTGCTATTTTTAGCCCGTTAAATAATTCGTTTAAAATTGTGTATATATTTAAAAGAATTATGCTAGAATTTATTATTAATTGATTATACTATAACATAAATACTGACTAAATACTATTTAAAAAAAATTATACCCTTTTGTACGATCTATAATTATATTGTTTTGTATGCGAACTTGCACATGACAAATATTTCGGTATTACAAGGGATAATCCGAGAATAGCCTTAGGGAAGTCTAAGGGAAGTCGGGGAAGTTTAAAGGAAGTCCGGGGGATGTTCTTTACTAAGAAGAAGTCGGTGTACAAATTTTAGCCTGCGGTTTACCTCTCAATTAAAAAAATGTAAATAATTATGGACAAACTTTTCTGATGGATGAAATAAAACTAATTTTTGTTAGAATTAAGTGCATTTGAGTACAACGGTTACATCTTGTAATGGCCGGAACCGTCTGAGAAAATGTACAAAATCGAACATTCTATTTGATAACTTTGGTGTGCTGTTTTGTTCGTTGTTAATTATATTTACGTTTTCTGTATTCTAGTATAATATTATTTAAATAAAAAAATAATATCAATAAAAATAATGACATGTTCGTGCATTTTCGTTAATTAAATTTACACTGCATAAATGCATGGATATTTTAGCAACTTTAAGTGCATACAAATCCTTGCTCTACTAATTAGGTCATTTTACAACAGCTTTTCTACTGTAAAAAAATTGTAATAATATTTATATAATTTGAATAACTTTGTAAATTTTTAACAGATTTTGCAAAAATTTAATTTGTCGTCTGATGTAATAATTATATACTTTCTACCGGAAATAGATCTGAAAATTATGACGCACATAGCGTAAAACTATTTCTATGCATACCTGTAATCATAGCAACATATTGATAAATCGGTAATCCCCGAATACACTTAGGAAAAGTCATTTTAACTAGTTGCAATATTTTTTGATACTAAATTTATGCATGATCAGCAATTGAAAATTTAGATATATTAAGCAGTGCCCATCTTTGTCTTCGACAATTATTGTTTTGTAACAGCTTGTCCCAAACAATTGACCTCAGATAATTGAAACGATACTAAGAAATAAATTTGTTTAACATTTATTATTCAATATATTCCAGCTGGCTCATTGAGAAGCTCGTTTTACTCGTCTTACGTAGATGTTGTTCCAACAATGAATTCAACGAACTCTTGAAGACCGAGTTTGTAACAAGATGTTTAACTGGTTCTGTGTGTGCAGTTGCATTATTCTTTTATGTGTATTTTCAATTTTATTTGCATTTCGTTGCATCCAAGGTAAGCATGTTTTCTAAAGTACAACGGCGCTTGCCTCAAAGTCCATAAAAACTCTTTATTAAAATCTATAATTTTCAGAATCTTCTTACTAATTAGGCATTTGGTCGAAAATATTAAGCATTAATGTGGAAAAGGTGTACGCAAAATTTAACACACATTATCTAATTGATGTAGTTATGGTATAACCGATTCTTTTCTTATTTCTAATGATCGGTGGGAATCGATTGTTAAATATTTAATTAGATTTTTACCATTTTTTCTAACGTGTACGTGCAATTCGCAGCAACGGGTACAATGTTTCTTCCTCTTCTCAATAGAGGCACAATGTACAATAACGTTCAAAAGTAATGACGCAAAATCATGTAGCATAGGCAACCAATATTGCAGCTATCGTGCAAGTTACGAGTTACGTTCCTAAGCCGCCATAAAGCTTGTTATAAACACCCTTCGCAGGCAAAAGAACTTTTTTGCATTATCTGAAAGCGTTGTCCCAAATCTTTGCTATAGGAAGTATTATTCGTAAGGAACTACGCACAGCATACAGGGTGTTAATTAATTGTAGGGAAAAACTTCTAGGACTTGCAAAACACAACAAAGCAAACAACTTTTGTTAATAAATGTGTGGTCAAAAGTGTTTCCTTTCAGGTTAGAGCTTCTCAAATATTCTTTAAAAAGCGCCTAAATGTAGGCAACTCAATTTACTACCTACTATTTGTTTCTATAACGACGGAAATTAAGACAGCATAAATAAAGCTCTCTTTCCCAGTTTTCAAATTCAAATTAAATTTAAATAAAATTACATAACAAAATGTTTCAAAACTAAGCAATAGAAAAAACCAAATTACAAAGCATAAATCAACTATTTAAAAAATTTACAATAACTAATTCAAAAATTAACAAAATTAAAATAAATGTTCAAAATGTCGCCCCCCTCCCCAACTTCTACATACGAAGCATATCTACGAAGTAAATTCCTGCGCACCGCTCTAAATATACCAGGAGTTTGTTGAACTTCTTCACATGCAGCAACAATACGCGCCGTAAGTTCTTCTACAATTTCAACTGATGTAGCATACACTAACGTTATAACATGACCCCACAAAAAGAAATCAAGTGGGGTCAAATCAGGAGAACGTGGAGACCACGCCACATGCCCTCCGCGATCTGTCCATCTGTTGGAAAAAGTGTTATTTAAAAATTCTTTGACTTCCGCAGAAAAACGAGCAGGTGCACCATCGTGATGCAGCCACATTTAAGGTGGAACATCTTCCAAAAGTTCAGGCAGGACATGGCGCAAAAAATTTAAATAAATAGCTCCTGTTGACCTTTGGGGTAGCAGATATGGTCCAATCAGTCTATCGCCAACAGTCCCGGCCCAAATGTTCACTCAAAATCTTTGCTGGTATCCTTTTTGAACTACAGCATGGGGATTTTCATCGTCCCAAATGTGGCTGTTTCTATTGTTGAATATTCCTTCTTTCGTAAAAGATGCGTCGTCACTAAACAGAACTTGGAATTCTGGATCCTCATTACACCGCCGCAGAAATTCCTGGCAAAATTCTACTATTCTGGGAAAATCTGCTTGAACCATGGTTTGTACCTTCTGTGGATGGTACGGATGTAGCTGCTGCTCATGTAGTACCTCCCATACTGAAACACGATTCACTCCCATTTCATGAGCGATGGCTCTTGAACTAGTAGAAGGATTTTCAGTCACTCTCTCCAAAACTTCTTCCTCAAAATCCACCGTTCACCTTGTTCTGGTAGCTCCACAGTTGTATCTGTTGACAAAGAATGTACCTTCCTCCCGCAGCCGACGTGAAACTACACTAAAGGCCTTGTGCGATGGATGATTCCTATTCGGAAAATGTTCTTGGTACAGGCGAGCAGCTTCGCGTGCGTTACACCAAGCAGCTTCATACATGAACATCATGTGATGCTGTTCGGCAAAAGTATAATTCGCCATAACACAAAAATACGAAACACAGAACGAAAATAACGAAGAAAATAATTATCAAAAAAATCACACAACGAAAAAAAACGAATTATAAAAGGCACAGAAAGAAACGAATGCAACAAAAGTCAAAAAATATCACAAAAATATATCGAGTTGTGTCACAATTGACGTTATTTGAATGCATGTATGTCTAGATCGTCTTTTTTTCAAAATTCCGTGCGACCTGTGAAAAATAATTGAAAATGCAATTTGGTTGCCTATTTTCAGGTACTTCTTAAAGAATCCTTAAGAGGCTCTATTTTCTAAAGGAAACACTTTTGACCACACATTTATTAACAAAAGTTGTTTGCTTTGTTGTGTTTTGCAAGCCCTAGAAATTTGTCCCTACAATTCATTAACACCCTGCATCTAATTAGTTATTGACAATTATTTACGCACTTGTATTTCTTTTGCGTCTACGCAATTTTTGAAATTCCTCGTTAATTTATGAATTTAAAGACTCAAGTTACAGAAATCAAGCGTTTTGAACAAATAAAAATGTGGGGAAATTAAAACAATTATTGTAAAATGTAGGCCAACAACAACAACAAGTTTCATAAATATTAAAGTATTAACAGTTTCAGACTTTAGTGAACGTGCAACAGATTCTCAGGAAAAACATCAAACTTATTGCGTGTGAACGTTTTAACGCAAACACTAAGAAGGCAAGGAATGTGGACAACTAATGAGTGCGACAAGGAAAATATTGGAGAGATCGTGTTTTGAAATCGAAAATTTTTCAGTTTATATTATGGGTATAAAATTGAAGCAAACAAAATGGTAATTTAAAACATGCAATAAAACACTAGTAGGGGAATTTATAGTAAAAAGGTTATGACCGTTTAAAAAAAAATAGAATTTTTTAAAATTTTTTAATATTTTCGTGATACAATAAAGTGTTTAAACAAACTAACAACAAGAACATGTAAAGTTCAATACTCTTTTGTTTTTAAGCCAACTTAAAAAAAGATAAATTATGAATTCAGTATTAGACATTTAATGTTTTTTAAAACGCCCTCTTGTGGCCAAAATTAAAAGTTAATAGTTAAGTACTGTACATATTGTAAAGAAAATTTAAAAGTCTAATTAAATATGCAAAAATATACAGATTGTTTTATTAATAATAAAAAAATGCGATCACTTTCGGTTAAGCCGGAAGTCTAAATTACCACCGTTTTATTTCGTAATATGCATTTTTATGTGTATATTACCAAAAAATTTGAAATTAACAATTTAAAAATTGAGATAATGGCCGGTTGTTATACATGTTCTCGTGGTCACTTGGTATATGGCAACTTTTTCAAGAACTACCTTCAATTCAGGAGGCCTGAGTTCTATTCCTTGGCCAAGCCTGCTGTCCTGGCTCAAGATTTTCCGTGGGTTTCCTGGCTCACAAAACAAATACTGGGACAGTACAGTACTATCCACGGAAATCATCTCTTATTCAAATTTCTCTGCTATGACCTACCTTACCATTTTTCTCGGCTGAAGAGGGTTTGAAAGACTTCTATAGCGGCCCGCTACAAAAAAATAAAATAGGTACATGTTTTCTGTTTTTTTATTTTTAACTTAAAAACGACTTGCGCTAAGCCAAAATTTTCTTCTACGTTATTTTATTCATGCACATTACAGCCAATCACAGTCATAACCTAACTACATAAAAACTAGATCGATAAAACTTCGTGTAGGTTATTTATAGTTGATTATTTTGACAACGCCTAGTTACGCTTTAGTTACTTCATGGTTACGCTAATAAACAAAGTCAAGGGTTCAATTTTCTATTCATAACATAAGTTTTTGAATTTTTCTTGGGTAATTAATTCAAATTTCCTGCAGATCGACTTAAATCGTTCAATTTTGCAATTAAAAACCCTCCAGAACTAGGCTCTGTCGGATTTTTATTGCTTGCCAAATTTGCAGTCTTTTCGTCGACCTGCAACAAATTATTAGTAATTAAATTAATCGGTAAATTCAAAGCTTATGTGGTATTACTACAGATTATTAAACAGCATCAAATATACCAATTTTGCTCAGTTTAAATCTTCTAGCTCTTATAGCAAACGAAATCCTCATAGTGTGCCTCGAAAACAAGTCACTCTGTAAGTTATTATTCATTAAACAATATTAAGAAAAGTACATTACATTATTGATGTTGTATTTGTTATAAAATTTATTGAAATACCTTCTAAAGTTTATTTAAATATTATTCAACTTTAGGTACCATAGAGTATTCGTAAAAACGCAATACACGCTTTGGCCGCTGCTCTGGGCAATGTATTTCTTAACTTACGTGACCTCTGCACCAAGAAGGCCCATGTTTACGACATTACTTTTGAACGTCATTGTACAACATACAGCGTTTAGTGTCTAATTCGCTTTTTCAAACAACTTTGTGCGATTTTTTCGATGAAACTTGTTATGGCGCCATACAGATTGAAGCAAATCTTGTTTCTGCGGCCGTTAAGGCATTTTCTCTGACGTTTGTTCATCACATCAAGTAGGTTCTAGACATACCCAACGAAGTGTAATGCTCTAATCAAAATGTAAAATTGCGCTTAGTTTACACACGAAAGGCGTGCGATTACTAATCATGGAATCGATTGAATAATCAATTATTGGAGTAATGACCTATTTAATTAATCGATTATTTGGTTAAGCGATTGCTCGGTTTATCGATAGTTTGATTAAAGGACTTGATGACCAATCGATAGCTCGATAATTGAAAAAATAACTATCAAGAGATCAAAAAAAACTGATCTTCAGCAGGCTGTGGAATGAAAAGTCAAGTCTTTACTAGACGATGGGACTTTTTATAATGTCAATTTCAGGTTAGGTTTTAATTATTATCTGACATTATAAACATTCCCTTAGTATAGCAAAGACGTGACTTTTCATTCCACAGCTCGCTGAGGATCAGTTTTTTTTGGATCTCTTGGTACTAGAAAGTAATAATAATGTTTAAACAAATGTGACTTTTCTTCCCCTATAGTTCATCTGAAGAAGTTGTATGTTCGTAAAAAAGCAGTCTTGTCTGTGAAACTGTAAACTCGTGCAATAATATCTTTTAGTACTGTTAATGCTGCGTTTGAGAACTATTTCTCTTCTATACTTATAAACCGAGATTGTGGAACTACATAAGTTAAGCAGATGCAGGTTAACAGGGCCGTCTTAAGCCCCACCCGGGCTCTTAGGAAAATATAAATTTCAAGTGTCCCTTTAGAATATTATTTTTATTATACCTGAATCATAATCTCTGTTTTTGAAACTAAAAAGCGTGCAAAATCGGGCCTTTAAAGCACTAGTGCTTTAAAGTTGCCTAGGTAACAACAAATTTACCTACAAATTTTGAACAATGCAATGATAAATACACAGGTAATCAGAACTAATCTTTATTTACTTAACTGAATATGAAACGTACAATTGGTGTTGTTTGAAATTTGTAAACCAGAAGCTTTAATCAGCTCATTGTTAGTTATTTGTAAACTAGCAGACTGCTGATCCTTTGCATTTTCGAGGGCGTTCAATTTTGAGGACGTTGATGTAGTATTATTATTCCATTAACAGCCCCAACAATGCGTCTCGAAACATTTAATTTGTTCTCAATGGACTCTTCAACATAAGCAGCAGTTACCGTCGATATTTCGAATCACTGATGTAAATGCAAAATTACAATTCCTAAACAATTTGATTTTACAGCTGTTTGACAAACACGCTCCTATTAAAACTTATAAATTTACTAAACCGTACCTTTCCTGGCTAACTGACATTTTGAAGTATCTTATGTCGTTAAGAAATAAAGCTAAACCAAGTGTCGCAAAACCAAGCTACCGGAGCATTGGCAGTATTATAAATCATTACGTAACTTAACTAATATATCTTTAAAGAACGAAAAAAGAGCATATTTCAATTTCATATCTTCCAATCGCGATAATAGCGCTTTATGGAAAAATTTAAGTATGCTTGGTCTTGGTAAAGACAAACAAGTTAATATACCAGACAATCTGCATGATCCTAATATGATTAATGATTATTTTGTAAACGGTGTTCCTAAGGTTAACGGTGATGGACATAGAGTACCTCTTGATATTTATGAACAAAACACCTACCAAAGTTTAAACTTTAAGTTTTACCAAGTAGATACCAACACTATTTTCGATATTATCAATAAAATCAAATCAACTGCATTTGGAAGTGATGATATAAACATAAGTATGATAAAACTATGCTGTCCATCTATTGTTCCTTATGTGACACATATCATTAATTCTTGTATTGTTGAAAATACTTTTCCGCAGTGCTGGAAGCATGCGATTGTCAAACCACTACCTAAAAATAAGCAACCTACTGGAATTAAAGACCTACGACCTATTAGTCTGCTTCCTGCATTGTCCAAAGTATTTGAAAAAGTTATTCGTAATCAACTCAATAATTTCATCAATGATCACAATTTTGTACCTTCATCTCAATCTGGTTTTAGATCTGGCTATAGCTGTAAAACTGCTTTACTCAATGTTACTGATGATATTTTGAATGCCACTGACCAGGGAAAGATCACTGCACTCGTTCTGTTAGATTACAGTAAGGCATTTGATACAGTGAATCATAATACTCTTATTCTAATTTTAAAATACTTAGGAGTTGGCCATGCTGCTACTTCGTTAATGAGAAGTTATTTATGCAATCGGACACAATTGGTTCGATTGGATAAGCAGGACTCACGTTCGCTATCGGTAACTCAGGGTGTTCCACAGGGCTCAATTTTAGGTCCCCTGTTATTTTCAATATATACATCTGTTTTCATGAAACACGTTAAATTTTCGAAAATTCATGTATACGCGGATGATACTCAGTTATACCATTCTTTTATAACTGCAAATTGGAGGGAAGCTATTGATGAGGTAAACTTGGATTTGCAATATATCTACGATGCTTCTGTTCGTCATTCGCTTAAGATTAACCCGGACAAATCTGCTGCGCTATTGTTTGGAAATAAAAACTGCTGTCGTAATTTAAGTAATGTAACTGATATCAATATTAATAACATTAAAATCCCTTTTGTTACCAAAGCTAAAAGTGTCGGTTTAACGCTAGACAACACTTTTCGTTATAAAGACCAAATATCCAAGTATATCTGTCAGAGTTATCTACATCTCAAAAAACTATATCCTTATAGGTCCTATTTAAACTGCGAAATTAAAAAGAATTTATGTGAAGCTTTTGTGTTATCGCAATTTAATTACTGTTCTCCGATCTACCACCCAGCACTAGATGTCATTACTGCTCAAAGAATTCAAAATATTCAAAATGCTTGTCTGAGGTTTATATACGGCATTAGAAAATATGAACGTATATCTCACAAGATAGTTAATGCTGGTTGGTTGACAATGCAGAATCGTAGAATATTGCAATGCCAATGTCTTTTCCATCAGATCTTAATAACAAAGAAACCTCCTTATTTATACAATAAAATTACTTTTAGGACCGATATACATAATATTTCTACTCGGTTTAGAGGCCAAATTTCACCTCCCTTTAACGTAACAACTCTGCTTGAGCGGTCATTTTCGTTCCAGATGTATTCTATGTACAACAGTTTATCTACGAGATACAAATCTTTGTTTATATCGACCTACTTTGATGGGTTCAGGTGGCAGTACAGTTTTATGTGGATGGTGCCATCACAGAATACTTTAGGTTTAAATGTAACTCTAGGTGTAGGTATTTTACTTAATTATGTTTATTTTATTAATCCAAGGTTTAGATGGTAGACAAGGAGTAGGGTTACCCGAAACTGAATCTCGCCTTGTGATTAATGTGCTTCACTAGGGTTGTAAATTAAAAATTAATTTTTAATCAAGTTGTTTTTTTTGGTAATTTCCAACAACACTTTATATTATTATTTATGAGCACGTTAATAAAGATTATTATTATTATTATTATTATTATTTCCATCCAACCTGCCGCTTAAGCTCATCCACGCTCATTCCACTATTTGCCATGATTGTCGCAGACGTCCGCCGAAACGCGTGGCCGGTGAATTTCTCAGCGTCTGGAAGGTTCAGATATTTCGCCACAAAAAACGGGCATCTGCCAAAAGTATTCACTCCGACAACCTGCACGATACATTTGCCTTTGCTGTATTTTAAGAATACTCTATCCGTAGGTATCTGATCTGGGCGTAATGAAAGGTTTCTTAAAAATCTGAACATATGGTATTTCACAGTCATCAGTTACGGCAAATTTTCTACCTTTTTCGGTCTTATATGGTAGAATATTAATTATTAAAACAGACACCTCTTTTTTAATATCCGACATGCGGAGGTCGCACATTTCATGCCTCCGACAAGCCCCAAATATTCCACAAATAGAATAGCGACAACCTGAAACTCGAAATATTACGGTCAACATTTTGTGTCAACTGTCAACTCAGTACAAACCTTCAAAAATAAAAAGCTATCGTCAAGGGCTTCAATGAAAAATTTGCGCAGTTGCTCTTCTGTAAACACCAAATACTTTTTAGGGTCATACCCTTTGTTTATGCCCTTCATAAACGCATGTAGTTTATGAAAAGAAGCAATGTTCACTCCGTTCTTGATTCGCAGCATCGTTTGCAATTCAGAATGGATGCACCACAGTGTTGACGACTTGTAGATAGTTAACTGCCATGAAACACAATTTTACGTTAACTAATTGCTATTTTTAATAATTAATTGTTACCTACCATTTTGTTCATATAGGCAAGCATTAGTGTTTCATCGACTACCTTGTAGTTTTTGCTGACCATATATTTGCTCGATAATTTTTCGTATTCTTTGCAATACGCTTGTTTAGATTTCGGGGATTAATCGCTGTTCAGCTTGTTCGGCTAACATTCTAATCTCGGATGAAATATCCATGTTTTCGTTCATTTTGTAATTCACGAACACAAAGTCGAAACAAACTTCACAAATCAACAAATTTATAATAAATATACATAGCAAAGAAACAACAACAATTGCTAACCGTTTCTATATCAACGATTAATGACACAGATTACTTCGAAAAAGGGATTTCAATTTCCTTTTTTTTTTGTTATAATTTTCAGATTGTAGTGCAGGTATAATAAAAAATAGCGTATAATACACGTGTATAAGAGCCTTTAAAGCACTGCTCCGTTAAAAGGCACTCGGCTTTGCCTCGTGCTTTTAAACCCGTCGCGCGTGCTTTAAAGGCTTGCTTATACACTTGTGTTATAATATACTATTTTTGTCATTACTGCTTTCTATTTCTGTTCCTCGTTTCACCACTTTGTGTTAAATAAACGCACATAAAGCGTTACTCTGCCTAGTTCTTTCTTCTCTTTGATTTGCTGTTTTAAAGTATTGATTTCATGAACATTTTCGAGTTCGGGAGCTTGACGGAAATACCATGTTCAGGGCCTCAAGAACCCTAAAACAGTGGTTTTTAACAAATGTCTGTCTGTGCGTGGGTGGGTATGTATGTACAGTCAGCCACAAAACTAACGACCCTAGTAGTAGGCGCGAATATGCAACACACAGCACAGCGCTAGAATGCTACGACGAACGTTTTCCGTCCATTGTCTACAACTAAATAAAAGGAATCCGCATCCAAGGCGTTGGTGTTAACGCAAGTAATTTTGTTTACGATTTCCGAGGCTTTAATAGTATATTAAAACACAAGTTGCATAAGGCATTGTCTTAACGTACGAGTCCAAGATTGAAAAACGAGGGAGCGTAGCGACCGAGTTTTTCAATGGACGAGTGCGTCAAGACGCCTTATGAAACGAGTTTTTTATACTATTTTTTCTATTGAGGAGAATTAATGAAAAAACGTTATAAAAAATTGCTGCGATCAAATTTGGTAAATTTAGTATGTATATGTTGGCAGCAAGTTTCAAATTGCTGCCATCAAATTTGGTAAATTTAGTATGTATATGTTGGCATACATACTAAATTTACCAAAGTTGATCATGAATATATCATGAATACCAATCTTTGTTGGTGAAATTTTACTAAAAACAATGCTTTAAAAGACTCTCTTAAAACACTGTTTTTTAGCTAAAACAGTGCTTTAAGAATAACCTTAAAAACCGAAATAGAAAATAGTATATTAAAACACAAGTTGCATAAGGCATTGTATTAACGTACGAGTCCAAGATTGAAAAACGAGGGAGCGTAGCGTAGTGTAGTTCAGTAACTTTTAACGCAAACTCGTTTGTTAACCCCTTCTCCCTCCAGCGTATTGTAAGCCTAAGTGCGCACCCCAAAATTTTGTAAGAGTAGGAGTAGTTCCCTCTCCAGTCCAGTTTCCCTTTAAAACGCGCTTTGTAGTCAGAAAGTTAAGAATTCTTCAATTCTTGAACTCGAATGTATTAATAGCTGTCCCGCTCTGGTCTTATTACAATTTCGAATATTGTAAAATCGACCTCCTATTGCAATAATTCTGGAGAACCAGTTAAAGACTTCGAATTTTGAATTAAATTCCAAAGATAAACTTTACCATCCTTTGAAGTTATACTTCTTGAAATATTCAAAAAAATTCCGTTTTGAACTTCTCTGAATTCACCAGCCCTTTTAATCTAGTTATATTACAAACTTTTATACCTTAGTAATGTTTCTGAACCACCCGTCAAATAGTTTAAAAGTTATTTGAGACCGAGAACCAACTTCGGCGATGATGCTGTAGTTTATTGGTAGTTTGAATATTATAAATACGAAATCCGCTAGCAATAACAGCCAGAAAGTTTAGAATTCTGAAATTGTTTTAAATTGAGCTTCTGAGTTGATCACTGCCCGTTGAAACAATACTCAGAGCGTTATTTTCAGAGACATCACAGTGTTAAACTCTGGAACCCAGAATACGTACCAGAATCTCACAAAGAAGCACAATCCCGTATAAAGCTGTTTTATTTCATACTGAACGTCCCCGAATGACTTGTTGCAAATTTAAAAGTCTATTAAAAGTTTCTTTTAAAATAGGAAAGGTCTGTTCACGAGTCTGAATTGACTAAGTTTTTTTATAACTTTGTGCTCAACCGAATTAAATTTTGGCAAAATTTAAACCATACTTATTGTTTTATAATAATTAGACGAAGTACGAGCTTTTCAAAGTAATGCTTAGTTTGAATAAAACATAAATATTATAATTAAGGTGAACAAGCCGCATGTCTAGTGAAGTGCAGTCGAACCCCTTGAAGTCGTATTCTGGTTATCAGTATTGTCTTCCGCACGTGCCAGCCCTATCGTTGAATTTATATTATTATTTTTCTACGTGTAGTGTAGAACCAGAATTAAATTCCAGTGTCGACCCTGGCAATTGGAACCGTTTATTTTTCAGAACAAAAATTTCTCGCAAACCTGTATAAGGTTAACAAAAATCGACACCGAAGTCAAAGCCTAAAAGATTGACAGCCTTCAACGGTAAATCCACATCCTATTCAGAATTTTATCCTATTTAGATAAATGTTAATGATGTGGACTACGGTTGCTCATAATTATTACTTACCTTTGGTAATACAAATATTATCGACAGCCGAAAATTTCAATGATCTAAAAAATTGATTTTTTAGTTACATCCTGGTATTTATGAAGAATTTTGTTAGCTTAGAAGGAGGTTACAAGGACAACCAATAAGACTAACTTTTCTACGAAAAGCCGTTTTAAGTTTCTGTTTTTTATTTGAGTTACAAAAGCCTTTAGAAATTAATCTAATGTTTACGATAACACAGTACAATTATTGTACAGATAGACACATCAATAGTTGACGAATTTTAAAGACTTGATTGTTCCTGTTTCATTTTTCCTAATTCTTTCGGATCAGCTACTAAAGAAAACATTAGTTATTTCTTCTACGATTTCTTAAAAATGCATTCTACGTTACCTTTTGCTTAGTTTTTCAAGTTTTGAGCCTCAAGTTTAAAAATAGAAAAATGCCTTATTTATGTATGTTTTGTATCATTGCTTAAGTTCTAGCATGACTCCCAAATCCTCTTTGTATGTTCTGTTTTCAGATTTAAGTTGCTCTTGAATTTCTTCTAAAGTTTTACCTTTAGTTTCAGGTACAAAAAATATAATAAAAACAAGTCCTGATATACTTAAAATGGCGAAGACAAAAAGAGGTATGTGTAAGCCAAACCAATCTTTTGCAAATTGGAAAAATTTCGACAAGATTATAGCAATTAAACATTCATAAATATCAGAAAAGCATACGGCAAAAGCTTTTACATTTGTGGGAAACATTTCTCCAACTAGCACAAGAGGTACTGTTTGCATACCCATGTTGTATACCACAATATAAACAAAAAAACCAATTATGGATATTAAAGCAAAAGAACTCGTGTCAATTTCAGTTGTGTTTTTTATCAAAAAATAACAACCTTCCATCAATAAGACAAACACTACTCCGGTTATGGAAATGATCAATAAGGGTTTTCTTCCACTTTTGTCTACAATCATTGAAGAACATCCAGCAACTAGCATTTGTACGCTGAAGTAAATTATTGCTGTTAAACTGGGAGAAATGCCATTTCCAGCTTGATCGAAAATTGTTTGAACGTAGAAAAGTATGGCTGTGGAACCAGTAAATTGATGAGTTCCTCGTAGCCCTAATATTATAATAAAAGCTTTTCTATTCGATTTTATGGTAAAAAGATCTAAATATTTGACAGAATTCGATTTTTCTCCTTCGGCTGCTTTTACCAATCTGTTTAATTCGTGTTCAACATTATTGGTTCCTTTCAAAACCTTTAAACTTTTTTTAGCTTGTTCCATCTTGTTATTCATAATCAGATAATAAGGACTTTCAGGCATTTTGGAGAAAGTTAATAGTACCATTAACGGTATTATTGCAGAAATCAATGCAGTAGTCGTTATAGTTAGATACGTTCCAATTATGTTGATTAACAACATTCCAAAAATCCATGAAACCGTAATACAAGATCCGGTAAATCCCCTGATTCTTGGATCTGAGATTTCCCCCAAATACATAGGTATGGCACAATACACTAAACCATCTGATATTCCAGCGATAAATCTTGCAAGAAGTAGCAGTGGAACTGTTTGGACGAATGCCACCATTATCCACGATATGAAAAATGGAACTGCCGCTAGAAGTATCACATTTTTTCTTCCAAGCACGTCCAAGATTATTCCTGCCAGAACTGAACCGCAAACAGCACCTATTAAAATAGTCACAGCTACCCATGAACCCTCATCATCTGACATGGATATGTAAGAGCTTTTGTGAAGAAGTTGTGGTAAAGATACAGAACACCACCCATAATGCATCCCACTGCCGACCATATTTAGAGTACCTGGAAATGCAACAATTCAGGAATTAGAAAACCAGATAAATGTAGATTACTATTGCGCAGCATTTTCTGCAACCATTTTTCTGTTATTCTAACCAGTCCATATAAATTAAAATAAGTGGAACGAAATTTATTGGCAAACATATAGAGTACTTGCAATTTGTATATTTATCCTCATATGCACCAAGGTTCGTAAAATATGGGCAACAGGGAAAGTGTTATAAAGACTTTTAGTCTATTTGCAATGGGTTTTCCGGAAAATAAAAAAAAACATGCTACCATGCGCGCTACTATAGCTCATTTCAAGATAATTTTTTTTAGAAAACGAATACGTGTTTCAAGCTCATCTTTTTGTTTAGTTACCATTTTTTCCCATTTCTAACCGTTTTCCCAGAATCTAATTAGTAATCACCTACAGTACATTTACTAACATTGTACTGAAATGTCACACAAATAACTGCTTAAGATTTAATACAAAACAATAGTTTGGTCCTCTCCCTACTCTTGAAATTGTATTCAGTGCTTATCACTCATGACTTCGTTGGAGTCCGACACAGTTGCTTTTGTAGTCATTGAAGAACAACCTAGGCAACATGTAAGCTGCAGTTTTGCAAGATCTTAGAGTCAATCTGCATTTAAATACGTCCATAAAGTCCTTTGAAAAAACATGGAGAGTTGTCAATATCGGTTTGTACGAAGAATCCTCAAGTTTCCAGCCAAAGTCTGTTGATAAACGGAGATTTGGGCTTTGTTGAAGTGCATTTCTTCAAATTAGTGTGTGATAATTGGCTCGACTTATGTGCAGCCGAAGAGCATCTTAAGTGGGAAGGAGTTTATCAAAGCTTTTCCGTAGGTAGAACATCTTAGTTTGTAGATCAAGAATGTTACATTTTTTTCCACGTGGCATTGCAGTGAATTTTTCTACCGCCTCATCATAATCATCTTCACCTAATGTAACTTTCCTTCCCAATGCTGAGCATGGCCTCTAAATTGGCTTACTGTATCACATTCACTACATCTGTGGAATCCCAACAATAAAGAGCACGTTTTCTCAGGCATATGTTCTACAATTCTGTTAGGGTTGCTCTTTTTCATTCAAATATAGAGAGGTGGATAATGTCACACCAGAAGTTGGCATGTGCGATAAAATCATAAAATTTCAAAGCGCGCTTGTTTCTCCAACTTGGATTGCACGCCTACCTACCTTTCTTTTCAAACCTGATGGACAACCTATCTTGAGCAGCAAAGTAGCACTATTGTAGATAGTTATTGAAAACAACGTACTTGACTGCATTCTTACAGAAAATTTAAGAAAAGTTGCAATCATTGTTGATGGTATGGTTTTTGTACAACGTACTGGTAAGACGAAAACAGCAGAAAACTTTGCTGACTTAGCAAATTGTTTTGTAGGGAAAGTTTTTGTTAATTTGGTTCATTTATGTGCTAGAGTAGATGTTGTGTTTGATCAGTATATTTCACAATCAATTAAATTGTGCAGAAGAGTATCAAGATATGGAAAAGGTACACCTATTTGCAGGGTTATAAGCGGCAGGTTTACTTCTCTTCCTTAATTCTGGACAAACTTTATAACACTTCTTACAAACAATGAGAGCCTTGTACATTTCTTAGAAGAGGAAATCCTAAAAGCATGAAAGCACTGAAGCAGTGACCAAGAGGTAATTGTTGTAAAAGGGATTTATTCAGTAAATGTTGAACACTGCAAAACAGGCAAAATCACTAAACTGCAGTCCCAACAAGAGGAGGCAGACACACGGATGATTTGTCAAGGAAAACAAGCAGTGGAACATGGTTACACATCTCTTGTCTTTTGCCCTGATGAAACCGATGTTCTGGTACTCGCTCTGCATTGTTGGGATTCCACAGCTTCGGTGGCTGTGATACGGTAAGTCAGTTTAGGGTCCATGAAATACCGTTTGTTTCGAAGATTTAAGGAAAACATGCAGAGCTATTCTTAGAAATAAGAAGGTAAATTACACAAGATGAAGGTGATTATGATGATACGGTAGAAAAATTCACTGCAATGCTAAAGATGCTCTTCGGTGTCCCATAAATCGAGCCAATTATCAATCGTTAGTGTGGAAACATGCACTTAAACTAAGTCTAAACTTCCTTTTACCAACAAACAACTCTACATGCTTTTCTAAAAAACTTCAGGAACGTATCTTGTTGAAGATGCACTAGAGAATGTCAAAGGGCTGGATGCTATAGCAAAACTTCACAGCTTGCACGTTGCCCAGATTGCGACTTTTAGGGAAAATGAGCACAAAAGCAACTGTGTCAGATTCCGACGAAGTAACGAGCGATGAATGCTGAATAAAATTTCAATAGATGAAAAGACAAAAATATTGCTTTGTATAAAATCTTGAGCAGTTATTTGTGTGATATTTTAATACAATGACAGATATTCCCTTTCAGATACAGATACAGAGATACAGTTTGAGATAAGAAAACTAAATGACCATAAAGCACTAGGCTTTGGCCCGATAACAGGCTAAGTTCTGAAGATGCTCACAAAAAAAGCAATTGTGTTATTGACATCTATAGTATATAATCGCATACTAAGTATTTCGTACTACCCCATCTTATGGAAATACGCGAATATAATAATGGTTCCCAAGCCAGGAAAGGCAAACGTAACCTCCTACATGTCGGTTAGCCTCCTACCTTTACTAGGAAATATCTTTGCGACACTATTCCTCAGCAGACTATTGGACAACACAGATATATCATCACATCTGCCCCTACACCATTTTGGGTTTTAAAAAAGTCATTCCACAACACAACAAGTACACCAGATAGTAAATCAAATATAAAAGAGCCTTGAGAAAAAAATTTTGCACAGCTTTGTCAGTCTGGAACACTGGGTTACTATATAAATTAAAAAGACTACTTCCAAACTACTATTACCTTTTCCTTAAATCCTACCTTTCTGACAGATTCTTCACAGTCAAGTATAACAATGAACCTCCAAATATTATCCTAGAAAATGTGGGGTCCCACAAGGCAGTGTCCTTGGCTCCCTAATGTATTTAATCTATACTGTTGACCTACCAGAAGCCGAAAACACTGTTATCGTCACTTTTGCTGACGATATTGCCAGTATATCTACGCACGACTACCCAATATTGGCATCTGAAAACCTCCAACGCTACCTAAATGTAATAAATAAATGGCTCGGTAAATGGCGCATTAAAATCAATCAAACTAAATCGGTATAAATGAAGTTTACCACGCAAATTAAGGTGTGTTTGCCAGTTACTCTAAACGATATTCCAATACCTGTTAAGACGGAAACAAAATATCTGGGCCTGCACCTGGATCAACGCCTAACGTGGAAAAACCATATTCAAATTAAACGTCAGCAACTGAACCTGAAGTTCCGTCAAATGTATTGGCTTCTTAGCAGAAAATCCAAACTGTCTTTAATCAACAAACTATTGCTTTACAGAACTCTGTTAAAACTAATCTGGACATACAGAGTGCAACTTTGGGGATGTGCCAAACCAACTCGGACTAAAAGAGTACAACAGTTCCAGTACAAAACACTCCGCGCTCTGGTGGACGCACCATGGTATGCCACAAACCAAACTCTACATGAGGATTTCGGTATTCCATTCGCCGTTGAAGAAATCCAGAGATTCGCGCAAAACCACTACAATAGGCTCCAGGGCCACAACAACGATTTTTCTCACCAATTGTCTACGGCTGACCTACCTTTAAAAAGACTGAACCGGATCTAGTCTTATGACCTGAGAATACCCTAACGAGAAAGCAGTATCACTAATGCGTGGTTCCTCCTAAAAATGCCTTTTTATGTTATCATAGTTGCTTAATACTCCTTGTAGAGTAAATTGTAAACTTGCTATTAATAAGCAAAAAAAAATGTACTGTAGATCATTGCTAATTTTTAATAAAAGAACGCGTTTTAAATTTGTAATAAGGGGTGCAAGGGGTCCACCAACATCTAAGGACCCAAGTGCCAACCCCACCTGCACGAGAGGAAAATAGAACTGTCCGGTGCACCCTGCTAGGCAACAAACGGGGTTCTGGCTACTTAGCATCGGGGAGTATAACCTGATACCAGTTGTCCCGAGGTAACGGGGCCTTAGTGGCTAAGCTAATCACCCGCACTAAGTAACTAGATTCAGAGCAATAGAGCGAGCCTCGGAAATGGACGGTCCAACCGAAGACGACTGGCGAGAACAAGGCTAAGATTTGGGATATGGAACATAACGACCCTCACAGATAAGGAAGTAGAAATAATAGAGGAAATAGAGAAACATAAAGTTCAAATACTCGGAATATCCGAAGTGAAAAAGAAAGGAAGCGGCATAAAAATGATGGATAAAGGATATACTATGAGATACTCAGGCACGCCCATAAGAAATCGAGCAAAAGAAGGGGTAGGCATAATCCTCAGTAACGACCTAAAGAAAAGAGTAACACAATGGGAAGCTATAAATCCTAGAATAATGACTATTAATTTAGAACTA
This sequence comes from Ctenicera cuprea, assembly GCA_958336395.1. Taxonomy (NCBI): domain Eukaryota; kingdom Metazoa; phylum Arthropoda; class Insecta; order Coleoptera; family Elateridae; genus Ctenicera; species Ctenicera cuprea. The sequence continues at coordinate 20,495,751 of OY284495.1, read as the reverse complement.
CAAGAGAAAGTAGGAATCATTCAAATATACGCGCCTACAGAGAACGCCAATGTACATGATAAGGAAGCGTTCTATGAAGATTTACAGCGAACCCTAGAGAAAATGCAAAATATAAACAAACACGTAATAATACTAGAAGATTGAAACGCGCACATAGGAAACAACCAAGAAATGGGACACGAAACTATGGGGGCACATGGATTACCAGGAGAAATCAACGGAAATGGGGACAAAATGCTAGATTTTTGTATAGTAAACCAGATGTTAGTAGGGAACACCTGGTTTCCACATAAGGATATACATAAAATAACCTACGAAGCAGAAGAGCTTGGACATAAGAGCATGATCGACTACATAACTTACACCAGAAGTATGAGGTACGCAGTATACGACGTCAAAGTAATTAGAGGCGCCGAATTAAACACAAAACACAGATTGGTGATAGCAGATACCAATATTCAATAACCGACCCGAGAACGGAAAAGTACCCATACACGAATAAAACTAGAAACACTAGAGAATCCAGAAATAAGAAGTACATATGAAGAAACACTCACAAATAATTTACTGTCAAAAGAAGATCAGGAAAGTCAAGAAGAAAATCCATGGACCCTGGACAAAAGATGGACCTGCTTCCAAGAAACAATGATACAAACCGCACAAGAAGTATGTGGTATAAAAACAGTAAGACAAAACTCAAATCAAAAAAGAACCAAATGGTGGAATAACGAGGTAAAGCAAAAAATTAAAGAAAAGAAAGAAGCATGGCACACATACATAAGAGATAAAACAGATGACAACAAAAGAAATTATATAACAAAACGAAATGAAGCAAAAGAAGAAGTGAAGGCAGCAAAAAAGAAATCGGGGGAAGATTTCGGAAAGAAGATAGAAGAAAATTACATAGAGAACCAGAAAGAATTCTGGAACGCGGTCAAGAGACTAAAAGAAAAACCAACACAAAAAGTAAGGAGTGTTAAAAATCAGAGAGAAGAACTGCAAACAAATACAAACGAAATATTGAAAGCATGGAAAGAACATTACACGATCAAGTTCCAAGGAAACATCGAAATAGTCCCACCAGATGAACAAGAACAAGATACAGAGGACATTGCAAACGAAGCAGAAGAAATAACAGAAGAAGAAGTAAAAGAGGCCCTGACAAAAATCAAAAATGGAAAGTCACCGGGAGAAGACAACCTAACCCCGGAATTATCTAAGAAAGGAGGCGCAATAGTAGGAAAATGGCTAAGAAAAATCTTCCAACAGGCATGGACCCAAGAAGAGATACTTAAGAGCTGGGAAAACAATATAATCGTCCCCATATATAAAAAGGGAGATTCTACAAACTGCGAAAATTACAGAGCAATATGCTTATCACCAGTAGCGTTAAAAGCATACACAAGAATAATAGAAAAACGCCTGAGGTCCGAAGTCGAGAAAAAGATACAAGATAAACAAACAGCCTTCCGACCAGGAAGACAAACGCAAGACAATATATACACAATAAGAGCTATATTAGAAAAATCAATAAGTAAAGACAAAGACTTATACATAGCCTTTCTAGACCTAAAATCCGCTTTCGATCTAGTACCTAGAGAACACATATGGGAGGCATTAAGAGACCTACAGGTGACCCACAAAATGAGGAAAATAATACAAAGCCTATACAAAAATGTAAAAGGGAAGGTGCGTTTAAACGGACAATATTCAGAGGAATTCCAGATGTCGAGAAGGATCAAGCAAGGAGACAGCATCAGCTCCTTACTATCCGTCATATACATGGACTATATCTACAAGAACTGCAAGAACGAGCTAAGGAAAACAGGCATAGGATATTACAACCTAAATCCTATATTTACACAAGACTTACTTTATGCGGACGACATATTATAAATAGCAAGAAACCCGCAACAGCTCCAAGCTAATATAGACACATGGAAAAACCACCTACAACAAAAAAGAATGACCATAAACATAGAGAAAAGTAAAACCATGCATATAACAAAAACGGAAATCGCAGGCCAGGTAGATATAAATGTAGACGGAAACAACTTAGAACAGGTAGATGCATATGAATACCTAGGAACTTTAATTAGCAAAGACGGACGAATAGACAGAGAAATAACAAATAGGATTAACAAGGCCAACAAAATATATTACCAAGTTAATAACACACTAATATGAAAAAAGAGCTGAGCACAAAAACAAAAATGCACCTATACAAGACCATATATATCCCCACACTACTATACGCAACAGAGTCATGGGCAATCACAGACAAACATAGATCCAAATTAACTGCGGCCGAAATGAGATATCTAAGACGGGTAATGGGGAAGACAAGAAGAGATAGGATAAGGAATAGAAGCATAAGAAAATACCTACAACAAGATCCTATAGTACAAGAAATAGAAAGAAAACAACTACAATGGTATGGCCATATGATCCGCATGGGGAACGATAGATATCAAAAGAAGATTTTCGAAATGAGGTGTGAGGGACCCAGGGGAAGACCCCGAATAGGATGGGAAGATAATATTAAGGACATTGCCAGAAGGAAGGGAAGGACCTGGCAACAACTAAAAACCCTAGCTAGGGATAGAAAAGAATATAGAAAGTGGCTCAATTCCCCAACACCGTGAGGTACCAATGGGAGAAGAGAAAGAAAGAAAGAAAGAGAGAATAAAAAAAAGGAATTTTTCATGTGGCCTTACTCCTGTTAATAGATAACTTTATGTGACTCGAATTCATTTTATTAGTACCTTCCATGGCTTTCTATTGCTATGAGGTTCAACATGATACCCAACATGACCAAAAATAGGTTGATTTTGTTTATTGTCATTTTTCACTCATTTCCGGGAAAACGGTTAGAAATGGGGAATAATGGAATTACAAACAATATGTATTTGAAACAAGTATTAATTTGGTAAAATAATTTCAAATTATATGATCTTGAAATAAGATATAATAGCGCATATGGTAGCATTACAATTTTGGTTCCAAAATCTCCAAAACATTACAAGTAGACCAAAAGTTAATACAATAACATGAAACAGTCAAATTAAAAAAAAAGAGCTTTAATTTAAAACTAAAAAAGTGGTAATCAGATTACATGAAGCTGAGATATGGTCCACATAAGCAATTCATGGCCGCCATCCCAGATTCAATATGGCGGCTACCCTGCCATGATGCCAAGCTGGCAACATCACTTTTCTGACTCACTATAATGGCGGATTTTTATTACTCCATGTATTGTTGTGTTGTAAATTAATAAAATGTTTTGTAATGCAGCTTTTCTTGGTTTTCCACAACTTAGTAAAACAAAGTGGATTTGTTGTAGTTTTGTTGGTGCTGCAATCACCAAATTAATGCTAATTACCTTTCCATTTCTAGATTTCGAAGTCTGTAACTGTCTTTGGGGCGTATCGGACAAACATTTATAGCAACATTTTTAGTGTTGTGTTAGCTAATTATTTAAGAACAACGCTGTATAAACAATACAATAATACATACCTGCAAATGTGGCACAATATTGAATTATTGGTGGGTTTTTATTGTCATATATAGAGTCTTTAGCATTATTCATTTTTGATGTTTCTCTTGACATAGTGCAGAACTGTAAAATAATAGAAATAATAAAAATAATCATTTTATTGAAGGGATTACCTCTGCGCATGAAGATTACGCAATATAAAAATTGGCTTAGTTTTATGGCGAAACTGTTTATAGTATTAATACAAAGAAAACCAATATAGTTGCAGAAAAAAAGAGAATGGACAACGGGGGGAGCTTTTTTTTAAAATAAAGCTTTATTTTTTCTAATATTTGGTAACAATCTCCAACAACTAAAAGTGCTATTTCAGATGTAGTTATTTGTATTTCTTTATCTGCTACATCTGGAATTTCACCCGTTTCTTAAGTACATTCCGATGTGTTTTAACATTATAAATAAACTAAACACATATTTATATACATTTACAATCAATTGGAATTTTTACAAGCATATTTTCTATACCAATATATTTTAAATGTATTAGTTTCTGCATATACCTACAGCTTGAAACAAGAAAACTTCAGCACTACGACTTACCCGATTTGATGTACAATTACATTTATGAAAACATTTACTAATACCATTGCTTATTTCATTCAAAATTTTTGTTATTTGTATAACTAGGAATTGTCTAATCTTTTAGATGAGATTACAGCAAAAAGCGTAGTGTTTACATAATATATGAATTAAAGTGGGCGGAACAAGATAAAACATTAAATGCTTTGAGCCCATTATTAAGATAATAATCTAAATTAGTTATGATTTATGACATTGACTCCAAATATAAGAAAAAATTCAAACACATATCAAACCTGCGAGCATGGTAAAATACTCAAAGGAACTTAACAACAAATTTTTAGTCTCTGTGGTAATATAAACCTTGACATTTTTTATTGTTATCTCATGTTGTTTATTGCAATATTACAAAACGTGTTAGTGAGATAATAAAACTAAATATCAATTTAATTCGGTTTATTTTCAAACGGTACTTTTGCGTTTATGCATCAAGGTCATGGAAGATAAAAAAAGGCGACGTAACGTCAATTATTGTTATTTTTTTATATTTCAAGAATAAGAATTAAAAATAAACTGTAATCGTGAAAAAATTGCTTTTTGAGATTTTACGAAAACGGAGGTCTTGAATTTCTGGGAACCCATTAGAAAACGCTAGAAGAAACTTTTTTGAAACAGTCCAGGTACAGCCATCCTTTTCGTGCGGGCGTCGCCCATAGTAAAATAATTAAATATAATATTTTGTGATGATAAACGTAAATTAGATATACTAGAAGCTTCTGAAATTCACAAACATTTAAAAACTGTACCGTTAATGAATGAGCAAATTGATCTCTTAAATTCTCCTCTATTGGACATTTTGGAATAAGAAATCAAGTCATCTGCAAACGATTACCGAGATCAAGTCATCAACTTCTATTGCTATAACAACACTAACTGTTTACTTTTTCATATAACCTTTGACAATGGCCTGTAAACATGCCGAAATACGTATAAGGTTAAAATAAATAAATATTGTTAAAGTAATTAAGTATTTTATATACAGATACTCATTAAATATAATAACAATAATATAAAATTTGCTAAATAAAGAAACACAATTACGAGTACCTTTTCCTCACGTAATAAGAATTGTTGTTACAGCTAAGTCGGTTGCCACCAAAAATGGAGTGAGGTCACCATGTCAGGAAGGGCCGATTGTTATCAATAATTCTGTGGTCCTCGCACTTTCGTAGAAACGATGATGTCATAATGGCACGTTCCAGGCTTGAAAGCATAAACATGGGAAATTCAACACTAGCATGGTAGCGTCTATAGGCTTGGCTTTACAGCCGATCCTGACTTGCGCAACCTCGTCTAATATTGGCTTGGGTATGTGCGAGTGTGATATTTACATCGACAGTGAAACAAATTGATGAAAGTCTAAGTGTAAAGTGAAATAGCATTGTTAAAGCCGATTTCTTCATTGCTAATAAATTGCATTCAATACACAACAACAAATCCTGTTTTTTTAATTAATAAAATGCACGGTACAGCGTAGAAAATTCAAAGCGAAAGTAACTGATTTTTATTTTTTACAAGAAGGAATGTTAAAAATATTTTGCTCTTTAAAAAAATAATTATTAAATAATAATTTCTATTTTGTATTGTACGTCTTTTTTATTATTTAACTTTTAAAGGAACATATACAACTGACGTTTTCAGTTTTAAAACACGTACGTGTGTTTAAGGAAGGCTACGATCTCTGCTGACGCCGATAGCTTTACACACATTCCAGCTGCATGCCGAGGAGGTGCGTCAGTCGAGGTAGGATCGGCTGTAACTCCAAGCGTCTAGACGCTAGTAAATTCAACACGTATTGGAGGCATTCGAGATTAAGTCGTCTCAGAGTTTAGATGTTATGTTCAAGTTTATTGTAAAATATCTGTTTTATTAAACTACAATTAAATGTTCTTATTAATTGTTTACATCAGAAGTGGGATTATAAAGTTGGTGTGTCAAAGTGAACAACAGTTAATCGTTCGCTATGCCAAAAGCAACCCATCGCTCCAACAAACGAAAAAAGGCTTTTTTGAAGTCCAGTAGCTGGCATAAACCAAGTCATACACCTCCAGGATCAGTGGTAGCGACGTCCAGTAAAGAACAGGAGGGCAATGAGTCTATTTTGAATATAGGTGATTTGAGTAACGCATTTCTTAAAAGAATAGAGAAAATTGTTAATAATTTCAAAAGTCCTGACAAAAGTGAGCCCAAATTGTTAGGTTTAATGATAAGCAATAATATTGTGAACTAATTTGACCCTTTGAAGAATGATTTAGATCATTGGTTACAATCGTTGGATAAATATGCGCAAATTAATAACTGGTCAGATCTCATAACTTGTCATTTAGCGTTAAGCACACTAAGAGGGCCGGCGAAGACCTGGTATCGGGGGTTGCCAACACGCCTATTTTCATGGGACGAATGGAAAGCTCTATTAAACGAGATTTACATCGATTAATACTTGAAATGATAGCGTTCACTTCAAAATCGTCAGAAAGTTTATATTCCTATTCATTTGAAAAGTTGGCGTTAATTAATAAAGTAAAACTGCTCATGAGTGACTCTGGTAAAGTAAATCTTATTATGGGAGGCAACGAAAACGAACAAATTTGATTTTCGGTGGAAACCGCCGAAATAACAAACCCCGCCATTCTCATTCGATTGTTGGCTGACTCAGTTTTAGATGTTTATTCGTACGTGACTGTTACAGTAAACATCGACTGCGTCGAGCGGCGTATCACCCTTTATGTTATTAATAAACTTGATTGAGATTGTTGGACATGAAACCATCAACATTCAACTAGGGTTAAATGGTATCCCGTAGCAAGGTCCTAATGGGTTATCGAGTCACAGGACAGGTAGCTTTCCACCCGCCAGAACTTAACAAAACGATTGACGTCATTGCGCTTCGTCAACAAATATCCGAAAACACTCAATAACTCCACCCGTCTTGTGGCGCTTCCAGCTTATCAGCGTGATCTGACGGTCATTGCGAATTAAACTTCGCAAAACGAATAAAAGCCGCATCTAATTTTTCTCTCTCTCTCTCTTTGCACTGCAACTACGGTCCGTCTCGCTTTCTCTCGACGCCCTAAAATACGTAAGAGATTAAAAATAGCCCCGTGGTTTACAAAAAAACGCAAGAGAGTGTTGACAGAGAACTCGTTACTCAATGCAACGAAAGGGCTTAAAAGCAGACGTAAGAATGCAGAAAAATTAAGTTTATGTTTAGAATCGATTAGACCGGTCATAATGTTAACGCTTGAGAACGATCGAGCTCTAGCGTTAGGTCTTCAGATCGAGCTTCGGCCTCCGATTAACCCCAAATCGAGTTCTAAGCTCTAGCTTCCGGTCACCAGATCGAGCTCTAGCTGACGATCACCAGTACTCTTCTCAGATCAAACACTGGTTTTTAGTCACGGGAACCATCCTGGTAGGCTCCTCCTAAAGTCGTATGAACTAACCTCCAAATCGAGCACTAACTCCAGTCCGGGACAACTCTTGTCTACTGGTCAATCGGCACGCAGCTCCAAGGCGAAACCGCAGTTTTGCACTCGACGAAGCTGGCTTCCTGGCCACACCGTCTCACCACTTTGAGGTATATCAAATGAAGCGCCAACATGCAAAGACTACCAATAAGAAATTAAGGGTCCAGGCCCGGTCACTATGTGGAACACAGTCTACTGAATCTCGGGCCAGATCCATTCGTTCTTTTTGTCAATCAAATAACTTTTTTTGTTTATTGATTTTTATTGATATTTATCCGACACTTAACTAATTTTCTTTCAAGAATTACTGTTTGTATTTTGGTATTGCAATAGAGTGCGCACGTAAAGTATGGAATAAATATTAAAAACATAAATTTAAGCTAAACGCAAAAACCGATAAACCTGTATAACAATCCAAATTAAAATACACATTACAGGGACCAACATTTTTTCTTTGGTAAATTTATTTATAGTTAGTAACGTCATCATTATGTTTTTAAATGGCAACATATTTTTTTCTGTGGTTATTTGATAGACATAAACAATAAATTACTAAACACATTTTTTTAAGTTAATACATAAAAATAATCTGAATAAACTGTTCAAAGTTATACCAATTTTATCTCAGGATCGTTATAAAGCTTGAGGATAAAATAAATAAAACAGAAACACACAACCAAATACCACGTTACAATGGTATTTATTAAATGTCAATTTCATATTATACTTGTTTATGGGCGAACAAGAAATTTTAAAATTTTATTTTTTATCTTAGTTTCTTCACAATTACTGTTAGTATCCTTGACTTGATAACTGTTAAGTGATATACTCTCCCTTCTCTGGTTAGATTATTTCCAAAACAACATCACTGGACTTTCTTTCCTCTAGCCTCAAACACGTACTGGATTGCTCTTACACTATCTTGGCAATGACCAAGGTGAAAAACATATACTTGTAAAACATTTTCAATAATTGCTGGTGTTTCTAAACGCATCTTTTCTACATTGCTAGGTCTATTTCTATACACTTTAGCTTTTGAGTACTTTCACCAAAAATAATCAAGAGGTGTAAGATCCGGGGAACTGGCTGGCCACTCCATAGGTCCGCGTCTACCATTCGACCTATTAAAGAAAATTTGATGCAAGTAGTGTCTTACATTAATTAACTGCATAACGCGGTGGAGCTCCGTCCCGTTGGAACCAAATGTAATTGTTTGATATGTCTGGATCTGCATCGTTGGGAAATAGTACCGCTACTGCAGCTATGAGATCATTTTGAAGCAATTCCAAATAGCGTTTCTCTGTCAAAGTACCTTCAAAGAAGTAAGGTCCTACAACGATTCCAGGAAACGCATTACGATTTTGACGCTGTTTCGAATGTGTTGTTTGTACCCAGTGACGATTTTCAGCTTATGCCCAGCAACGATAATTTTGTGTGCTAATTGTTACATGAAGACAGAATGTAGCTTCACACTAAAATCAGTTGTCTAAAAAAGTAATGGATTAGCGTTGCAAATGTTCGTCATTTATTCACGATGCGGTTAGGATCATCTTCCAATAGTTCATGTCCTCGTTGAACTTTACATGGTGGATAGAAGTTTTTTTATAAAATATTTTTGTAGTACCAACAAGTAAAAACCTGTCGTAAGTTAGGAAAGAATCCAAGCGAAATGCTTCGCATATATTTTAAGGGTGAAAATCAATTTATAACAAAAAGACAAAGAAAATCTAAGTTGGACGCTTCCGCGGTCGTTGTTAATAACATCTAGGCTTCCGGGTTGGAGCCGCGTCATCGGTGCTTGAACTGCCGACGTTTCGTCCTCGGTTGCACGGGACATCTTCAGGGCTGTGGTCGCTTTGGGATCTGGAACACAACTGGCGAGACCGGTGCAGGCACCGGGTTTATAAGGGACGGGTGGGTAACAAGGTGTGACTGCTGGGTCTGTGATTGGCTGTCAGGCTGTAGCGGTTGAGCGGTCGCAGGGCGGGGCTTTTGTTTAGTCGGAAATAGTAGTTTGTGGAGGGGATAGCTGTAGTCTCGGTTAATATTGTTAGGAGTTTTGTGTATTTCTATGGATTCACGGATCACACTGTTGAGGTAGATGGAAGAACGGGATAGGATTTTGGTCTTGTCAAATTGAATGTTATGGCCTGTATCGAGTTTATGTTCTGCAATAGCCGACTCTGCGGAACGTTTCAGTCGAATGCAGCGCTCGTGTTCAAAAACTCGAACGCTGATCGGCCTCTTCGTCTCACCGATGTAGGCTTTCCCACAGGAGCAAGGTACACTATACACACCGCAGGATTGGAGGGTAGGTAACTTGTCTTTGGTCGGAAAAAGGAAATTGGAAAGTTTTTGAAAGGGTGTAAAAACGGTTTTTATGTTTTGTTGTTTAAGTAGTCTGCTGATGCGCTTGGTGGTTTTGTGTATGTAAGGTAGAAATGCTATAGAGGTAGGTGGTGTAAGAGTATTGTTACGTTCTGTGTTTGCGGGTTGGGCCTTTTGAGTAATAGCGTGGTGGATGTCTCGTTTGTTGTAGCTGTTTTGGGAAAGGACAGTCATAATGTGATTGAGTTCGTCTTTCAGGTAGGATGGTTCAGAAATGGCAAAGGCTCGGTTAACTAAGGAATTAATGACAGAACGTTTCTGGGCGGGATGATGATGGGAATGTGCGTTTAGGTAGCGGTCAGTGTGTGTAGGTTTGCGGTACACGGAATGTCCTAGTTTGCCGTCAGGGGGACAACTCACTAGGACGTCGAGGAAAGGAAGGTTGTCATTTGATTCAATCTCCATAGTAAAATGGTTGCTAGCATGTTGGGAATTTAAGTGTGACAGAAAGTCGGAATGTCAGGCACCGATGAAGCGGCTCCAACTCGGAAGCCTAGATGTTATAGACAAAGAAAATATCTAAATTGATACAGATGCAAAATATCGTTTTACACTAGCTCTCTATTATGTAATATGGTTTTTGCATAACCAACTAATTTTTTACTTTTGTGTACTACAGGACGTCGTTACCGTTACGCTGCAATCAGTAATTAGAGACGTACCGTTAACGTAGTTCTATAATCTGTTTAGATAATTCGTTAAATACATATTAATTAAGAAACATTATAGTTTGCGATGAAGAGCAAGTTTAGTAATCTTATTACTAGAAGTCATTTTAGGTTACTCGTTTGTTCAAGTTTGTTGACTTCTTCAAACAGCCAGTAAATAAGAGAATAAACGCTTTAGGTGACCGCATTTTGTTTTACATATAAAATACAAAGAACTGTTTTTTATACAAGAGATACCAAGCTTTTCACTAAGTTCGAACAGTTTTTTAAGACCAAATACATATAAATCTTAGACGAATATTATTCGCAAATTTTATAATAATCAAATACTTTAGTTTGGTAAAACAAATACAATAACTTATTTATAATATTTTATTCCTATTTACCTACACCAAAGTTGGAGCTATTTCAACCTTTGCTAGATCTGAAATAGTACTTAAACTTTGGAGATTCCCCGATACGATCAATTTGTACCGTAAATTCATCTTAAAGCAGCTGCAACTTACTTTATATTCATAATTATGGAAAACAAAGTTGCGTTTTCCTAAAGCTAATTTTTTAACGTCTATAAATCATCGAACATCATATAAAAAGGTTTATTATGTATAATATCCTGCGATCGTATTATTGAGGAATAATTTATTTTTTTGAAATCCAAAATCTGTGTTACTAATGTCGTAGTAATATAGTTTCTTAATGTTTTCAAGTCGTTCATACAATTTAAAATAAAACAGTAAAGAAGAGCAAAAAATACTCCTAAACTAAATATATATATTGTTTTTCGACGTTGGGAAACGCTGCCACCTAACGGGATACTTGATGTTTAGGTTTTCTGTACATTTAGTCTACAGTAGCATTAGACATTGATGTCAAAAATTGCATTCTTATTGGTTCCCACAAAAAATAGCCAAGGTATTTAAATCGAACTATCACGCGGGCCAAGCAACCACACAATGATTTAGAAAAAGTACGTTCAATATATTTATCACTAGTCCGACGCTGTGATACTGGAGCATCGTCTTGCTGCCACAATAGATTTTGGAAGTTCGGTCAACATACGGCCTCGAGATTTTATCTTTCCAAAAATCCCACACTAACATTAATTCTAACCGATTTTATGGTCTAACTTGAATATTATCTTGAGGAGTTTGTCTTGCCCAAAATTATTCGTTGTAACCGCAGTTGGTCAATTGACTCTCATCAGTCTTAATAAAATTTTCCAATAAGCTTTCGTATCTTGCCGAAAACCACTGACAAAACTGAAGTTTGGCTCACGTGTGTCCTGTAGTTTTTACATTTTTCGTCATTCAGAACTCATTGAATTTAGGAATAAGGTTACTGGACATTTTTCGAATGTAAATTCTCAGATTATTATTAACCTAAAATAGTTTAGCACTAAATTAAAGAAAGTTTAGTAGAATTGATATTCTTGGACCTACGCTATGGTGCTAACAAACTTATTTTGACCAGCTAAAATAATTTTTGATCAGTTCAGTAACCTGTAAAATTTAACTCAAAACTAGTGCGTTAGCCTCTCTTACTATAAAGTATACCGAGCTTGAGCGCACATTTTAAAAGTGGGAGTAGCTCGCTCTTCAGGTGATCTTTGAAACGCGCTTCGCATTTAGAAATATAACACTTTCACATCTGAACTTTAACCAGTTAACTAGTGCTCCTGACCTGGCTTTATTCCATACTTGAACAATAGAGCAATCATAGTTCGTTTGCAATTATTTCAGAGACTTGGTCAAATACTTTGAATTTCATTGAAACCAAAGTTTAAACTTCACCGACCTCCTGCTGTGCTAAATTTATTAGGAACTTGAATATTGGAGAAATCAAAGTTTGTTTTTATGATATTCAGAAATCAAAAAAAATCACTGCTCTTTAAAAACAATTCTGAGAACGAATTCCAAGGTACCTAAGTGAGCTTGCTGGAAGTTGATTTTGTTAAAGTGTCCCGACGAAAAATCGATACCGCCTACATTTAATTGTAGCGAAAAATTAAATTTCCGTTAATATCTAGTTAAAATTTTAATGTTCCCGAAACACTTGAGTCTTTTCGCCTAATCGTTTCAGTAAAAATATCCCCATGATTTGTTTAGAACAAAAATTTTGGCGAGAGATTAAGTTTTTTAATATAACCTTTCATAAATCGAAAACATCAAATTGAGCTTAACAACTCTTGATGAGATAGTCCAGATACCACACTTGTAATCTAGCACAGACACACATGCAGAAATTCTCAAACTGTTTTAGTTAATTAAAATTCATTTATTTTAATTTTACTTACCCTTATTGCCGCTAATATTAGTTAACTTTTATTTTCGTTACTGTTTTTTGAATTTAGCTTGAAACCCAGGAGTTTAATTCTTTCAGAAGTCCGATGCTACCAATACCGTAGAAAACTCAAGCACCCCAAAATTTTAATTTATTTGCGTTTTTAATGATTTTTAAATAGTTAAAAAAACAGTATATTGTGCATGTATCTTATGAGCTCTTTTGTAACCTCGAATTTGATATTTGAAATCTGGTATGAACTAGAAATTTAAATTACTAAGAAAAATTACGTTAATTTCAGATAATTTATTCTTTTGCAATTTAAGTTTCTAGAATAATAAAACTTTTGTCGTGACCCTTCAGTTATACTTGCCCAGTTTAGGATATGTTCTTATTTTCACGTGTAATTCTGTGACGACACTTTAGGTTCGGCAAAGGATCCTGTTCAGATACGTTTTGCTTTGAACTGGAAAATAATGTTCTACTTGATTGTTGTATTTCTGGATATAACCCGAAATATTTTTGTTTGGTCTGCAAAACTGAGTTTCTGTTCAACAAATTAAACAACTGTTTTCCAACAATATATATTAAAGTTAAAGTCAGCATGTGTGTTAGGGCCAGCGCGGCGGGTGGTCTAGGGGTTAAAGTCCCAGGATTTGAAACTAGACTCTCAGCGGCAGTAGGTTCGAATCCTCTGCCCGTCGGAAATTTTTCTGAATAAGTTATACCCGGCGTGTCCATGGATGTTGTGTGTGGTGTGTATGTTGGGTTGCATGCCTTTCAGGGGTGGGGCATGTTAGACCGGTTTATAGCACTTAGTGTGCTGAGCCCGGGTAAGGGAGTGGGATGGGAATCATGCTCACGCACGGCCTCATGATTCTTTTAATAAAAAAAAAGACCACAAGAAAAAAAAATCAAAAAATAACAAAAAGTGGTCATTACATAACAACGTTACAAACATTATCAAACGTGGAATAAAAAGTTGCAAAGAAAGCTTTAACAAATGTTTTAAAATTATTATAAAAAAATATAGGAAAAAAACAAGAAACTGATTTTTCAATTATTTTCAGTTTTCATGAGACATTTAGATTGTAGCAGGTATCTGAATGATAAGCGTAAAATATAGAGACTTTTCTAAATTGAAATAATTTTTATTTCTTAAGGTAAGCGAGAATTTGAACCAGCCTGTAGAAGTTTTGCCAATCGGTAAAGTACACGAAGTAATTATTTTAGTTTATTGATACGATTTCAATATTTTCAAAAATAATTCTGGTACAGTATATACTCTTAGTCTATTTTAAAACTATTACATAAATACACACACACATATATTTATACTACAATATTACAAAAATAAATAAAATTAATTTAAACTTGAATTGCTGACAATTGCAATTATTTAATTAACAATTAAATAATTATCAACTTCTAGACATCTCTTTGTCACTGTTCAGTTCTTCTTGAATTTCCTCTAAAGTTTTTCCTTTGGTTTCAGGAACAAAAATGATTATAAAAACAACACCTAAAACTCCACAAACAGTAAACACGATAAAGGGCACATGTAAACCGAACTCGTCTTTAGTAAACTGGAAAAACTTGGACACTATCGTTGTGACTACACAGAAGTAAACATCCATAAAGCTGACTGCGAAAGCTTTTACATTTGTTGGAAAAATCTCCCCGACTATCACAAAAGGAATGGTTAGCATTCCTATACTGTACATGATTACAAAAGCAATAAGGGCAACGATGGATATTAACGTTATCGAATCTGTCTGAATACTTGTTACATTTTTAATATAAAAGTAGCAGCTTTCCACGAATAATGCGACGGTGGCCCCACTTAAAGAAACAATCATTAAAGGCCTCCTTCCAATTTTGTCGACAACAACACTAGCAAATGTTGAGATTATCAGTTGCATGCCAAAATAAACTATCGAGTGTAAGGTGGGGGAAACTCCATTTCCAGTTTCCTTAAAAATTATTTGAGCATAAAATATGAAAGCATTCGCGCCACAAAAGTGTTCAGCTGCTCGTAAACCTATAAGCATAAGAAAAGCTTTCCTGTTGCTCTTCACAGTAAATAAATCTAAATATCTTCCACTACTTGATGTTTGTTCTTCAATTGCTTTTGTGAGCCTGTTCAGTTCGTCTTCGATATCATCCCTTCCTTTGAATATTTTTAAACTGCGTCTGGCTTGGTCTAAATTGCCTTTTATAATAAAATAATAAGGACTTTCAGGCATGCATGAAAATGTTAGCAGTACCAGTAGCGGTACCACCGACGACACCAAAGCAGCGGTTCTTATGCTCAGGTACGACCCAATTATATTTATTAACAGCATTCCAAATATATGAGCAACTGTTATAGTGGACCCTGTGAATCCCCTAATTTTTGAATCTGATATTTCGGCTAAATAAATACAAACAGCAGGAAATACCAATCCATTGGCTAACCCAGCTACAAATCTTGCTAAAAGTAGTAGTTCGACGGATTGAACGTAAGCTACCATTATCCAACTTATAAAGAATGGTATCGATGATACTAATATGATGTTTTTTCGCCCAAACTTGTCCAGAATGACTCCATCTAAAAGTGCGCCTAGAATAGCACTGAGAAGGAACACTACTGCAAGCCAAGAACCTTCATCATTTGTAATAGGAATGTACGAGTCATCTTGGAGAAGTTTTGGTAAAGATGGAGAGGGCCACGCGAAAAACATTCCGCAGCAGACTAAACTTAAGGTGGCTGTGGAAGTAAAAGAATACAAAGTTAAAATATTGTAATAATAAGGAAAACAAAAAAGTTAACATCTACACAAATTTATATTTGCTAACTAACAAATTTTTTTATTAAATATTAACTAACATTAGGACAAGATATTAAAGAGGTGTTCGAATTTTACACAAAGCTGTAGGTACCCTCTGTCTAGAATGTTGTTTTTGCACACGAGCTAGACTCAGTCCAGAAAAATGATGTACTAAGAAGGTGAGTTTTTATTGTTTTTGGTACTTTTCAATGCTGTGGGTCGCTAACGAGTAGGACTTAACGTGTTTATTAAATGCTACCTCAACAAAATGCACGTACATCTTTTTTCAATAATGGCATAAAAATAAATACATCATCGTTTGGTATAGTGCACAACACATTTTAATTTTCCTAAACTAAAAAGAATTATAGACAACTACCAAAAAGCTTTTACCTCTGAATACATTTTTACTTTCACATACTTCCAGTGGAGTAATCAGCGATTTTAAGATTTTGATGGAAATACACGTTCGAAACACAAAAAACAGCGGTAAAAAAATCTGTTTGTATATGTTTGTTGCGCAACTCATTCCAATCTCAGAAGTCATTGAAGCGATTTGAACGAAACTTAGTTAAATACAGGGTGTCCAAGAAAAGAATGTCATAATTTATACAGTGAATTCCTAAAAATACAACGAAAAGTCTTAACACATTGACTGCCATATGGCTTACAACACATTTTGCGTTATGCGCCATCTGGTGGCAGCAGACCAAAAAAGAAAAATGTCTCTCTAGGCCATGAATGCCACTCGATAGTACCTGTGAATGGTTACCATGTATAAACGCCATTTAAAAAAAATATATTTTTTAGCTGTAAATACACAAAGAAAACCGAGGTGGTCTCCACACGCGACACTGGTACTTATGTGCATGAGTGCGCCGACGCGGCCTGTCTCTCGGTCGAGTCGATCAGCATGCGCGAAACCATACTTTCGACAATTTGACTGCAATTGTTTTTTTATTATGTTTTATAATTAGTTTCGTTATGTTTATTGGCTTAAGAAATACATGAAATAAGTCACTGTATGTGTATCATTAACATTTTCAATATTATACGTTTTCAAAGCCGAAAGTGTTTTTTTTTAAACTGATGTGTTGCAGACCAGTTAGACTACCATCTAGCCCCTTGGACTTACAACCAATTCTGAATTGCGCAATATCATATATTGGCTCGCATATGTGCGAGTGTGATATTTACATCGAGATTTGCATTGTTAAAGCCGATTTTTTTATTGCTAATAAATTGCGTTCAATAGAAAACAGCAAATCCTGTTTTTTAATTTATTACCAGACTTGCGTGTTAGTATGCCGTCAATCAGTGAGTGAATGCAAATTTGTCTTCGTATTTTTTCTTTAAAAATATAACTGCTCTTAACAAATAACCTCGCGTAAACAGCTAAACGCAACAACAGTGTTCGGCGGTAGGTCCAAGGGACTAGACGCTAGTACCAGTTAGTACGCAACCTCGGTTTGTTCATATAGGTAAAAGTATGCTGGACCGCGTAGCTGGCGCCAGGATCTTGAATACGCGACTCGGTCTTAGAGACCGAGGTGGTGGACACGGCGAATATAATGTTCAGTCTTGTAAATCAAGTTGGCATTACAAACAAGTAAATTCTTGGTTTTATAGACCGAGATGGCAGTAAATGTGTTAATAAACATGGGTCTCTTTTTACTCTTTTTTAAATAATTTTCTGACATTTTTTTAAAGTTTTTCTTAACACATTGACTGTTGACTACCACATTCGAAAAGAAAACAGTCCCTGGGGCACAAGGCATTTTTTTGCTAAAAGGTTTAAAATGGTCTAGGAGACGAGTCTGATATAAAAAATGTGAAATTTTGATTTAGATCCGATGAATACTATCACGAATTATTTTTGATGCACGTGGCCTTGTGATTCATTTGGTACACGCCGCGTGCATTACATGTCAAATATGTCAATTATTTTGCAGTTTTACCACTGCTAAAAACAAAGTTCATTTTTTAGCTTGAAAAATAAACACCTTTTTTGCAGAACTAGGGTGTATGTACTTCCCTGCACTCAACAAAAACAGTTAAAACTAAAAAAACAATGTACTATGAAAAAGTAAGCAAAACTGCGCAGACCAAGCATAAACAATTGCTTCTAGGGACACTATCTACAAGCTCCCTATGTTACAGCACGATACCACTCTGCACTCGAATATATTTTTGCAAAGTGTCATAAAATTGTTTCGTGTAGTAGTTTTAAAATCCGCGACCACTCATATTCTACGCTTATGAACCGTACTTAATTTTATTTTAATACTACAAAGGCATTAATTGCAGCCGACCAAATAAATAATACGTATCTAAACAAGCTCGCATAAGGTTAAACAAATAGATTTGTTGTTGTTCTAAAAGCCCGTAAATAACTCGTTTTAAATTGCATATATGCATGCGACAACTATATATTTAAAGGAATTATGCCGAGATTTATTATTAATTGACTGCCCCATAATTTGAATACTAGATTAAATACCCGGACACTGTTGATGATTTAATCAGGTATTGTAATCTTATAGTAATTAATTGTTCGGTCTACAATTTTATTAAAATATAATAGTCTAGAAAAATTTAAAGTATGAGAATATACAAGCGAATTGTCGGATTATGTTAAGGTTATTGATCAATTTTATTAACGCTGTACAAAGTCTACAATACGGTATCAAAATTTTCCCAATGCCAAGTTTGAAAGCTTTAATAGCTCATCGATGACAAATGTTATTATTTAAAACCAAATGCACCAAATGTTAAAGGTATTTGATGCATTTCGACATTGACACTTCTAAATAGGAAATTAATGTTCATATAGCAAATGGTGTTACTACAATTGTCACTTAATAATAATCGGCTCAAAACAGTTCATCATGATGCACTTTGTAATTGTAACTGTAATAATTTCCTACATGCTTGACAAGCTTACAAGTGGCGCTCCAGCCTTCAATTGAAATATTTTTAATTTCTTTTTTAACTAGTTGACATTGGTTGATTTATTTTAAATAGATATTTCACTGTGCATAGTTTTTGATGTTGTGTTAGTAGATTTATTCAATTGGATTTAAATTTTGCGTTTTGCAGGAGCGTTACCATATTAGTATCTGCAAAATGATTCTCAAAGAAATTGAATAGATAAGCGACGCACTTCGCCTAAACTTTCCACACTTTAGATATCGTTACTTATCATATTTTTAAAAGTATTTTTGTATCAACGACTTACGTGTCAACCCTATATCGCACCATCACCATAGTCATATTATAGGAATATACTGCATGATACTAAATTAGTGTAAATACTATAGAATGCTTTCATGTAAAAATAACTGTATACACTTTTTAAGAATCTTTTATTTCTTTTAACTGCACATATAAACAGAGAAAGTGCTAAAGCAGCCAGTTATGCGCGGTTCGAATGTGTGCTTTGTTTTACGGAATATCTTTCACAAGCTTCAGACAGAGATGTGAACTGGCTGTGCGCTAAACTTTACCGGGAATTTTGTTAAAAACTGAATGTTTTCTGTGACAAAAAAGCAGTTATTTTACATCAGAAAAAGATTCTTCGGGATTAAGAAAAACGTTATTTTTTCAAAAATTTTGGCGTGTAGTAAAATTATGTTAAAAAAACACTTTCTTCACTTGTGCAAATAACTAATATTCGTTGAAATGAAAAATAAAAATATTTCTAATTTTTTCATTTTTTGGTGAATAGCCAATTAAAGTGTAAACAGGTAAACGATCACAAGAATACCTTCCCGAGGTGTCTTCTCAGTGGAAAGTTGTTATTATTATCATTTAACAAGTTCATATCGATTTTTGAAGTTAAATTTCATAAATTTTAAAAAAAGCACCAAATCAATAGTGGAGGCGGCCGAGGGAAGATCGCTTGCGCGCAGGTCTACTATTCGACATGCGTAGAATACGAATCTGAGCTTCTTTTTTTGAGCGCGTCTATACTGAAACTATGTTTTTGAAGTAATTATCTGGTTTTACAATATCTAGAATTTTGCAATTACGAACAATGTTTATCCGTTGAAAGCTGAAAAACAATTTAAAAAATAGTCGTTTTTTGCAATAAGTCAATGAAATTGTTCGGGTAAACGAATGCCACATGCGTAGAATACAAACCTGAGTTTCTTTTTTGAGTGCGTCTATACTGAAGTAGAGCACCCCTCCTAATCCCCTTATTGTTTGCAAGAATTATGATGTCAGGTATTTTGTAATCGCAAACAATGTTTATCCGCTGAAAGCCGAAAATACGTTTTGCAGTTTTGGCAATTATTTAATAAAACTGTCCAGGTAAACGACCAAAAGGAAACACTTTATAGATTTGTTCCAATGGTCATTTAATATGTCAAAATTCCCGAATTTTTATTAAATCAAAAAATTGATGTATACGAAAACCGCACTTGCGCAGATCGGCTATTCGATATGCGTAGAATACAAATATGATTTTTTTCGAGCGCGTGTCTGTTGAAATATAACACCCCTCTCCACTCTTTCTTTTTTTTGACGGACCAATCTTGTATTGTTGCGGTTTTATCCGAGTGTGGTTAACAATCTATTAAACCTACTTTCGTTTTTTATACAAATACACACACAAACACCATGGCGAAACCGCTTTTTTTCGGTATTCTAGAACTCTAAAGAACGGCCGTAGCTCAGTGGTAAGAGCGCGGGCTACCAATGCAGCGGATCCGGGTTCGATCCCGGGCGCGGTCGTTCTCCCCCGCAAGGCAACGGGAAACCAGCGAGGTGGATTTATCCCCAGAAAAACCTCTGGAGAAGAAGTGCATGCACTTCCTGTGGTTCGGAGCCCACGTTAAACTGTAGGTCCCCTATGTCTATCGCCGCGAACTCTAAAATGTACATTTTTATCAAAATCTCTCCCCTCTAGCTATACTCAGTACTAGCGAGGAAGGTAAAAACTGAAAATTAGTTTATCTTCTGTCTTCGAAGTAAAACAGTAAACTGTTGTAATACGTGTACAACTTTCTAGTGAGAATTTCTTTGTTTCTGTTTCTACTAACAACCAAGATATAATTTTACTAATGATATGTCCCTCACGTAGGACACCCTGTATACTACTTGCTAGTTTGTTGTTGAATTTAATCTCGTAACGACATAAAACATTCTTTTTTCATTAAAACCTCTCCATTTTACAAAACTAATATCGGAATTGGAATTTTCGAAAAATTTTGCTTTCTGAAAATTACACAAAGAAGCACAAATTAATCTAAACATAAAAAGTAAAGCAACAAATTGTACAGAAAGAGGTTTTTCGCTAAAGAAAAGTACATACCCGTAAACGTGGCAAGATACTGATAAATAAGTCCATTATTGTAGCGTAATGAAAATTTCATTTTTGTTTTGCAAAACTCAAGTTTGAAAATAATTGAAATACAAAACCAATATTATGAGGCCGTAACAAAATCCAAAAACTCAAATTTTACATAAAATCCACCTTTTACTAGCAATGCACTTCAAAAACTGTAGTTCGCTATTTAAGAACATCCATCACCTAAGTTGAAGGGGTAATGTTATGTGGTCGGGTGTAGGGGAAATGCTACTAAAGCAGGGAATGGGTTAGAACATATCAATTAAATAAGTGGGGATTTACTGCGATGCATGAAGGAAAGGAAGCTGGAAAAGAGGTTATTGCGGCGTACGTTATTTCAAATTTAAGTATCACATTATTAATAAGTACCAGCTTAACTCCGTTGAAGTTTATATTTAATATTAGAAGTAAAAAAATAATTAATAAATTCAATAGGTACAGCTGTTGAAGTTATTAATTATTTAGCTTATAATATTGAAATATTTATTTAATAAGAAACAAATTTTCCCGTTTTCTTTGTACTTAATTCTGTACTGGGGATTAGTAAAGATTAGTTAAAATTATTCTTTTTAGATTTAGAGGTTGATTTATAAGTATTAGTTTACATTCATTGAAATTTCGTTATTTCACTAGTGCTAGTGGGTATTTTGTGTTAGTTTAACTTATATCAGCATTCAAATTACTGTAAATTAACAGCCTCGATGTCACCTATTCGTTGTGGATGAACCTAAAGCTTAACTTGCCTGAAGATTGCCTAAATCGAGGCTGAAACATGTCGCAATGAGTAATAAACGACCATTGGATAAATAATTTACAATGTTAGGACTCTTGTTTTATTGTTCCTTTATTTTCAATGTGATGTTTTCAAAATAAATCACTTTAGTTTAATGTTGTACCATTAAGTTTTCTTTGGATAGTCCCGTTTAAAAGTTCTGATTTTATGCAAGGCTAGAAAATGCAACTCTGCTACGATAGTTAGTATTTCATCATAATCAAGCAGCTTTTTATACTGTGTTGCAACAAATTTATGACTTACAAGAATGTATTTGATTACAACCTTGAAGGTTCGTTTAAAGCCGATATTCAGGTAATGTAAATTGTCTTTTTACTTTCCTGGTCGCTATAAAATTTTTCAAAATTAGGACAATAAACCTCATTGCGGCATTAAAAACTTTATACTAACTATCTTATTATATATACAGTGTGTCCCAAATTCGAGTCTCAACAGAGATACAAAGTCGGTTAAATAGAGAAAGTTATATTACATAATATTATGTAACATTAAGAAGTTTTTCAGATTTAGATTAATTTTGAGATATTTTGAGAAAACCAAAATTTTGAGTTTTCGTTTGTCTTCAATAATTTCTTTAATTTTTTATTTACATTTTACAAACATGCACATTATAAAAACCCTTTTTGGAAATACACTGGAAAATGTTCTCACAAATTTTTTACCTTTTATTTTCTTTGAGATACATGTAAAAATTTTTGATGATACGCTCATCAGATAGCCATATTTTTAAAATTTTTAATAATGTATAACAACCTACAGTGGAACTTTTCTAACTCGAACTTCTGTAACTCGAATTATTCTCCAAGTCGAATTTTTGTCTTGAACACTGATGTTTCGTTGTCTTTTTAATGTATTTTTAACTGCATAAGTCGAATTTCTATAACTCGAATATTTCTATAAGTCGAACTGATAGTTCACTCGTAACTCGATTTTTTTCCGGTAAGTCCCTGGTTACAAGTATTCGCTAAACATATAATTCGAATATTTAGTTCCTAGTTACGCACAGTGACGAGTATTTTTGTGGTATTTCTTAGACATGTTCAGTGACAACCAGAGTTTTCTCGCGCGTGGTCTATTTTTCTTCGAAGATTACGGGAAAGATAAGTATCAGTGGTAAAATTTGCTAGTACGTTGTGAAAGTACATTCATATCTAAAATGGCAAAGCGAAATTTAAAGTGCTTATCACTTAAGCAAAAATGTTTGTTAATTGCCGAGGTAGAAATGGCGGAAAAAAGAAAAAAGATATTGTTGCACAATTTGGTAT
This sequence comes from Ctenicera cuprea, assembly GCA_958336395.1. NCBI lineage: Eukaryota > Metazoa > Arthropoda > Insecta > Coleoptera > Elateridae > Ctenicera > Ctenicera cuprea. The sequence goes on along the minus strand of OY284495.1, from coordinate 20,472,595 downwards.
TCCCCCTAACACTTTATCGGCCCTTTAGAAAAACAAGGATGAACTTTTAGAAAAAATCAAAGACTATGGTGTTAGCAGTAAACGCAAGAGACTTACAACCTGTGTCTATGATGATATTGACGAAGCTATGATCAAATGGACAACCATGGCACGTAATAAGAATCTACCCCTGTCGGGAACGATAATTAGAGAAAAAGCTAAAGAATAATAAAACATTAATAAAATGGAAAAAGAAGTGCGAAGGAATGGGAGTCCCAGTGAGAGAAGACTACTTATACACCCTAAGTTTCGCGGACGCCCCGGTGGTCATCGCGCAGGACGAGGAAGATCTTGGTTATATGGTGAGGAAGTTAAGGGAAGAATACACCAGAGCAGGTTTGGAGATAAATTTAGACAAAACGGAATACCTAACAACAAAAGAAGGAAACATAGTAAACCTAGAAATAGAAGACGATATAACAATCAAAGAAACAAACAGATATAAATACTTGGGGGTTATAATAACAAATACGGGAACGTCAGAGGAAGAAATAAAAAACAGACTAGGACAAACGAGGAACTGTATAAGACAGCTGAACGCAGTACTATGGGACAAGCATATTACAAAAAGCAATAAAATCAGAATATACAAATCCATGATAGAAAGCATTATGACCTACGGTGCAGAAACCTGGACTGTAAATAAAAGAAACAAATCCAAGATTAAAGCGACAGAAATGGAGTGTTGGAGAAGATGCTGCAGAGTGGTACGAACGGACAGAATACCTACGAGGAGATAAGGAATAGAATGGGAGTAGAAATAGATGCGGTAACAATCATAGAGCAAAAAAAGTTAAAGTGGTACGGGCACGTAAGAAGAAGTGACGATAACAGATGGATTAAAAAAATAACAGAATGGAGTCCACTGGGAAGAAGAAAAAGAGGAAGACCCAGGAGATCATGGAGGGATGACGTGGATGAGGCGATGGAGAGTAGAGGACTGGAAGATGGAGACTGGGAAGACAGACAAGAATGGAATCTAAGGCTGAGAGAAGGAAGGCAGCGTCAGCTGTAGAAACCCTTAATATATATATAGCTAAAGAATTCGCAGATGCTTTGAGACATGAAGATTTTTTAGCTAGCCAAAAGGCGATATGTGGTGAAAGTGCTGCAGCGCATTTGCAATACTCGTTACCATTGGCTTCAAAATGTTTTGCCCAATTTAATAGGTCAGTAAACATGACATTTTTAATGCCGAGGAGAAAGGTTTCTTTTTCAAATGTTAACCAAATAAAACGCTTGCATTTAAAAATGAAAAATGTTATGGTGGAAAAAGTAGCAAAGAGAGAATAACTGTTATGCTTGGAAGCAATATGACTGGGTCCGAAAAGCTAAAATTGCTCGTTATTGGTAAATCAAAAAATCCACGCTGTTTCAAGGGTATCAAATCACTTGATGTGGATTACGAAAATAACAGAAAGGCATAGATGAAAAGTGAAATTTATGAGAAGTGGCTTTTAAAGCTAGATAAAAAGTTTCGTTCTCAGAAAAGGAACATTTTACTGTTTGTTGATAACTGTCCTGCACACCCAACGGATGTAGGGGATAAACTTAAAAACATCAAACTTGCATACTTTCCTCCCAATATGACCTCCTTATTACAGCCAATGGACCAGGGCATAATCAAAAATCTAAAACAACATTATAGAAAACGGAATGTAAAGAAAGTTTTGGTCAATATGGTGGAGGATGTCTCTACAACTGTGACGTTACTTGACGCAATTAGGGACCTCAGTAAAACATGGGATGTGAATGTAAAAGAACAAACAATTGCCAATTATTTCCGGAAAGCAAGGTTCGTTAAAGATGAATTGCTACAAGATATTGAATATTGGAATGAAGAAGATTTTCTTCCACTGTCCGAATTAAATGTTCTATGGGCTCCATATAGAACCGCAGCAAGTATGGATGATGTAACATTTGAATATTAGGTAAGTGTTGATGATGGTACATGTACAATGAATTATCCTACTGATGAAGATATTTTAGAAAGCATTTTAGACAGTCGTATTCCCAATGCAAAAGATATGCAATTCAGACACATTAACTGTAGTTTAAAAAGTCAAATTTTACGATAAATTAAAAGATTAAAGAAAATATTTTTTGTAGAATCAGACGAAGATGAGGACGAGGACGAACGCGAATCTAATGTCATGCTCACATTTGAACAAATTTATTCTTCGATTGAAAAGCTAAGAACTTTTATGGAGTCTCGAAATAATGTACCTCGTAATATTTTAAGTCTTTAAATAAAAAAATTACCGAACACTACTTTGGAATAAACAAATAATTTTTTTCGTATGTTTTTTGGTGTATTTTCTGTAACTCAAAGTTTCCCTTACTCGAATTTTGTTTTCTTGTCTCTTGAGATTCGAGTTAGGGAAGTTCTACTGTAATAACAATTATCGTAATTAATCAAACTTTTAGAGAAGAACCGATCTTTTTAAACAGTTTGAGGTATTAGTAGGCCGTAAGCGCTGCGGTTTTTTTCAAACCAGAAATTAAAAAAATTTTAACATTTCCGTTTTATGAACGTATTTAGGAAAAACAGTATGACCGAAAAATCAAACAATTCACTTATTTATTTTTCAGTGCAAATTAGCAAATTAGGCTCAGACACTAACAATAACAAATGAACGCGCATATATCATTGTTTTGTATTATTAAAATGAAGAAAAATGAACTGCGTCAATTTGAACCTTCTGGAAATCAGGAAAAATAACAACATTTTAGTTAAAAATTGAGTTAGATAAGCTAAAATTTACCTAAAATACCCCTAAAATATTTTAATTTGCATAAAATTTGTTTGTGTAAAAACTATTAAATGCATCTAACTTGATTAATCATAACCAGCTGAACACGTGGCCTTTGCCCAATGTTTTTGTTTTGATAACTTGTAACTGCCGCGTCGCCCTACCTAATAATTATATAAACAGTCACACAAATTAATAATTAAACTGTGTCGATATGTAAGGTAGGTATGGGCTAGTATAGCCAAAATAAATTTACGAATTAAAGTTATTTATTTTTATTGACATACTGTTTATCTTAAATACGCTTATAAAGTCGAAATGGTTCTTTGCTGAAGCGACCAATCTGTTGAGTAAAACCTAGATTATTTAAAGGGCACAAAGGCCACTAGTAGCCTAAAAAATCTAGGAAAAAAAGTCTCCGGAAAAAAAGTCACGGAATAAAAAATGTCCATGGAAAAAAAGTCCCCTGGAAAGAGAGTCTCTGGAAAAACGGTTCCTGGAAAAAAGTCTCCTGGAAAAAAGTCTACTGGAAAAAAGTCTCCGGAAATAAAAGTCCCTTGGAAAAAAAGTCCCCGAAAAAAAGTCGCAGAAAAGAAGTTCCCGGAATAAAAGTCTCTAGGGAAAAAAGTGTGAAAAACTTAAAAAAAGGTAAAACTCATGAAAACAGAAATGTTTTAATATAAAATAAAATAAGTTAAGATAAACTTGTTTTTTATAATGTTCATCGTTGATAGTTAGTTTATTAAAAAGCTTATATTTTGATTATACCGGTAAATTCAAGTTGCAAGTTGAATTGCTAGATTATTATTATTATTACATATAATAAAAAAAAGTGATGCAGTTTCTGGGCACAAAAGCAAAATTATCGACTTCCGGTTTAATTGAAAAGCGGTGCTATCTGTGGCTTTTGAAAAACACTTTTTTGTGACTTTCTTCATAGAGACTTTTTTTCGGAGACTTTTTTCCGAAGACTTTTTTCCTGGAGACTTTTTTCCGGGAACCTTTTTCCGGGGACTTCTTTTCCGTGACTTTTTTCCAGAAACTTCTTTTCCGCCTACCTAGCCTAAGTGCGGGGGGGCGCTTGTCTTCCAACCCTTTGCTAATCATCATCATCATCAAGTCAAAATGTAAAGAAAATTTTAAATTTTCGTTACGACAGGAATCGCAGTGATCATAGCCTACTAATACCTTAAAATTCTTATGATAAAATCATTATTTCTCTAATGTTTTGCTTCAATACCATAATTTTTATAAGTTGTTATACATCTTTGAAAAACACAAAAAGTGGGCTATCTGATGAGCGTATCAACAAAACTGATCTCCATAAAAAAGGGATAAAATTTTTGAGCAAATTTTCAACTAGATTGTTTAAAAAATGTCTTAATGATGTGCAAGTTTTAAAAATGCAAATGAAAAAATAACGAAGTTATTGAGGAAAAACGAAAACTTAAATTTTGGTATTTTATTTTCGAACAATCGTAAAAACTCAAAGAATTACCCCAACTTTAAATAAATTTTTAATTATTCATAAAATTATGCAGAACTTTCCACGCCTTCTTTACTTTGTATCTTTTATATCTATCGATTTTGGGACACTTTATTTTTCTATTTTACCAATCAACCCCACAATTTCTAATAAAAGTTTGTTTATTGCTATGTATCGTTTTATTTCAAAAAATAATTCTTCTAACAATAAAAAACGTATTTTGACACACAACATAACTTGTAAAATTCATAAAAAATATTTTAAATATAGAAATTAAAGTAAATAAAATACATACCCGTACACATAGCTAAATACTGATGTATTAATCCACTGTTCTTACACAGCACAAGTTTCATTGTTGCAAATTGAAAGATCAAATCAAAACAAAAATAACAGTGAGGGTGTTTATAAAAACAACAGTTTTAATTTACTCTTAAACAACTCACCGTCCTACTACGAATAGGCTTAGAAAACTATGGTCAGCTATTAACTTTAATTACTTATTGTTATCCGAAGATAAATTTAACTACATTTAACATAACAAGAATCTGATAATAAATAATAATAAAAAAAGACAGACATAAACAGGGCCTGGCAAATTATGCAATCAAACTGCTCCTCGTATACGCCCCGATATCTTTAATATCCAACACTATTTGCCTTATTCTTAATTTCTTTACCTCTCTTTTCTTTAGCTTTTTTTGTGTCCAGAACTTCCTAGGTGGTGAATTTAATAGCAATGTGCTCTTACTTGTTTGTTGTTCATTATTCAAGCGTAAATAAAAAACGAAGCACTTTGCCCGGACCTTTTTATGTTTTCAAAAATATTTGTGTATCAACCTTTTATGCGGCAATAAGATCGCATCATTTCTACCGCTCTAGCAAGAGCTTACATAGCTGTGGACATCCGCTGTTTCTAATTTGTTTTATGATAAGGAAATCGATTGTTTTTGTGTTTAGACAAAAGATTCTTTAAACAAAAACACCATTTACTCACGCGTCCACTATATAAGTTATATATTCGGTTGTATAGCGGACCGCTACAGTTTTCGATACAGATAAGCAAATTTGAGATTATACTGTTTCCTTGTAGTATTGGAGCAGAATCTGCCGGATATTACGAAAACAAATTCCAAAAAGGACGCATTGCGACGGGGTCGCAAAGCAGCAAATACCGGCGGGCAAGTCTTCACTACTTCATATATTTTTCTTCTATGGAATACTTTGGTCTATTTTCATTCATTTGTTTTCATGATTTAAACAATATTTTAAACTTCGTTTTCTTTCAATTTCGTGCTCCAATGCAAGTACATTATATTCACATTGACTTTTATTAAGTGTCTTGTTTATTTCATGGATGGTGAAGCCCAACTCTCCATCCATTTTTTAGGCGGCCTCCCAAGTGGTCTTGTTTCAGTCGGGTTTTTGCATATTTTCGCTATTCTTCTTTCTTCCATCCTGTCTCGATGATCATACCATTGTTGTTTTCTTTCTTTGACATCTGATTCGAATACTTGGTTTGCCGTGTCTCTATTGCGTAAGTTAACACAGATCGTAGTTCTGTTTTGCATATTTTTGTTTTGCTGTCACTACTTATGTATTTGTTTTGTCGTATGGTTTCTCTCGTAGCTATGTTTTCGGCAAAGTAGTAAGAATAGTGGTATGTTATTGCAGTCATTGTTGGTCTGTGAAACGTTAATATTAAAATACTTTTGAATATATGATATGTAATAATATTTGAAGTATTGGAAAACTGAGTTTTTAGTACCTTATAAAAATAATACCCTTTGTGTTCCGCTTGGGTTGTATAATCTCAGCTACAGCCATAGTCCTTTCAAGATGAGAAAAGTCGAAGGAATCCGGATTTAATATATAGAAAAAATTACAGAATCAATTTGTATACTTGAACATTAGAATATTACTCATATTAAGAATAGCACTAAGCACCGTACTGCTTTACTTTACGCGCCTCGACAGTCACTTCAGCCCAGTTTTGAAAATGTTAATATTGATCTAAAAGTCTTAAATAATGATAAATATGAAAATATAAATATGCTATTATATCTAGAACAAAGCGGTTGATTATAGTGACTAAATACGGAATATGTTGATAAAAACAAGTGGGCACTTTACAACCAAAAAAAAAGATTTTTTTATATAACAATTAATAATCGTACTAATAAGCAAATCAGATATAAAAATAAACTCATCAACGACACTACGACAACTGGTGCATCACTGCATAAGTGCGGTGCATATGCACCCAACCATTGGAATTTCAAACAATTCCAAGCCGAAAGCTCACCCTATTTTTGCCGTCGAAGAAAATCGTCGTTGTTTATTCGGATTCCGCGAATTCTGTCTACATAGGCCACTTGCAGCTGGGTAATGTAATATCTATTGCATCAATGCTTGCCGTCTATGCAAACAAAATAGAATGTTTTAAAACCATCAAATCAGTGGAATGATTTTCCGTAACTTTTCGAGGTATATCAAGATATTTCGATAATTGCTAATTGGTGGATAATTGGCTCGATTCTTTTCATTCAAAATATCACATTACTAAGGAAAAGGTTTTAAACAGAACATACTTCAATCACAACGCTTAAGCGGTACTGAAATATTCACTTGCAAATGCAAAAACGAGTATGGCTCAGCTTCAAAACTAAAAAATAAAAGATGATACTTTAAAATCGCTATATGCATCGCACAACTCAGATGCGTGAAGTACATAGTTGAAAACCTCATTAATCAAGATTTTTCGTATCTATAGACAAATCCTATCTTATCTTACGAGAATAATAGGTGATAGAAATTTATAGTAAAAAATTACATACGATAAACGAGAAAAATGTTAGAAACACATGTTTCACTTTGACAGCTGCTACATCAAAACTTTTGGTTTTTACGAAACTTTATTTGTATATAATATAATCCTAAATTAGTTTTTGGTTTAGGAAGCACTAGCAACAAGATATTGCGGAAAAAGGTTTTTGTACGCCATTTTTTCAATATGGCGCGCGCGGCGCGAACGGACAAATTCAAAAGTTATTTGCGGGTAGCTCTATGTTTTTGGCCACCGTAGCTTGGACTAGGTTTCACTTTTAATTCAGTTATTTTTTGTTTTGTAGATGGAATTCTTACTCAACATTAAAATCTTTGGTAGCTCTTTATGACCGCACATAATATTCGTGTTATTTCGTTTTATAAAAATATCGAATTAAATTATTTACATCTAAATATTGCGTTTTGGTTTTGCTATTATATAAAAATTGACGCAATTATTGTTATTTAGTTTTTAAAAATTAATAATGTATTACACAAATAAGTTTAAACATTGTGCTAGTATTATAATACAATTTAGGAAAAATTATTTAAAAACAGCATTCCACAATTTCACTAGCGTTCGCCTTCAATTTTGACATACATATCTATGACAACAAATATGTACACTTCGCTGAAAACATTCAAATTTAACCAAAATCTATCATAAAAGCTGTTAACTTTTAATTGCTTCTGATTGTGCATATCTATATACAGGGTGAATAGAAAGTAAGGAACATCGATGCTACAGCATTAAATAATAACTAAAAAAGTTTCTAATAAAAGTTTTCTATCAAGTTTTTTGCCACAATTTGGCGGTTTTTATTTTTTTTTCAATTGTCATATGTTTTAGCTATGACGTCATCGACATTTTTTTTTTAAATGGCAACCTATACTTTTTATGGCATGACCAGTTAGTGCTTTTTATTCTCTATACAGCCATGTAATAATACATAAAGTTGCATAATAAAAATTTCAAGAAAAATCACGATAAACATTTATTTTTGTCACTGGCAACATTTTTCATCAGGTACACTTATTGCAAGATAAACAAGAGACAATAGCAGGTCCACAAATTAATAAACTAGTTTCAAATCATATTTAACATCGATTTAAGAAAGCAAATGTTCAAACTGTTCGCCATTCACTGCCTGACAGTGGGCAATACGATAAGAAAATCCTCGAACTGCATTTTGAACTGTAGCAGGTGATATTGCTCGTATATGCGCGCGGATACGAATTTTTAGATTTTCCAAATTGTCTGGTCTGTTTGCATACACTGTATCCACTGAAATCCAGCGGGTTTAGATCCGGAGATCCCGCTGGCCACTCAATATGTCTTCTTCTTCCTATCCACCTATCTGTAAAAATTCCATCTAAATATTGACGAACATGAATGCCATAATGAGGTGGAGCACCATCTTGTTGCAACCAAATTCTATCCTTCTGCGTGTCCGGATTTTCTGCATTTGGAAATAAAACAGCTAACGCGGGAACTAGTTCCAACCTCAAAAAATCCAAATACCGATCATAATTTAATGTGCCATCAAAGAAAAAAGAGCTAAGAATTCTGTCTCGTATAATTTCCGCCCACACGTTTACTTTTTGTGGATACTGTGTGTGTAATTCTTCCATCCAATGTGTCCAATGTGTCGCGACCAATAACGGGAATTGTGCCGATTTACAGCTCCATTTAAAGAAAATGTGGCTTCCTCGCAGAAGATAATAGAATTCACAAACTGTGGGTCGTTATTGCACCTGTCCATCATTTCTTCACCAAACTTAATTCTCCTATCAAAATCATCTTCTGATAATTCTTGAACAAGTTTAACCTTATAAGGATGAAATTTTTCTGTATATTAAATCTACATATTAAACGCCTTGACTGTCTTATGATTAGACTATAAAAATTGATCTTTGTAAGCTGTATGTATGTGCTGTAATCGTGTATACATCCGACCAGTTAATTTTTCCATGCAAATAAAAAGCTTAGATCCCTTTTCGAGTAAGCACGTTTTGTTTGTCTAATTGATCAGCAGTGTTTTAGTAAAACATTGTTTGAGCTATAGATACGGGGCCGCTCTAGGCAAGTTTAAAATAAAAAACATATTTCACTCATAAAACCGTTATTCAAGAATGCAATCGTGTGTTTAATGTATACAATTAATAACCACACTTTGTTGCTGTTTTGACAATTTTGAAGCCGTATGGATATGTGAATTGGTGAATTCAGAAAGAGGTAATATTTACTTCAATAAAGAAAACTAATTGTATATACCCTCGGGGGAGTTTGCAACCACTCGAAGGCCCATCCCCAGGTGGCGGATCGAGGTATGCCTTCCAGATATGTAAATAAAATGTTTCCCGCGGACCAACAGGCATGACATGACAGAGGGCAGGAGTAACTGTCATTACTGGATTAAGGCGGAGAAAAAGGACTTCAGTACGACTTAATACTAGAATATCATAAGCAAGGACCGGAGGGGACCCCGAAGGTCATGATACTGCGATGAGGAAGGCAGCGGGAAACCACCTCATTACATGTTCCTGTTTTCGGTTTGTGGTAAAAAGTCCTTAAAAAGACCTAAAATGAAAACGCTGAGAAATCTATTGATAGAGAAAACGCCGACAAACATCTTCTGAAAGAAGAGTTTGGTAAAATTAACTTACATTACATACACATATTTCCTGGAAAAAATTACAGCTAATAAAACATCCCCTAAACAAAAGCACGTGTATTTTCTTGCTCGTGGATCACGGTGTAGTTAATAAAGAAGAGCTTTCTATGAAAAAGATAAGTGTTCTTTCATTGTTGATGAATTTATATCAACAAGGGTGAACTTAGTTTTGGAATTATATGCAAATGTCTAACAACATTTTTTTGGGCGTATTTATTAGTTTCAAAAACATTTTGCAGATCTCTGTTACGGCACTCACTTGGAAATAGGGAAAACTAATCAGTTCAGCTAGTATCTTTCGGCCTGATTTTTAAATAATTTTTTTCTGAGGCCTTGAAAAAGTTTTTTTGTTGGACGTTTTTCTTACTAGAGTTTTCTTTTTGACATTTTTTTACGTTTTTTTTTCGGGTTTTATTCCAAGTTTCTTTTTCGGGCTTTCTTTTCCCCATAGAGTTCTTTTTTCGGAATCAGTTGTCAATCCCGATACCGACTCAGCGGAGGTAGCATTCAGAGTTACCAAGAAAGACACGGGGCGTAGCCCAAGGGTTATGATAGTTTTCAATTAAATAACGATTGTAAAAACAGAAATTAGTCAAGTGGGCTTTGTATACCGTGGTTGTGCCGATCTTATCTACTATAGCATATGCGGTGCATACGCTATAAGGAATAGGATCGGCGAAACGGTATATTTGGTATATGCTATACTGGATAAGATCGGTAAAACAGTGGCATCTAAAGCCTTAACTCAATAAACACTTAATTGTGTTTTCAATTTTTAAAATACAATCTGTACAACTGAAGTATAATTGAGAATAATTGTGGTTTAAAGTACCTACTCTTAACATTTTAATGACTGATAAGCAACATAATGGTGGTACACGTTTTTCATGTACGACTTTTAATATAAAATTTTGTAAAACAATATCCACTTCTAATTATCTGATTAAATTGATGTCTATAAATATAGTCTAATTTAATTTCCTTTGTTCAGTAATTGTTCTCGCACACTTAATTATGAGACACTATATTGTAACTGCTATTATTCTTAGTTTAGGTACATCGTGTTTTGGTGCAGTACTACCAAAAGCTGGTAAGTTGAAATCAAAATATGAAGCACATTTTGATAATTTAAATTTTTTAAATTGTTTTCTTATTTATTAGGATGTTCAATATCTGTAAATGAACACCTGACTGATCCACAACCCTTGCTACTGCTTCAAAATGAAGCAGTTACCGATATTGAGGCATTTCCTCTTCCGGTAGAAGAAGATGGTACCTTGGCTTTTGAAAAAGGAGAAACAATCGATGTAGCCTGTCCTGGCGGTGCCGTAGTTATAAATGGAAAAAGCACAGGAAGTGTTGTAGTCGAAGCCACATGTGTTTCGGGAATAAATTTTATGCTGCAGAAAACTAGCGTACCTTTTACCTCCGTTACGTGTACAAAAGTTCCTGCCCATACAGCTCGTTACACAGGACAAAAATGCGCTACTAAATACAGGGAAATAGAGATAGGATTCAATATCGATGATCGTTTCATTACGCACATAACAACATGTTTTGATGATGTCTTGCAACATGTTGTGTACGCCCAGTCCATAGTGAGCTCCACTATCGCTGGAAACCAAGTAAACTATCCCAGACCAGGCTTTCAAGTAGGAAGCTTCTACAATGTAAAACCAGATTCTGTGAGCACTTTGTATACTCAAAACCAACAGAGGAAAACTATTAACGCCATTCTAGGTCTTTCCGAATCAGATACCTCTATTATTCAACCAAACAGTAATTTTTATTTGGCCACCGGACACTACACCCCGAAAGCCGATTTTGTATTTGGAGCGCAACAAAGGTTAACTTTCTACTATGTCAATGCTGCACCCCAATGGCAATCTTTCAATGGTGGAAATTGGAACACAATGGAAGGAAACTATAGAGATCTCGCAAGTAAAAGGGGATTCGATCTTACTGTTTATACTGGAGCGCATGGGGTTGCCACGCTGCCGGACGTTAATGGAAATGAAGAAGAATTATATTTGTGGATAGGCGATGGTACAAAACAAGGTATTCCTGTACCAGCAATCTTTTACAAAGTTTTGTATGAACCTATTTCCAAAGCAGGAATTGCTCTTGTTGGTTTAAATAATCCTTACAAGACGGATGTCAAGAGTGATATAATTTGCAAAGACGTTTGCGACAAGGTTAGCTGGCTTTCGTGGAAAAATCAGAATGTTACCCTAGGGTACTCATATTGCTGCGAAGTGGATGACCTCAGGAAGACCATAACTACTTTGCCTAAATTTACCGTAAACAAGCTGTTGGTTTAAAATAAAACACTTAACTATGTAAAAATAAGTGTATTAAAATAAATAAAAACGCAATGTTTTCCAGACTTTTCATTCGTTCAATAGGAATATTGTTACGAAAATAACTATAAACTAATTGGTTTTTCGCGCTTCAGTTTTCTCGCTGTTGAAATATTTTAGGATGTATCAACGACGAACTATTGCTGTTATTGTATTCATTTAAATTTTGGAAGTTAAAATTCATTTGTCTGCCAAATAACGAGGTTGGTGCGACAAGAAAGGAGGTGTTATCGATTTCAATACAGACGCACTCGAAAAAGATGTTCAGATATACGTTCTAGGCAAACCAAATAGCATAATATCTGCAGAAAGAACATATCCCTACTAATCTGCAGCCATCCCTATTAGCAATTGTCTTTTAAATCGTTACGTCTAGCTCCACGTTAACGTGGAGCGTGAACTATTTTTAGATCCACGCGAACACGTCATTTGCAGGCTTCGCGCAGGTGTAGATTAGGCGTAATTTATCAGTGAGTGAATGCAACTTTATTTTCGTATATTTTCTTTAAAGATATAACTGCTTTTAAGCATAACCTCGGGCAGACCGCAAAGACCAACAACATTGTTTTAAAAAAAGCAGCATATAATATTAAATAAACATTGGTCCCAACCGGAATTCGACCCATCAACTGTTTATGCAGTAAAACGCTGTGGGTCTGGTACGATTCGCCGTCGCCGATTGGCCGTCGCCGATTCGCCGTCGCCGTTTCGCCGTTGGCCCAGTTCGCCGTCGACAAATTCGCCGTCGGAACATTTTAAAGTTTTAAGTTAATACAAATAAAATGCGTCGTTTAATAAGAAAAATCATTTGTCATTAATTCAACATAACATTTATTATATTTAATATAATATAATGTTATTTACATTTCATAATTATGTGCTAAGCCCCTAAGATATTCTAGAATATCGGTGTTATCATCAAAATTCTGAACTAGCGATAAAATACGCTCGTCTGCATCCCTATATTTTTTAATTTTAATGGTGGAGAATTACCAGCAACAAGTTGTTCGTAATAAGTATCCCGTCCTCTCTGCACTTTCCGTAACCCCTCGATAAATTTCCAGATTGTTGGGTGATCCATTTCCAATTCCAATTGAAGTCTTTTATGTGCGGCCTCCGCATGGTTATTTATTCGGTCTTGTCCATTGAATGTTCTTTGATAAAGACTGTAATATTTTGTATTTTCAGTTTTTATAATGCCTAAATGTCTGCCTTTTTTTAGAAATTTTTTGTTCCGGGCTCTAATAATAATACTTACTGACTTGCGACGGCGAATCGGGTCGACGGCGAATCGGCTCAACGGCGAATCGGGTCGACGGCAAACCGGCGACGGCGAACCGGCGACGGCGAACCGGCGACGGCAAATCGTACCATTCCGAAACGCTGTACAGCCGCATTTCCATCTGACCCACGACGAATTTGCAGGCAGTGGCTAAAACACGTAACATAAACTTCTAAACAGTCCCACCGTGCAGGTGAGGTTAATTCGTCTGTGGCATCTTACTAAGCTTTTGTTTATGGGGGCCAATTTTGGTTTACGGAGACAACGCTCTTGAAAAAGTCCCAGAATAAATTTGCGGGAGAGACATTGCTGGAAAAACCACTGTACATCTGTATTAGTAGGAAAGGGCTTTCCCTGAAAAAGATATGTGTTCTTTTTTGCTGCTGATCGAGTTTGGACTTATATGCAAATCTTGTAAATTTTAAAACACTAGGGTTACACTTATTCTGAAACTATTTATTTGGGTTTTTTCCTGGGGTTTATTTAAAAGGGTTTTTCTATGTTAACATTTTCCTTGGGGGCGGTATTTTTTAGGTTTTTCGCCGAATGTACTATCCGGAATTACATTCGTCCGTTTTTCTCCTACATTTTCTGATCCTTACAAAATTTTGGTCACTTCAGTAAGCACTTCCGCTTCAGGGTACTAATTAATAATAAAACAATAGTATTAAAATTCCTATTTACTTTAAATAATTTCAGAAAGTAATTTGGACAAAATCATATACCTAAAACGAGTTTACGCAAATCGCGGCATTAAAACCCTTGATCTACCTAGTTGAATTTTCTGATCAGTACTAAAAGATTCTCAACTTGTGTCTTAGATGCAGTAAAATTTAGGGTGTATTGTCCTCTAAGTGTTAGCTGATACAATTTGCTATTTGTTTGCGCGTATTCTTAAATTTCAAAGTATCTTTTGCTACGAACATAAAAAATCGAATTATTTCCCTTTGATTAAGTACAGCAGCTACTGCACTGAATGCGACGCACTTCGCTTTGACTTTTCTATACTTTAGATATTGGTACCTATCGTGTTTACCAAAGTATATTTTATGTAAGAGCGATCAAATAAAAATTTAATCGCTGTCGCCTGCGAAACAAACACGTCATGTCGATGATTAGTTTGCAAATCATGAAGCTATCATCATGGTTGCGCGGTTTATTATTTTACTTTAATTACTGATATTTAGGTCTAAAGTCTCAAGTTGGCGCGGTTAGAATGCCCGATCAGCAGAGTTAAGCATAACTCAACACGGCGCTTGGTGCTCTCGGAATGGCATTCTAATAGGTAGTCCCGGCTGTTACGATTATGTTATTAAACCATTAAACGTTAAAATATGGCGTTATTTTTAAATTTAATCGGGCCGGCGGGTGGTCTAGTGGTTAAAGTCCCAGGCTTTGAAACTGAACAAGTTAAATCCGACGGGTCCATGGATGGTGTATGTAGGTGTGTATGTCGGGTCTTCAGGGGTGGGGTGCATGTTAGACCGGTGTATAGCACTGAGTGTGCTGAGCCCGGGTAATGGGGTGGGATGGGAATCATGGGGTCGTGCTCACGCACGGCTTCAGGATTCTTAAAAAAAAAAAAATTTAATCATAGTTTGACCTTAAGCTTTTTTAAAGAGAATAAAATGTGCAATTCAAAAATATTACAAAATATAGGGCGTTGCGTTTAAAAAAGGCATTTTAACAAATAACTCGAAAAGGCGATGCGCAATTGTTTTTGTTTTAACCATCGTAGCCAGAAGAAGAAGTTACACGTTTTTCCTAATTTAATAAACTTTGTATCTTTAAAAATAAAAAGTTGGCAATAGTTATAATTTATTTTAATTTTTATCTAATACTTATTTTAAAAAGTTATTTTTAATTTAAATTTAAATATATTTTATGTTGCTTTGTTAAAACTACTTTTACGAACGAACAAAATAAAATGCCGCTTAGAAATGTATGTAAAAAAACGTATGTAATGTAACAAATCCTCAGAGATTTTCATTATTTTAGAAAATTGAAAAATTACACTATCGTGGTTGCTATATTTAAAAATTAACGATTTCATGTATTGTTTTTGTTGCGGACTTCTTAATAAAGAAATTTTTCTACGACTATTTTAGAATATAAGCATTCTGATACAATTTGTAATTACGGAATTAACTACATTCTTACACTTGTTATAGAATACTTCATTCTAACACTGTTCTGAATAATAATGGTTGCGTCTCTCGTCAATCAACTGTTTTTATGTTTTTTCGACAGTTACAAACAAAGAGTATTTCAGTTAGGAAACTTAAAATTTTCTTATTTTCTAAATTTAATGACCTTAATAATTTATAGTCGTAGAAAAAGTATAGTTTGTAACACGTTTGGAATGGCTATTTCGCACTCATGGACCGCCCCCTCGCCTTTCGGCTCGGATGACAAACTTTCCACTCGTGCGGAACATGTCATATTCTAAACTGAAACCGGATTAGCTTCTGTTAAAGGAATACATGATTTGGAAAGTATAGGCTTAATTATTATTATTTCATATCTGGGACGGGGAGGGGAAGGTATGTTGTTCTTGCCTATGGGCGCCAAAACTCTTACGATGGCCCTGCCGATAACCACGGCTGGCGGTTGCTTCAGCGTAATGTCGTTGGTCCGATTCGCATTACCTAAAAATACTCGCTCGATTAGCGCGAGCTGCGTATGGGCATGATTGTTTGCTTTTCTAGAAAAAGATTCCTTAAGATTAAAGAAAACTAAAAACGGAAGCACAAATTCGTCCGACAAAATTTGGGTAGTAAGGTGAAAATTGCCTTCTCTAATTTTTGCTGCAGCTAGAAATTAAGTCGTGAATCGTTGGATTTGACATAAAGTCTTCTATTAGATTTAATTTTCAGGTTTATAAAATTCAGGTTTGAAAAAAAAATGCTAGAAATAAAACTTCCGCTTTTGATATTGGATTTTGGAAAAGCTTATTCTGTCGATCAATTTTTGAGATACTTCTACATTCCATAGATCATCAAATTCGGACTATCAGTTCTGGATTTGTGAAGCGTCACACACACCCACAGATAGCCACTTTTAACAAAACACTGTTTTGGGATTTTGGGGGTCCAAAACATCGAAACGGTCGAAATCTGTAATTCTAAAACTGTCTTGAAATCAATACTTCCCTCTACTGAAAGTATAGGAAAGTAAAAACATGTTTATTAATGGTATAATTTTTTTAAGACACCAAATTATGTATATATAAAAAAATATGATAAAATGCTATAATATAAATGGAGTTTGAATTCTCTGGTTTAAAAATCGCGACCATCATAAAAACTTTTAATAGAAGTTTGATTTTCCCCGGTAGTGTTGAAGAACAACCTTGCACCTTATTTATCGTTGTATGTTTTTAAATAAATATTTATTTGAGATTGATTTCAAAAGATTATGTTCTCACTTCTCTTGGCATGCATTCTAGTTTTTCCCCTGAATTATATTTCAGAAATGGAAAGCATTACTTTGCGTTTGTATTTATCCGTTCCTTAAAATTTCCATTGGATATCTCCACGAATTCTTTTCTTTTTTCTTACAAAAAGTCAGTGACTGCTTAGGAACAAAAACTGGTTAAGGACGAAATCAGTTAGTAACAACGCCAAATCTTAGATCACTTTAAAATTCATGGAAATTATGTTCATAAAATACAAAGGTTAAAATGCTTATTAAATGAAATAAAAATCGATAAATAAAAAACTGCAGTAACTCCTAATATAAAAAAACCTCTTGTTTGCTAGTAAAAAACACAAAGTTTGCAAAAAGGACTAGTTACTAATTAAAAATATTTATTAGTTTATTACATTGACATCCTGTGATAAACTAACAAAAAGAAAATTATATAACAACCTGATTTTAATATCATTAAATTAGCGAATATTAATATAGTGACATAATACAGAGTCTGCAGATACATAATCTAACATGTGCATATTAATGACGCTTGTTTGCATAGAAACAGTAAAGACGAGCTGCGCAAACTAAGAACAAAAACCATAATTGATCAAAACCGTAGTGACTAAATTTTCTGAGAAATTGTTGAGGTAGCTACTGATAAGTAAGAATAAATAATGAATACATTTTATGTTTTATTAATTGAATCAAAGTCTGCTTAACTTTCGCTTTGTGGTATTCCTCCGCTTAAGCCATACTTAGGCTAGTAAACGCCCGGCTCGGATGGACGTTGTCGCGCATTGACGATGTAAGTGCGCTTTGACGTGACATTTGAGTGTACGGAAAAAGCGTATTATCTATGCTAGCTAACAGTGACCCGCAGTTGAAGAGAGATAATGCAATCATTTCTGTTGAATCATACAATTCAAAATACATTTTTAGTGAGAACAGGCTAAGAAATTTTCCTTAGACCTTGCGTGTTCAGCACACATTTCTTTTTTTAATATACAAATATATCTTAATCTACGGTTTCCATCATTTCAAGAAAATACATTTTTTGTCATTTGTCATTACCGCAGTTTTGTTTTTAACCCAACTCTACACTTGAATTTTATTTAAATTTTATCTTTAATTTCAAAAATGGTTATTTGTTTGCCACAACCGCTCTTTTTAGTACTAAACCAGAAAAAGCTGCAAACCAGTGCATCGCAACAACTTAAGAAGCTCTGTGACTGGTCACAGAATAATTATGGCAAGCTGACGAAGGCCACCCGCAGTACTTTTTTCTGCGTCTAATAAGACTTAAATATTAATTAAAAAATTTAAATTTATATGCAATTTAAAAAAAAGTTTAAACATTTCCAGCTAATCATTACTGAGCATAGAACAGAAATAATCTACGCTTACATGTAAACATGTCGTGCTGAATCCTCTCCGAAACGTTACGTAGTTGTTACTGTGTGCAACGTTTTCTTCAATTGGGGAGTTTGTCCGAGAATGATTACACAATTGCATGTCAAATTAATAGTTATTTAAGTAACAAGGAATGTAAATACGTAATAACATTCGAGGTAGGTAAATACGAGCCGAGGCGAAGCCGAGGCGAAGCCGAGGCTTGTGACCTGCGGAGAATGTTAATAGTCGATACATTCCGTGTTACTTATTAAATTTTTCACGCTACAGGTAGAAATTTAATCATATTTTTAAAAGTTCGTTTTGACTGCTGTCATCGGAATTATTTTTTAAAAGCCCCATTATTCTAAGTTGCCTGTGCTTGTTGAAATAAAATATTGGAATCTGTACCTCGTTGCCTTAATTATTATCCTAGGAATGTAAATGACACTATTAAGTTCTGTAGTCAAAGGCAAAAAGTAAACGAATGTTATTGGCCATTTTCATCTTTTGTAGCTATGGATGTATCGCCTATTTACCTTGCCTGTTGCGTGAAAAAATCATTTATCTTAATTTTAGACAAATTATCATTCTGTTTCTTCAATTTAAATAATTCTTAATCAACCATTTCTTTCCATCAACATAAGCAACTGTGGTTATGTAAGGGGAGATAATAATATTTGTGATCGGTGGCAAGTGCATAACAACATAGTGGTGCATAAAGCATGATGGTACGTAAATCTATATTTTTTCTGGACTTTATAGTTTCGTGAGTTTTTTCGCCCCGCTCTAACTCACGTTCATATATACAAATATCTACCTACATTCTCTAAAATTGGAAAAAAGTATTTCGTTTAATTACAGAAATTTTAATATTGACAGTATAGCCGCCGACTACGTGGTGGCTCTCATAGGAAAAATATTATAATAAAATGCTGTGAAAGAATTGAATATCATATAAACTTGGGCTGTTGTAAGTTGTGACAAAAAATGAGAAATGGCATATACTTCCTCCGCACTAGATACACAATTAATATTTCGTTTTTCATAGAAGTTTTTAAAACCTAGCGCGGACAGATCGAGTTACTAAGGTAAACTGATTGTACTAAGCAAAGCAGTGAGTGAGGGTTGTATTCGAACCACAGCGGTGAAGCAACAATTAAGGTTGCCAAATTTGGCTTTACTTCACCAAATCTATGAGTCTGATTCTCAGCACTTCTACCCTGAGTTATTGGAGCGTCTTTAATAAACAAAGACACCTTTCGCGGGCTAGGGTTGTAAATTTTCCCAGGCGATTTGCGGGTGGTTGGAGGCCGCCGATTTAAGCAAGTGAAAATGAGCTTCAGGAAGGAGTGGCGTGGTTGCTAGTATTAGGGAGCTGTAGAATAAGAGTTCACTTTGCTTGCTCACGCCCATTCTTAACGTATCGGCCTAGGGGAATTGTGATTTTAACCATTCGATGCTGTTAAGGTATCGGACACTGTGATCAGACCGGCTACCGACCTATCTGACTACTGCAAGTAGCCTAACTGGTAAGGGCCGCTTTAGTTGTTCCAGAAAGTGCAACCAGCGACTTTATTAACTGGTACCACTGGAAACAAGTCTGAGTCCGCAAAGAAATATCAGGTCCTTTGTGGTGGCAGTGGTAAGCACGTGCAGGCTAGGGTCGTCTGAGTGCGGCTCAACGAGATAGTTGCGTTTCAGATCGGGCACTGATATGCAGATTCAGTAGATATTTAGGTAATCTATTGCCACCAGTGGGAACTTAGGACTCGCAACCTGAAGTCATGATTGGTAGCTTGTTTTTTTAATTGTCGTTAACTGGAGCAAGCGCACTGATTGAGCGTAACTCAAACCGACCTGAAAAAACCATGGCGGATAAAAGTTGCTAGGTGCGCCAAGTTAAATTGAGATGTGCCGCAATGACCTCTCCGTAGTGATACTGTACCTAACATCGTATACACTGTGTGCTGTGTTTCTGCAGGTGACCGGTAGCGGTCAGTAAGCCTCTCTATTCTGATTTTTGTTTAGACCCAGAAAAAATGTACTAGTTCTAACCCTTAATAAATAGCTTAGCCTGTTTTGGTGTCCAAGATGTTTGGAGTTGTGACAACGTCCGGCTACTTATCTCGCGCCTCGTGTATTTGAAGGATATTTCAAAGACCAGTTACAAGCTATTTAAGGAGTCCTTAAGCTCATCAACAGCCAGGGCATCACCATTTTTATTTTCCTCAATTTCACGCTGAATTTTTGCATAGTTCTTAGCAGTAGGATTTTGTGAAAATTTGCCGACGTTCTTGGACCCGATTTTATGGAAAATCAGGGTTTCGATGGCAATTATCGCAAGGATCTCAGCCTGTAAGACTGAGTATTTGGGAAAAAGTAAAAGACCATACCAACACTTATATAATAGATAGGATTGGACGTTTTCAATCGTAAGGCAACTCTAGTATTCCTACGTTTTTTTGTGTAGCTTGCTTAGACTATAGGTACCATTCTAGGCTTTAGTCCTTAACTTTTTCTTCTTGTTTTTTCACGTCTTTTACCCAAGTAAGTTTGGCATCTCAGATGACTTCTAGATATTCTCTAAATAGAACAGACCCTTTAAAGCATTAAACCTTTTTTTCCATGCAAACAGAAGCAGTTAGGTATTTGATGGGTTGACTGAAAGCTAATTCTCATTGCACTATTGTGAGGGTTCGTTGAGCTACCTCACACATCGTCTTATTTAATTTTCCAGTTATTTGGATAGCCAAGTCGTCAGCGTCAGGTCTTTGTACGTAAAACCCTTGAGAAAGATCGACTACTAGCTCCAGTCTGAAATTAACCAATAAATCGAGCACGCCAATCATCCTCGTAGGCTCCTACTACAGTCCTACGTTTGGATCAAACACCAGGTCCAGTCCAAGGCAAATAAATCATCTTCACAGGTTCCTCCACGAATCAACCCGCACACTTCTGCACACCAGGTCTCGTCGAAGCCTCCTAGCACCTCTTTCAGAATGAATCAGCGGCAATACAGACCTCGACGACTGCCGATGCCTTCAGTACTACACGAGCCCTACAGCAACTCACCAGGTCCTGACACAGCTGCTTCCGCCTCACGGGGTCTATCTGTTTTGCGATGTTAACTGAGAAATGTCAACAACTCTTGTATAACCATGATTACCACAAAAAAATGCTTTGTTGCTATTGGTCAGTTTGGGTCATTTCATAACGAAAATTTGTATCTTAATGGGTACCATTTTAGTATAGGCAGCGCACACCTTATAAGTAAATTAAAAACATGGGAGTAGAAAAATACTTTTTAAGTAATTTTTAACGGTATGGATCAGTTCAACTTTACTTCTATGCTGATAGGTCTCCCATGCGCGTTATGAATATCACAAGAATACGTAGACTTAGAACATATACTTAAGCAATATAATACCATCATTTATTGTTGTTACATAACCGATAATTTTACAGTGCATGAGGCTCCTTTACTTTCACAACTGCAACACACACTACAGCGGTAACAATTATGAGTAAAAGTTTTCGCTTTTGTAATGGATGTGGCTTTTGCGTTCCTCTTAAATCGAAACTTTTTGTTGGCGGGTAATTCATTTTCTTATATATTTCTAAATAATTGAATAAAAGAAAATAAATAGTTTTTCTGATAAATTGAAACTACAAAAAATTGCAGAAATTGTCGAACCTATGCGCTATCACCCTGAAACAATATTTTAAGGTTATTTTCTAAAGAACAAATATTTTTTATTATCAAATCAAGGAATACATAACAAATAACATAAAATAAAATAAGTGTTTCTGTTCAGTGCGAGTTATTGAAATATGGACGAACTTTTATTGCATTTCGCAAACTAATTTTTTTATTTTTTTATCATTTTTTTAAAAATATTTTTGTACAAGGTTTTGCGCGCCGACAGTGACTACAAAATCGCACTACTCCTACTACCCTAGCGGAAACGTACGAGAAAGCAAGGGCATCATAGCCTCGGACACGGTTATCTGCATGTCGGCCGTGCTGTAGAAAAAGAAAAAATCCTGAGCTTAATTTAAAGGGGGGAGGGGATTACTGCACATGATAACTAAGTTGTGAGTCTGATTCCACTATCGTCTATCCGTTATAAGCAATTTAGCTCTAACGAAAATGTTTCATCTTCTCCCTCTTCATTAAACAGAGGAGAATAAAATATCAAGTTTCAAAAATTCATACAAAACCAAATTGTAGCTTGCGCAAGATGTTTTTGAAACTATTATATTAACAAAACTTTATGCAGATCTGATAACTGCGTTTGGAATAAAAAGAATTAAAAAACTGCAGGTGCCGTCAGTTCGAAGCTGTAAAATTTGGAAAAAAGCGTTGAATTTGCGCGTTGAAATTCCGTTTTCTGATTTTGAAAAATTCAGTACTCAAAAAAAGGTACATGTATTATTTGCTCTTCCGGTTTCAGATACTTTAAAGCTTATTTTGTTGCTGAAGCTTTGATATACCTCCACATTCCAGAACTTATCAAAATCGGTCCATCCGTTCGGGAGATATAAAACTTCAAACATCCACACTCATATTCACCCACAGATAGACATTTTTCACAAAGTCCGTAGAAGCCCAAAATACGTATTTCCGACAATTTCTCGAAATCGAAAACTTTCATAACATTATCAATCCATACATATATAAAAGCACAAAGGGTTTTTTTCTCCGGTTCCTCCAGCGGCTACCGCTTCACCAAGTTGTACAATTTTTTTTTAAATGAAAGGTCTCTATCCACAGATGGAACATGAAACATTTTTATATTTTTATTCTTCGTCGATTTTTTAATAATAATTATTTTAATTTATAATATATATGAAGGTCGGCTAGACGCGCGTCACTTGGGGCGCCATCTATAATAACGTCGCGTGTCATTATTGGAAGTAATGCATCACGTGACTTGACATTTCGCCGGTTCTGTCAACGCTGTCTGTCAGTGCATTGTGTGCTGGGGTAACATATGCAGGGATTTGAGGATTTTAAAAGTACTTTCCAAACGTCTTGTAATATACAAAAGTAGATATGGTAAAGTTAAAGGTTTGTGTTATACCTCATAACTTGTCAAACAACTTTTATTACGAACATTTTTACAGCTATTACCCGTTTAATAAGGGCTGATTAAAATACAGAACAGGTTCGAGCAAATTTGACTCTCTGGGTGACTTAAAAATATTAAAGTAATGGCGGTAGCCTAGAGGTTGGGCGCTTGGCGTCTAACGCTAAAGGTCTGGGGTTTGATTCCCCGCCAAAGCCATGCAGCAATAAAAAACTATGCCGCAACCCGCCACTCATATTCCCCAATCAGGTGTAGGCAGCCGTGGTATCTTAATGCCTGAAACCTTCTTTGGTATTTAGTCGTTCGGATTCGACGATAAACTCCTCCGTACTCCACCTTAGTGCTAAGAAGAGTACGTGGCAGACAAGGGTGCCACATATTTACGCGTCTATTATATAAGGCCAATATTCCTTTGTACAGCGGACCGCTATAGTTTTCAATAAAGATAAGTAAAATTTGATGTCTGCCGTTTGTGTGTATCATTAGAATATAATCTGCCAAGACCTGACATTCCCACATCAGACTCCGCGGGTAACACACATGTTGGGCTCACGTATCCCTTCCATCGGGTTACACTTTTACTTACGGCACAATCCTGGACAGATCAGTACCAAAAAGGACTTTGGAGAAAAATATAGATCAGATCATGTAAGCCGCGCGCTACGTAATCATATTTAACTCAACTTAAGCTTAGAAATTGCATTGCAGCTAAGGTTTCAAGAGGACAGATATCTGGAAATGTTGTTTTATCACCAACAATTATTTTATTGCCAAAGGTACTGCTATTGGATTACCATTTATATTTAAAACGAATCAAATTTCAGATAAGACTAACCTTACCAAAACGAACCTACCATATACAATAACCACTAATAGGAATCAAATACATTCGTTTCTAGAGTTAGAAGAGTTTTAAATGCAAAAATTAAAATTGAAAACACTAATGAACGGCGCCAACTGCAAGGAAAAGTAGGTGTATTTATTTTAAAATTTGTTTGCTGGCAATCGTGGTAGTTAGAGATGTATTTACAAAATGATAAACATTCGCATGATTACTCAGTTGTTAGGTCCGTTCAGTTTATTCGCGAACTTGGCGTATTTGAGAATATATACAATACTGCGTGACGCTTTCGGTACATGTCTTGCATCTCGACACAGCTTATTTATTATATTTTAAAAATAAGTTACCAAAAACGGCGTGGAGCGTATGCCATGAATTCCGCTAGTATAAACTTATTTGCGCTAAATACTTATAAGAACACAATTATTTAATGGCACGTAATAACACTATAAACAATAACACTTTTGTGATAAATAGGGAAATTACACCAGTTAGTTTTTCCGGTTTAAATTAAGATAACAGCTTAATCAATATCGCTCAAGTAGGCTTGGTAAACAATGTGAATTGGTTTATAGTTTATTCTTATAGACATTCTTTTTTCCAGAAATAACTAAATAGGTTCTAAAGCAACCAATCGATAACATTGATTTTAACAAACTATTCGGAAACCGGCGGTTGTAATGGGTGTTAAACTCTTTAATTTGTGAAAATTTATGTACTAAATTCAAAAACGTTTTTTTTTATACAAATCAAGTATTGGAATCGTTTTTTATAATCAATTATTGTAATCTTCTGTATATGTGATGCCAGTTTCTGTCTGTATCGTAGTATTCTCCCTTCTAAGGGTTCGACATTTCGAGTTTCTCTGATATTTTCATTTGTTTTTCTATCTGTTATATTCTATTAACTTCAACGGGTTTCAAAAACCTGTTGAAGTTAATAATCGTTTTATTTGAAATACATGAAGAACCCCTCTCCGTATTTCAAAAATTCATCAACATTAGATAAATCTAAAAATTATTCGTTATTTCTGATAAAATTTTAAAAAATCGTGTTACTATTTTTGAAAATCTTTCACAATTTTGGAAGAGGCTTTTATTATTATCAATTATTTATATGGTTTTAAACGTTTTTGTACATAACAACATTGTGTTCCCTGAAGCTGTTATGATAAACAAAGTTTATGCTAATCTGCTATTTCATTTTTAAGTAAACAAAGGGTCAAACAAACATATATTTAAAGCGGCCCGCTGCAATTTTTGAAAAGAAGCATTTACTTTGCCAGACTGCGCTCAAATTACAAAATTTCGTTTTAGAAAAAAATTAGATACCAAATATCCAGTTCGTTTACAAAACCTTTGAACCGTGTGAATTTTTGTTGTACTTGCATTTCCGAATCTTGATTGATCAACACTAGTTTAGTAGAGAAAAATAAGTAATATTGCGAAAAAAATTCGGAAGTGGATGTAACTCAGTAAAAACCTTAATTTCCAGATACTTTTTTAAAAATCGTTTTCCTGACCAAAGTGCAGGGTGGAGAAATTAGTTTTATTAGGGTTAAAAGGAGTGAAAAATCGGTTTTCCCCACTAACCTGAAAATAAATTTTCAGTTAAAAGTTTTAGCTTGTTAAATTGCTTTTAATTTGTTTTTGATGCTGCTTCTAGACGCCTTGTTATTGGCTCATAAAACTATTTTTTTCACGACCGGGAGTAGAAGTCGGTTTCTATGGCATCAAAATTGTGACAGAAGTAAAGCATTTACTCCCTAGGGACTAAATAAGACAACAATTTTTCTAGGAAAGTTTTAATTTCATGCCCAATAATTAAATAAAATGTAATTCTTATTTATTAACATTGATAGTAAATGTTACATTCTCACAACTATTGAAATTAATATTCGAAGAAATTTCACTAAATGAAACATTTTCTTTACTCGGATTTATATTATATAATATTATATATATATATAATATTATATAATATATATTATAGTTTTTTGAACCGTAGTTGCCGCTTGTAGTACTTGATTTGCTATATTTGTTTTGTTTTCCACCGAATTGTTAATGTACCGCTCAGCAACTGTCGTCGACTTCCACCCTCCGTGACGTTTTATAGTCGTGATGTCTGCTCCTGCATCCGCTAATAGAGTTGCTGAAGATCTACGTAGACAATGGCAAGTATATGAGGTTGGATTTGATAATCCTAGGTAGGTGGCTATTATATTTAGGATTTTTCAAACGTGTTTTTGCCAATTGGCTGTGTAGTACATTTTCCTGCCATATAAAATACAAAAAATTGACAATGACTGGTGTGAGGGGGCGCAGTGCGGAATATTTACGGTATATATCGAATAAATTTATGTTTCCTTCATTTCTGGTTACTACAAAGGTTCGGGATATTTTAGTCTTGGTATTAGGTATTGTTATTATTAAAGATGATCCTACATCTTCAATCTCATCAACTTTTAGGTTAGTTAATTTGTCTCCATGGCTTGCTCCTGCAATTCCGAAGATCAACGCAATCTAGAAAGTAACAAAATATTAATGCATAATCATACCTAAATAAACACTTTAATATAATCTTACCTTTATCATTAAATATTCATCGTCATTTGCTTGCGATAAAAAAGAGTCAATTTGGTCTCTTGTCAAAATTTTTGATTTTTTCGCTTTATAACCATCATAATTTCTTTTCAAAAATGCCATCAGCTTTTGCATATTTACTTATATCCATGTTATCGAACACAATCATACACGATTTTAACATAGAATATTGCGACCATACCGTAGAAGATTTGTATTCCTTTGATTTTTCATTAAAATAGGCCAGCATAACATTTTTCATGTACGTTTGTTCCTTCTTTTTCTTGCACCATTCTCTGAACTGATTGTACGCTCTATCATACAAATTTCTTGATTTTGCGGGTAGTTTAAAACTGCCGCACCGGCATGGCAGCTTCAACGATATCTTGCGGTTCTTCTTGGTTTTCCATGCCAAAAATGCCAAAACTCAACTTTTGCACTTAACAAATGTTTTTGTAAACAAATGTCTGTTGTCATGGCACGTTGCATGGAAACATCCCAAAGGCTTCTAAATATTGTAATTTCGCTCCGATTGATTATAATTCTTTACTAGTGAGAGCCCAGCGCACAATGCACTGACAGACTCGCGTTGTCCGACCCGTCTAAATGCGTCACGTGATGCATTCGTTCCAATAATGAGACGCGGCGGTTTTGTAGATGGCGCCCCAAGTGACGCGCGTCTAGCCGACCTTCATATATATTATAAATTAAAATAATTATTATTGAAAAATCGACGTAGAATAAAAATATAAAAATGTTTCATGTTCCATCTGAGGATAGAGACCTTTCATTGAAAAGAAAATGGTCCAAATTGGTGAAGAGATAGCCGCTGGAGGAACCGGAAAAGAAAACCCTTAGTGCTTTTATATATGTATGAATGATTGGATTTATGAAATTAAGTGTTTCTACTCCCGATCGTGGAAAAAATAGTATAAACATCCTCGGGCTTCAAATTACACCTCAGGAAAAATAAGACGTTTCTCTCCCTTAGCGTATAATGTACTATTTTTCCCAACCCCATTTGTCAGAATCCTTTTCGTTTTCTAGCCATGAATTTGATGGTAAACCTTCAATGAATGCTGCGTAGCTGCTTCCACTGCAGGTGATAATGGTTCTTACTTTGCGTTTTGTTTTTAAAGAAATTTTTTTTAATTATCACATCCTAGCTGATTTAGGGTAATTTTACCACGTTTATCGCCGTATAAGATCAAAAATATTTTTTTCGCCAGCTTGTTGTACTTCTTTATAAGTAGAATGAACATTATTAAAAATTTGAATAACGTCACTCAACTTTGAGTCTTTCTTTAATAACTTAAAAGTATTTTCCCTTTACCAAATATTGCACTAGTACTGTCACAACCACTGAATGCATGTGCTAAAAGTATGAAGTTTTTTTACAGCAGCACATTGAAATTGTAAGCGTGACAAATTAAAAAATTTTGCGCATGCGTTCGCAAAGCGTAAACTCACACTGCTGCAAAGCGTTACTCGGTTACTCGTTAACTCGGTCAAATTTTAACGTACAGATATGAAAAAAAAAACTAAGTTCAAGGCAATTTAATAAACCAAAACTCATCATCATCATCATCTGACATGGAGCTGACTCGAGGGTCGATCCTGGATTACGCCAGGCCCACCCCATGCCAGTATGTGGGTAGGAATTTATGTGATAGGTGGGATCGGGTGGGGTGTTGAACCGCATTAGCATGTCTGCAATGCATACCGCAAGACACCGCTGCTACAACACCGGGTAGTTAGTAAGCTACGCATCAATGGGGGTTTTGAGTACGTAACCAAGAATGTTATGCGATTATGCATTTTAACTTAATAAACTTTGGTATCAAAATTTCACATTGTTCTTACTTCACACATATCTATTGTTCTAAGATTACAAATTAAAAATATCTTAATTTCCTAATAGCTAATAAACTACTTAATACTATTCTTTGATCTAGCATGATCATATTTGGCGTTCCATTCCTGCTTCCTATGGATTCCTTTTCTTCTTTGGCTTCTTATGCCCTGGGTGGTTGATTGTTGTCTACCGGAGTGTGTTCTTTTTCTAGGTCTTCTAAGTAGGCTTCTGTTAGTAGTGCTGGGCCGCAGGCATGTGCTAGATTACGACCATCTAGCACATACCCACGGCCCAGCACTACAAACAGTAGCCAAGTTTCTTACATTTTCCTCTAGTTGCAATTGGAATTTTTGTGGGTTTTCTCTGATGTATGACACGATTTTTTGCTTAAGATGAAAGCTTCTTTCTTGAGCTGTTCTCGCGTTGCTGTGACATTTGTGTTTTGGTCTGCTATTGAGGCGAATAAATAGTTTCCATCTCCTGGGATTTTCCGCACTGTCAATTTGTGTCTGTACGTATATACTGTTCCTGTTCCATGGTAGGTATTGTGTTTCCTGCTTCTGATGATTTCCGTTGGTTTGCTGGTGTGTACACTTCCGTGTATCTGTTTACGCACCTGTTAATACTATTAGTTGTTCTGATTGACAACAGACGTTAATGTTAGATACTAGAACCAATCTAATCAACATTACGCTCCAAATCTTACTTAAATTACATGAACATAAACGTACTCCCCAGATGCTCTGTTCTACAACTTAATATATAAAGTTTCTTAATGTTAGGTGTATATCACTACCTTAGAGTATATAATAAATAACCATCTATACAAACATAATACTAAAAAAAGTGTATTTTCAATACAAATATCGGTAATTAAATCAATTAATCTAATGGAAAATTATTGTACTTTATTGTAGGTATCGCGACGCACGTAAAAGAATTCGTTTGCTTGAATTTTCCCGCCTGTTGAGTGTGAATTTATTTTGGTTCTAACTTTCCTAAATTGTAACCTATCTCGTTTGTCTTTTTCAGCCGAAGAGACCCTTAGAAATCTACCTGCTTCAAGACCTTTAGCGTCGAGTTCTAGGAATTCGTCTGTTGGCGTTCTCTATTGTCGGGTTTGGACGAAAATAAGCTCTATTGCCTAACAGACTGCACTAACAGAATAACAATATCAACTTTTTTAAATTATTTGTATTGTTTAATATCTACTTACAGCCGCCTGTTCTTAATTTATCTTGGGGATTTTATCTATTTGTTCTCTATTAGAAATTACTACTTATATTTATAACTTAGCTTTAACTGTTTGCTGATTATCCATTTTCCGGTTTCCTTTTATCTGTTGTGACATCGGCAGGTAATCCAGGTGGTACATTTAATCCCGCAGGTAATTCTCGCTTCTTTGTTTTTGAGAGCTGGCGCATGTCACTAATGCACCTGCTTTGCGCTGACGAAACAAACATTCTCCGGGTGCGCGCGCTACGTTGTTACCTGTTTTACCTGATATGCTAACCCAAAGGTACTAATTTACTAACTTTAATGATCACTCTACACTAAAATTGTCTTTTCAAACGGTCAAAACGCCGTTTTACATTTAAAAGCTCGAGTGGTGTCGTTAACACGTGTGGACTCGACCACTGCTCGACTCGAACTTTAATAAACCAAAACTGTTAACAAAAAAAATTTTGAAAAAATAATCAATTTTTAGGTTAGTAGGGAAAACCCGATTTTTCACCCCTTGTAACCTCAACAAAACTAATTTTTTCACCCCGAATTCTGGTAAAGGGAACGGTGTTTAAAATAGTATGTGTGAATGAAAGTTTTAACCAAGTTTTTATCCACTTCCAAATTATTTTCGCTATTTCTCAAATTTTGAGCTATTTTTACTGTACTAGTTGCTGAAAGGTTAAACCTCATGCACATATAAATAAACCAGTTTTGGGTTCCTGTAGAGTGTAGCTGCAACATTTGTATTTGAATCAAAATCGAGTTTTTTCACGATTACAGTGACACATTCCCATACTGGAAGGAAGTATGAGAAAGTGAAAATGTAAATATTTTCTCAATTTTGTTTAGAACTACGTGAGAATATGAAAAGTCCACTTTTTCATTGGCAGGGCAGAATTTTCCCAAAAATATCTCAGGTTGCTGGAAATAATATTGAAAACGTTATGTTCCAACAAGACGGTACGCCGCCTCGTTATATTATAGGCCTGTTTCTGACTTTCTCAACGGACATTTTCCTGGAAGATGGATTGGTAGGCAGCGGCCTGTAGAATAGCCGGCTCGCTCTCCAGATTTAACCCCCTTAGATTTTTTTCTATGGGTATATCTGAAATCGAAAGTGTACAGAACCCGTCCAGAAACAATTGAAGAACTGGAGCAACGCATTACAGCAGTTTGTAGAAATATCACTCCAGAAACCTATGAAAATCTAAAGCAAGAATTTTATAACCAACTTTTTATGTGCCAAGAAGTGAATGGTGAACATTTCAAACACTTAGTTTAATTTCTTTTTGCTTTATTTCTTAGTTTTTCAAATAGATTTCTTTATCTTCAAACATTTGTCATTTTGTTATGGCTTAATATTTTTCTTTGAAACTCTAGAATCAGACGCAGAACTAAAAGACCTTTCACACGAGGTGTCAATCCCCCCTCCTTTTCATTTAAAAAAAAAATTAATGGCGCCCAGCCGCCACTTTAAATGATACAAAATTTAATTATTGGCTTAAAAATAGTAATTAATGTCTCATTAATGCACACCACATTTTGTGGTAAATATTAAGTCGTTCACTCGTTAAAATAATCTTGGAATGTGTATTTTAAGTGTTAGTTGCCAAGATTTCCTTAAGTAAATTTGCGTAGAAATAGCGCTATACGCCCCTCGGAACTCACCTTTTCTGTTGCTTTATAATTTACGCATTTACTTCTAAAAACCTGTTAATCTGATGTAACATACAATTAAAATGGTATGATATTTCTCAAATCCACTTTTTTTATATTGCAAATCAGCAGTAATTGGTTGATATAATTATTCAATACAAAAGTGCATTTAATGTAATTACATGTTATGTGATTATTTACTAGATTTGCTCCATCTTTAACCTTTAGGTTCACCACGTGCCTTTTTTCAAGGCAAGCTACTAAAACTTGAGTTTCCTTATGATTACATATTTTTGATATAAATGTTAGGAACTAAGCAACACCAAGCAGATCAACAAAGGATTTTCCATAACCGTGACCTTAGCATAACCTAAATTAACTTCATATTAATTTACATCCAATATTGAAGGTACTTATAGTATTTGATTAATTCCGCTAATATATTACATGTTTATTGAGATTTAATAACGTGTTGAAGTTCAAGGTGGAATGTAAAAATTTCTAGAAGAAAAACCTTCAAGAACATTACGACCTGAAACGTGGCCTTATAAGGACGTTTGGTTATACAGGGTTCGGCAAAAGTAAGGAACAGTGCAAATATCTTTAATACGGCAACCGCGATTTTGACAAAATTTTCTACGTGAAAGTTCCAATATACGGCGGATACAATAAAAGTATCGGCGGTTTAAAAGGACTTCCGGTTTAGCCGGAAATGATATTAACTTTTTCATTTTAAATAGAACACTCTGTATATTTTTCGATATATCGATAGAACTCTTTTTTGTGAGTTCAGCGATATAGGTTTCATGCTTTTATTTTCAATAATTTTAGAGATATTGAACAATGATGTTTCGTAACTGTCATCTAGCAGCTCATGAAAACAAAAGAATGTGAGAAGCCTAAACAGTTTTGTAAAGTTGTCAAATATGCTTGGTTCGTGTTCCGCTGTTTCGATGTTCGATAGATTGAGCAGTGTGGTTGCTGTAATCAATTAATTAACTAAATTAATTAAAACTGCTGAATGTAACATCACAAATAGTTCAATTAACAGAAAGAGAACGAATTCAAATTTTAATTGTGGTTGGTTTTGTTGAGCGTCGTAGAATTCAGCAAGAAGTTTGTACTTCATTTAACAATTTGCAATATTTCTGTTAATTGAACCATTTCTGATGTTAAATTCAGCAGTTTTAATTAATTTTGGTTAATTAATTGATTACTGCAACCACACTGCTCAATCTATCAAACATCAAAACAACACAACACGAACCAAGCAAATTTGACAACTTCACAAAACTATTTAAGCTTCTCACATTCGTTTGTTTTCATGAGCTGCTAGATAACAATTACGAAATATTATTGTTCAATATCTCAAGAATTATTGAAAATAAAGGCAGGAAACCTTATATCACTGAACTTACAAAAAAGAGTTCTATCGATATATTCGAAAATATACAGGGTGTTCTGTTTAAAATAAAAAAGTTGATTTCATTTTCGGCTAAACCGGAACTCTTTTTAAACCGCCGATACCTTCATTGTATCCGCCGTACATCAAAACCTGCATGTAAAAATGTTTGTCAAAATCGCGGTAGCCATATTAAAGATATTTACATTATTCCCTACTTTTGCCCAACCCTGTATAAACATTGCATTTGCTATATTTTACTAATTTCGATCGATTAATTTAATGCATTAAACTGTTTCTGCGGTTTTTAAATTACACGTTTGCTATAATTTAAATTGTTGTGAAATTTTCTACCAAGAAATTCATTTGTTTTCCTGTTAGGTAAACCCCAGTGTAAATTTAACGACGGGTGTTCTGAGAGGTGGCAAATATATGCTTATATAAAATGAGTCACAAGTAACATGTCTGAAATACTATAATTTATGGTACGCCACTGTCATTAAAGTTCGATACAAGACGAAGTTTGTGAGGTGGGTTTGACAAGGCCGCCACCATAGGACGTAAATATACAAAAATATTTTTTTTTGTACGGAGTGGCTAGGAAAACCCGGCCACTTTTCTTGCGGCGGTCAAGAGATGGCGCTTTAGTAAAGAAAACTTAAATTAAAACACTGGCAACAACGCAGAATCCAAGACGTTTTAGTTATTAAATACGCCCCATATTAAATCAAAACAACTAAAACCTCTTGGATTCTGCGTTGTTTCCAGTATTTTAATTTAATTTTTTTTTATTAAAGCGCCATCTCTTGACCGCCGCAAGAAAGGTGGCCGGGTTTTCCTAGCCACTCTGTATTTACACAAGAAAATATGGTAATTTGTTTGTTTGGTTAATAGTTACATTATGATTCTGCGTCGTTTTGCTTTACATGTGTTTAAGTAGGGAATTCCGAGATTCTGACTATTGTACACATTTTGTGATAAAATCGCACGTGCGTTAATGCGTATACAGTAATTACGTTCTTTGTTGAGCAGTATGGTAAGAGCAAAAAAGGTCTTACGGCTTGACCATGGAAAACAAGCCTCTTTGCGGAACTTAGTCTATCTGTCACGTGAATAATTATTTTAAAATTACAGTTGCAACTTATGAATTAAATTTTATTTCCACGGCCAAGGCCTACGACGTTTTTTTGCTCCTACGATACTTTGTACTGTTTACCAGTGGCGTCCGCCCTATTAGGCAGGGTAGGCAGTGCTAACTCATAATTTAAAAAAATTAAAAAAATCTGCTTTTCATAATTAAATAATAAAAATTTTAAAAATGTTTGTATTCACCATAACCCAACAATTTAATTGTATCAAAATTAGCGCCATTTGTTAATCCGTTAACGGTCTCGACTACTGGGATGAGAACCCCAGCAGTGGTACATTTACAAATAGGCGCAATAAAAGCTAGGTAAGGGCCTACAAAGCCATTAGTGGTGGATTACGGCACAGGCGCACAAGGCGCTCACCCAAACCTGCAGAGGCCTCAAAGAAATAAAGAAAAAACACAATTATTTTATTTTGAAAATTTTTAATGTTAGTTACTTAGAGCAAACTATAATTTACTGTTTGTACCGAGTAGCGGCATACGTCGACGATCGACGCTAACAAAAGAGCATGCTCTTTTCCTAGTACGGCGTTGAAGATCCGGTGAGGGCTCGCTACGCTTATAATGCATTGGTGCAGACTATCGGTCTATTTGTTTATTTTAAATTTTTAGTAGGCTCTCTCATGCAATACCTTTGCATCTGAGGCCTGCAATGACATTAATCCGCCACTTGGGAATCCAGGATTATTTTGGTAATGTTATAATTCGGTAATTCCTCCAAATAATAACCCGCCTGATGTATTACAACAGCCGAATTTGCAAAATAATATCGATTTTTTTTTTAGACTTCTTGAGGCATTAGTCTTTACCATTACACAACAGTCGTTTACCAATCGCTTACCAACGCACCTATTATTTGTACGGTACTTGTTCAGAAGAAGTCAAGTATAATACACATAATTCTAATAAAACTTGTGCTTTTAATAAAGCCATTTATTTTTGGCATTGTTAATGTATAAAAGCAAGTGGGTGTGTAGCTTTATAGAAAATATTTGGTGAATTAGAAATTTTTTAACCGATAGTTAATCAAAATTTAAATTTTGACTTGGCAACACTGCTATAGTTTTTACGATATTGTATATCAGTCAGCCGCAATCAGGTGAAGCGTGCAGCATAGGTTATATGACATCAAATAAGTTTGTATTTATTTTAAACGTACTTTGCACCTTTGTAGCGAAGATGAAAAATCTTGTGGACCAACTTTTAACAGACAAATATATGTTATGTTGTTTGTTGATATTTGATAAGGATGGGGTGCTTAATCTTTGAAATAAGGAATTTTTAGTTTTGAAACATAATTTTAAATTATTTGTGCTTTGCCATCCAAATTTAAACTCACGGAGCGCCACTGCTGTTTACACTTTATTATAGTATACAGTCAATTTTAATTTAGCTGGAACATGACAGTTTAGCATAAAAACTATGAAATAGTTGTATATTATGTCCCTAGGAGAATTTGATGCCTTGCAGTCATTCTGAATAGAAAGATAGCACTTTTTTCGTCGCCTGATTTAAAAATTTAACACAAACGAGGCTTTTAATAAATTATTGAATAATACTTAATAAAAGCCACTCGTGCGTCCCCGTAAATAATCACATAACGTGTAATTACATTAAATGCACTTTTGTACTGAATAATTATATCAATCAACTACTGCTGATTTGCAATATAAAAAATGGCGACTTTATGAAATATCATACCATTATCATTATATGTATGAGATTAACAGGTTTTCAGAAGTAAATGTGTAAATTATAAAGCAACAGAAAAGGTGGGTTCCGAGGTGCGTATAGCGTTATTTCTACGCAAAATTACGTAATGAGATCTTGGCAACTAAAACTTAAAATACACATTTCAAGATTATTTTAACCAATGTGATGTTATTTGATATATTTGGAGTCTATACTCCAAATTTAGGCTACTATGATTTCGAATTCTTACGCAGTTCTAAACAAAATTGAGAAAATATTCTCATTTTCACTTTCTCATACTTCCTTTCAGTATGGGTATGTGTCACTGATCGTGGAAAAACTCGATTTTGATGAATCTAGGAAAAACTGTCTCCGGAAAAGAAGTCACGAAAAAAAGTCTATGAAAAATAAATAAGTCCCCTGGAAAGAAAGTCTGCGGAAAAAAATCCTCGGAAAAATCTCCCGGAACAAAGTCTGTTGGAAAAAAAGTTTCCGGAAAAAAGTTTCTTGGAAAAAAATCCCCGGAAAAAGTCACAGAAAAAGTGTCCCCGGAATAAAAGTCTCTAGAGAAAAAACTTGACAAAGAAGAGCAAAACTCATAAAAACAGAATTGTTTTAAATATAACATAAGTTTATCTAAATATAAGATAAACTTGCATTTTTTTTTATAGTGCTCATGGTTGGCACTTTTTTCTGGAGACTTTCTTTCCTGGGGACTTTTTTTCCGAGAGACCTTTTTTTCCGGGGACTTTATTTCCGTGAACTTTTTTTCCGTGACTTTTTTTCTAGATACTTTTTTCCCGCCTACCATTTTGATATGTTGACGCAAATACAAATGTTGCAGACATCTTAGCAACTAGTGTTGATCAATCAAGATTTGGAAAAAGCAAGTACACCAAAAAGGCAACCGGTTCAAAAGTTTCCTAAACGCACTGGATATTTGATACCATTTATTTTCAACATTGTCAGTTAAAATACGCACCGTTGCAATATTTTGAATATGTTTTTTGACCCTTTGTTTACTTAAAAATGAGTTAGCAGATTAGCATAAACTTTGTTTATCATAACAGCTCCAGGGAACACACAGTGTTGTTACGTACAAGAATATTTTAAAGCCATAAAAATAATTTAGCATAATAAATCATTTAATAAACGTGGCACAATAAAAATTCGCGTTTATACAAAGCTGCTCGTCGACAGCAGTAGTCCAAAATCATAAACGCAACATTTCATACTATTTCTGTAAAATATCGGCTTGATTCGCCACACGTAGAAGTGACTACGGCCTCATTAGGGCCGGAAGCTTTAGGAGAGACCCAAATGATTTACCTACGCATGACAATATAGTTTCCGTCAAATATACAACTAATATTTGGGAATTTCCTCCGCAGAACGGGCGTTCTAAGGTAAGCAAGATCAGTCGCTTGGGGGTGTCATTAGGCCTGGAAATATTTATCGATATATCGATAAGTGACCGGAGTGGTCTAGTAGCGTAGTCTACGCTACAAATTTAGAGGTTGGGAGTAGAGCTGCGACTACTTAATGGATCAGAAATAGTATAATAATCGATTTTAAAAATTAATTGTAATAATGGATTCCAACAATCGATCATAAAAACCGATTCTAATAATTGATTATTAAAAACGATTACAATACTTGATTTATATAAAAAAAGGTTTTGAATTTAGTACATACATTTTTTACATTTTAACGCGTGTAACATCCATTACAATCACCGGTTTCAAAATAGTTTGTTAAAATCAATTTTAGCGATTAGTTGCTTTAGGATCTATGCAGTCATTTCCGGAAAAGGGAATGTCTATAAGAATAAGCTATAGACCAACTCGCATTATTTATCAAGCTTGCTTCAGCAATTATATATTAAAGTGTTTTCTTAAATTGAACCGGATAAACTAACTGGTGTAATTTTCTTATTCGTCAGAAAAATGTATGTTTTTATAGTGTTATTACGTGCCATTAAATGATTGTGTTATAATAAGTGTTTAGCATAATTAAATTTATAGTAGCTACGGATTACCCTTCTGGTATATATTTTCTGTATCTATATAATTAAATGTGGATCCCCTTCCCCTATCGCAACTTTTAGTGACCGCGCATTCAGTAATATGCCTTACATTTCTACATAGGTTATTTGTTGTTTTATATATTAAATCCGGATCCCTTCTTCCATTACAACTTTCAGTGACCGCGCATTTAGTAACATGCCTTACATCTCGACACAGGTTATTTATTATATTTTTTTTATATTTTCAATTCAAATGTTTTCCCCCGCTACAACTTTTAGTGACTGAGCATTCAGTAACATGCCTTACATCTCGACACAGGTTATTTATTATTATTTTATATATTTAATCTAAATTCCTTTCCCCGTCACAACTTTTAGTGACTGAGCATTAAGTAACATGCCTTACATCTCGACACAGGCTGTTTATTATTATTTTATATACGGATCTCTTACCTCCATCACAACTTGTAGTGACTGAGCATTCTGTAACATGCCTTACATCTCGACACAGGTTATTTATTATAATTTTTTTTATATATTTAATCCAAATTCTTACCCCCGTTACAACTTTTAGTGACTGAGCATTCAGTAACATGCCTTACATTTTGACACAGGTTATTTATTATATTTTTTTTATATATTTAATCCAAATTCCTTTCCCCGTCACAACTTTTAGTGACTGAGCATTAAGTAACATGCCTTACATCTCGACACAGGCTGTTTATTATTATTTTATATACGGATCTCTTACCTCCATCACAACTTGTAGTGACTGAGCATTCTGTAACATGCCTTACATCTCGACACAGGTTATTTATTATAATTTTTTTTATATATTATTCCAAATTCTTACCCCCGTTACAACTTTTAGTGACTGAGCATTCAGTAACATGCCTTACATTTTGACACAGGTTATTTATTATATTTTTTTTATATATTTAATCCAAATTCCTTCCCCCGTCACAACTTTTAGTGACTGAGCATTTAGTAACATGCCTTACATCTCGACACAGGTTATTTATTATTACTTTCTTTTATATTTTTAATCCAAATTCCTTCTCCCGTCACAACTTTTGGTGACTGAGCATTCAGTAACATGCCTTACATTTTGACACAGGTTATTTATTATATTTTTTTTATATATTTAATCCAAATTCCTTCCCCCGTCACAACTTTTAGTGACTGAGCATTCAGTAACATGCCTTACATCTCGACACAGGTTATTTATTATTACTTTCTTTTATATTTTTAATCCAAATTCCTTCCCCCGTCACAACTTTTAGTGATTGAGCATTCAGTAACATGCCTTACATCTCGACACAGGTTATTTATTATTACTTTCTTTTATATTTTTAATCCAAATTCCTTCTCCCGTCACAACTTTTGGTGACTGAGCATTCAGTAAGATGCCTTACATCTCGACACAGGTTATTTATTTTAATTTTTTTCATAAATTTAATCCGAATTCCTTCTTCCGTCACAACTTTTGGTGACTGGGCATTCAATAACATGCCTTACATATCGACACAGGTTCTTTGTTTTTATTCCATGTATTTATTTCAAATCCCTTCCTTCCGTCCAACTTTTAGTGACTGAGCATTCAGTAACATGTCTTACATCTCGACACAGGTTGTTTATTATTATTCTATATACGGATCCCTGTCCTTCAACATAAAAACAAAGACCCCAGTATTACGTTTTGAAGCCGACAACAGAATTATTACACAAACAACTTCTTGGTTGAATCCTTTTTAACTGGATTTTCGTAATTGTGCTTGTTCATTCAGACATCTTAAGCAATTAAACAGTAATAAAAGTAATAGCTGTAGCCACATAATCGCTAAAAACGATTCTTCTTTATTGGGCAGTTAGGCAGTACGCCACAGTTGTTCAGGCCGAGGTATACTTTATACTGGCCTAAGCACACAAAACCCTTAATAGAGGGTTTATAATAAAAAACAGGCCCTTTAGACTCTCAGCTCTTTCGGGGTTACTTCAGAGCTAGTCCTAGAATGTCGAATAGCACTGACGAGACCGTGCGTGCGGAACTCTGTTAAACTGCTGTGGGTACTTGGTCACAGCAACATTGAGAGAAACGAAGAAACAGACTTACTGGCCAGATTGCGCTTTAGCGAACATCCACCTGGATCAAAGCCACTTCTCGGAATATTCCACTACAATGCAAAGCTGGAAATGAAGAAATGGGTCTCAGCCCTATTGTCACAAAACTGGCAGGCGAAGGTTTACGGAAGGCCTTCCTCACCGGCATTTAAACTGCTTCTGCAGTAGGACAGACCTCTCAACAGGCTATTGTCCACACTTGCATAGGATTGGTATTGGCAACGATCTTATACTGCAAGCTGTGTGACGAAGATGAAAAATCGTCGTTTAACATATTGTGTCAGTGTTCCTAAGACACTGGATTTGGATTTCTAGATTCAGAAGAAACACGGTTCATCCCTCTAAGCAAGGTGCTAGTCTGTACGACCGGTACCGGTTTATTTAGTGAAAATCCTTAACGAGCGGAACGCACAACCGGCCTCTGGTCGGAGTGCCGCAGGTTCTAGTACTTGCACTAATACACAAACTTATTAATGTGTTGTGCATAGAAGTCGGTAGTAATTGCAGATAGGTGGTTAGCAAGTTGCTTTTCACTCATACGCCGGTTAGTTGCTTCGCAACTTTCTTTGCCGCGCATTGCGGGTATTATATTTGTATGTCCCCATTGAAGGCTTTCAAATGTATTATCAAACACTAGGGTGATTGTGTACGGAAAAGCAATTCTCTTTTTCTTGCCTTTTCTTGCTTCTATTGTCTCTTTGCACTTCATTATACTAAGTTTTGCAATTTTATTATGGTATGTTGGATTCGTCTTAGAATGTTTTAGAGTTTAATTGTGTGTCTACAAAACAGTTACGTTCCATCGAGTGTCTGGCATTATTATAGGGGAACAATAGGTTAGATGCTGGTGGCTAAATATGAGAGGCAGGTGAACAGCAAGATGGAACGGTTTGAGTTTAAAAGTGTTGCCAGTAATTAAAAAAGCATTCGTACACAGTGGATTAATGTTTTGCGTTGTAATATGTTGCCATCGTATGAAAATAACAATGTCGTGTTTTTTGTATTTAATTGTTTATTGATAAACTGTTGCTGCCTGTGTAAAGGTATGTTTGTTTGTTTAATCTTTCACCTCTTATACCCGAAGGTGTCGAGGTCTTTCACTCCGGGTAGGCTCTTCGCTTGTGTAATAGGAGGTAGTAGGGCCTTTTGGCCTTTAAACCGCTACGCTCCTGAAGCTTATGCCACCCTTCATGCACATTCATTTAATGTCATTTACACACGTGTTTTTTGTATGTTTTATGACTTTGTTACTTGTCCTGGTCAGTCAGTAATCAAGGCAAGCGCCGTTAATTGTAACCCAACGTCGAATGGTTACCGAGCTCGATACCGAACCACAGAATTACAGAAAGCATTTTTGCTTCTTCCAGGATTCGAACCGAGAACTCACTCATTGTGAGCCTGATCCTCTACAACTGAACCACCCGGATATATGCTTGTGTAAAGGTGATAGAACAAAAATTAGTGGTGCTGTGATAGCTATTAAAAGTAATAAAGTAAGTCGACACAGTTGTAGTCTGTCCAAAACATTAATGTGGTTACAGAATTGTCTAGCAAAAATAAGTGGCGACGCACGTCTCGTCTACCGTTCACTCAGTACAGAAGTTACATTTTAAATTTGATGCACGAACGTAAGTCATTATGACGGTTTGTATTTCGATTTCTGTTTAACCTACGCTCAAATGGGTTTAATGCGGTATTCTTTATCCTTAAATTCAGCAGCGCACTGTTTTATGCGGTTGCTTCTTCATATCAGCAATTTTAAGTTAGAGTTTGCATTCATAAAACCAGTGACAAGTTGGTTTTCTAAAATCTATTACGTGTTAAATGCAAAACAAACATATTAAGAGCATGCGCAACAATTTTATGAAACCTGTTTATTTTAAACATATAATAGGTAATAATGGCTTAAAACTTATAGGAGTAAAATACTCTACTAAATTTAAAACTAATTCTTTATAATCTACGTGGCGTTTCGGCGTGATGAAAATATTTATTAGAAAACGAACATAGCCAGACACAATTAAAATGGCAGTAAGCTCTAAGTTTTTGTCTTGTTTACAATTAAAAAGTAATTAAAATTTAAAAACAGGAGTAATTATTTACACATACATAACTTTTGTAATTCTCATCAGTCATTTCTGTATTAACTAATACTTATGCAAATATATTTGAATGGTTAATAACAATTTATGTTAAAATATACTTTCATGTTATTACGAATAAAAAAATATAGACAGCGACAAGAGTTTCAAATAACGACTATCAAGCAACCGAATGTATTTGCATAAGCTGCTTACGCCACTGAATTCGCTCGTTAGACGTTCCCGGCTCCTCACGTCTATTGCAGACTTTTGGACAGATTATAGCTATGTTTTCTTGGAATCTAGGTAGTTCGGCGGGGCTACTCAAAATTGTTTGATCATTTTAATTAAAAGAGTGACTTACTAACGTCTATCGTGGGGTGATACGGGATGCTCATTTTCCCATTGCGTTCGTTGTGTGTCAAATACTTTCGAGGGAGAATGGGCTCCCAACTGGTGAGCACAATGATATGAATGTAAAAGAATAAAATTTTATGATTATTACAGGCAATAAATCATTTTAGCGTACGTAATAGTTAATAATACTTTTGTCATCTAACGTATACTCGCAGATTCATAAAAGGGAAAGTAGTATAATATTGAAGTTTTAATACAAGCAACACAATAAAAAGCAAACACTCTGTAAATGTCTGTCTACGATAAAAGGAAAACCACATTATCTGAATGGGTTATTCTGTATTTTATACAATACATCGGTTCAGGTCAAGTGATAACTGATATTATTTCTAATGTGTTCGTGTAATTTCTATATAAATTATACTTTACACCAAACCTGCACATATTTGTTTTAAAGATTTCAATATTTAATAAATATTCGCAGATTTAAATAAATTTGTATCGATATAAACAAATCCTTACAAATTTAAATAAATGTTTCAACATTTAATTCTAAGTTGTCACGTTTATTGTTAATCTGTCATATTTATTTGACCTTGGTGAGCCCAGCCGACTTAGGACACCAAGACCGTTTACATGATGGGCGTTCGATGCTTAAACAAAACAGACTGAAAATTACATTCTCAAGGGAATGTTGAGAAAACTTTCATTGTATGAATAATAAATTATGCAATGTTTATGTTGTTAAATATGTTGTTATTGATGATTGAACTAACATTAATTGTACAAATTCTTGAAATACGGAAAACGTGTTCATAATTATTGAACGTTACCACCAGTGTAAACGGTCTTGGTCTACTATGTAGGCTGGGTCTACTAAGGTCAAATAAATATGACAAGTTAACAGTAAAAGTGACAGCTTAAAATTAAATGTTGAAATATTTATTTAAATCTGTAAGGATTTATTTATATCGGTAAAGATTTATTTAAATCTGCGAATATTTATTAAATATTGAAAGATTTAAAACAAATATGTGTAGATTTATCTAAATACATAAAGATTTACTAAATATTTGAAAATTTTAAATAAATATTTTAGGATTTATTTAAATCTCTCATGCTTTATTAAATATTCGAATATTTAAACCAAATGTTTAAGAATTTATTTAAATCTAGAATGATTTATTAAAATAAAAAGCTTTTAGCTAAATGTGTGTATATATAATAAATATTGGGACAAATTGCCTTAAATACCGTGAAATGCACAGCAAATTTTTACTTTACACTTGGCGCCCCATAATTATGAAGACACTGCTATTTTCCCACGAATTGAATTTGATAAATGTTTACTATACAATTTTACGACAACTATTTTTGTTGCTTCCAACGTAGTCCGTTTCTTTGTTTGATGGGTAGAGACAGAGAATTATTATATTCCTGTAACATTAACAATAACAAAAACAGTATTGTTTTATTATCACAAATTATTTAATTAAAAACTGATCTTGAAATCTGTAGAAATTGTAAGCCTGACGACATTTAATTTCCGGAAATTTTGAGAATGTTAATTCAGGATAGATAATCTACGAATTATTTTAAGAAATTCAGTCTGAGAATATTTCCCATAATAGAATTGTGCGTTTCTTGAACTTTTAGGTTTTACTCACGTGTATTGATTGTTCAAGGTAAGCTGCTCTTATAATTTCTCAGAAATACGTATCTTTATTAACTA
Source organism: Ctenicera cuprea (assembly GCA_958336395.1). Taxonomy (NCBI): domain Eukaryota; kingdom Metazoa; phylum Arthropoda; class Insecta; order Coleoptera; family Elateridae; genus Ctenicera; species Ctenicera cuprea. The sequence goes on along the minus strand of OY284495.1, from coordinate 20,428,553 downwards.
TCAAAGAAGCTGAGCAACAGCTATCAATTGTATAAGATTTTTCTACATTCACAATTTGTTTTACAAAACAATATTGAAACTATAATTTTGTTTTCGTTTCTTTGCTTTTATTTGGCATCGCATTACATTTACTTGATTTAAAAATTTTTTCACACAAAAATATTCATGAATCATTAACCTTCGGAAATTCTCTTATCGTTTTTACCCTTAAGTTCTTCTTGAATTTGTTCTAGTGTTTTTCCTTTAGTCTCAGGAACACAAAATATTATAAAAAGTAGTCCCACGGTTCCACATACAGCAAACACGAGAAAAGGTACATGCAAACCAAATTCGTCTTTCGTGAATTGAAAGAACTTTGAGACAATCGTGGTAACTACACAGAAGTAAATATCGGAATAGCTGACAGCAAAAGCCTTCACATTGGTTGGGAAAAGTTCGCCAATTAGTAGAAGAGGAATTGTTTGCAAACCTACACTGTATAGTAATATAAACATAATTAATGCAATAGTTGGCACCAAAGCAATAGAATCCGTGTCGATATCTGTAGCATTTTTGATGAAAAAATATGAACCTTGTATGAGTAAAGCCAAAATTACTCCAATTATGGAAATAATCAATAATGGCCTCCTTCCGGTTTTGTCAACAATAGTTGTAGAAAATGCTGAAATTATTACTTGCACGGTAAAGTAAATCATTGAAGCTACGCTTGGTGAAATATCACTTCCAGCTTCAGTAAAAATCATTTGGACATAGAACACAAAAGCCATTGCACCAGTACATAGTTGGGCAGCTCGAACTCCCATAACTATAAAAATTCCTCTTCTGTTACTTTTCACAGTAAACAAATCAAAATAACCTCCAGTAGCACAATTTTGTTCTTTAATCGCTTTGTTTAGCCTATTCAGTTCTGGTTCGACATCATCAGTTCCTCTGAATATTCTTAAACTTCGCCTAGCTTCTTCTAAATTACCTTTCATAATTAAATAATAAGGACTTTCAGGCATCCATGAAAATGTCAATAGTAATAACACCGGTACTGCAGAAGCTACTAAAGCAGTTGTTCTTATACTCAGGTACGACCCAAGTATGTTTATAAACAGCATTCCAAGTATTTGGGCAACCGTCATGCTTGAACCTATAAATCCTCTAATTTTTGGATCCGAAATTTCACCTAAATAAATGCAGTCGGCAGGGAATATCATTCCATCAGATATTCCACTGATAAATCTTGCAACAAGCAGAACTTCAACAGATTGGCCATAAGCAATCATTATCCATGATATGAAGAATGGAACTGACGTCATCAGTATTACCCTCTTTCGACCAAACCTGTCCAAAATTAATCCCGCTAAAATGGCACCACAAACTCCACCAAGTAAGAGCATAACAGCAATCCATGAACCTTCATCGTTTGTGATAGGAATGTAAGAGTCACTGCGAAGAAGTTGTGGTAACGTTGGAGAAGGCCATCCAAAACACATTCCGCTGCACATCACATTGAGAAGAGCTGCGAAAATAATAAATAAAGTAGTTAAAATTGGGGAAAGATATAATGAGTATTATTTAACATGTTTAATTATGCTACACAAAGAAACCGGTAAAAAAAAGAGATAGAAGTCCAAAGGAAGAAAATGGAAAGAGTGAGAGGGCGAGAAAATAAGGTGGGGAGACAGGGGTTTAAGAAGGGAGAGTAGCGGAGAGGAATCAGAGAACAAAAGCAAATGAGGAAGTGATGGTGCGAGGGGGCGAAGAAAGGGTGTAAGACAAAGAGCGAGAGATAGAAACAGAGAAAGAGAGAGAGAGAGGGAGAAACTAATCATATGATTAATTTAATTTAATTATGGCATGGTTTTTTACATTACAAATTAACAAGACGTAAATGGAGAAGAATTTTAAAACAATCAAACACTTTAAATTATTTTAGCCAACGGAGCAATCTAAACATGTTATCTTACATTTTTTTGTATTTTTAAAAGTAAATTAATTATACTACCTGTCGGAAATAAATGCTACCTACGTAAAATAAATAAGAAAGTTGAAAAACAAGGCGCTCCGTGGCGTTGGTTGGATGGCGTAGAGGAAGAAGACCTACAAATCTTTAGACGCAACAACTTCAATTTCACTACTAGAAATGGAAAGTAGTGGCGCCCACGAGCCATACGAAGGGCTGTATAGCCAATGTTAGTTAATGAAGTTGTTCGAAGTAAGTTTTTTTCGATGCCAGGTTTATAGCAGTGGAAGTGTTATAATATTAAGTGCAAACAAAAATAAAATAGGAATCTGTACATCTAAAAGGCTTTCAAATTTCTGGTGTCATTTAGAGTCAGGTTAAAGCTGTTAAAGCAATTTTTTTACGGAGAACTAAGTGGAAATGCTACGTGATCTCGAAAACACTAAAATCCAACAGGCTATCCAATTCCTGATGTCATTCTGGGTCAGATTAAACCTGATACTGAAATGTCTCCAAAACTCGTGCAGAGCTAGGTAAAAATCCTATAGGATCACTCAGTTCGCTGAAATTGTAACGTCAGCTTGGAAGCATTATTGGTAACATTCTGTCACAATATTACAAGTATGGGACTTGCAAATTTAAAATAAAATATTATCTTCGTGGGTTTTGGACTACGAAGAGCACTTTGACAAAATCAAATAGGCTTAGGCGTAGATGCTTATTCTTGTCGATGTACCTGATTAGGCGTATCAAAAGCGGCGCTATTGTCCTTTGGGAATTAGGCGTAGCAACTGAGGCGCTATTGCAGGGAAGCCGATTGGAGTGTGTGACGGCGCTATTTCCATATTGGTTGCACCACATAAATAAATAAATTCTTCAAAAGGTTTACTGTTGTTGAAATCAGTTTAAAATTTTATCCTTTTTAACCTCGATAGCGACAGGGTATATCAGCCATGAGCAATAATTAAAACACAACGTAGGTCCGACACCGATCATCGCAAATAAATAAGTAATCAAGCATAAATACTTGATAAATATTAAATAATACATTTCATATTTGTAAATAAAAATATCTACGGTACTGCACGATCACAGTAACGAGAAAATCAATGCTCTGGTTAAGGTGACTACTGTTACATATCGGCCGGCATTTGACATTTCCCCAAAACACTTTCAAGTTTCACACCAAAAATGGGACTATCAGACAATTAACAAAATATCTTTGAACCGCATTTCATTGACTGCGCATAGCTCTTTATTAACAACGGGTTCTCTTCCAAAACTCTCTCCTAAAATTAAATAGAAGGAGCATTAAAACTTAAGCTACTTTTACTTGAAAAAACATCTCTACATCAGAGGAAGTTTATATATTATGCTAGTGCGCCACTTTCATAACACTGAAAAAAAATATCCAAATCTCTGTTTAGCGACCTGTACGCAGATGAAAAATAATGTTGTTGTGCTTTTGAAGAGCATACAACAGATTAAACAGTCAAAAATAAAATTAACCCCTTAAATATTACTGCACCAAAAAATTAAGTTGTGAATCTTATTCTACTATCACTCATAATCGCTCGTCCTCAATTTATTACGATTTTAAAAAATTCATAGAAAGCGTCACAGAAACATTAGCGGGCTGTGACATCTTTTATTAACAAACGGAGGGCTTAGCCCACGGACTCCACTGGTGTAGCATTAATAGTGCAGAATTTGTATTAAGCCAAAACCTACGTTTTTAAATATTGTAATTGTATTTTTGACCACATCTGCTCATGTTCCGCCTTCAAAATATAGAAAGCGGCAAGCGGCGCACGATTTTTCCAGTGTATTGTAGTTGTAGTTGTACTTCAAATGTGCCATACATTTTTCTCTTTGTTCTACTTCTAGGCCAATCAAATTAAATCGAAAAAAACCGTTTTAAGGAATTAATTTCCAGCAAGCTAGAAATCATTTTAATACCTCTATTTGGTCCTAAATGCGTGTAATCTGAGTTTGCACCATCCCAGGTGGTGAGCTTAACTTTTGGTAGCCAAAAAACCGCCAAATTTTTGCACTTTTTTTAGTTTTTTGCTTGTAGGTGGAAAACGGTGCGTCGGACGGAAAATGTCATACCACTCAATAATACAGAGGACTAAATTCTGCGTCGAATGATATCTAAAAACATCAAATTCGGTTTAGTGGTATAGCCGAAATCGAATGTTAAAAACGAAGAAAATTTCGTAGTTCGGTGCAAACTTACATTTTGCGGCTTTCCCAAGACGACATATCTTGAAAACAGATACTAAAACAGATGTATTTTTTAATACATTACATTCACATGTCCAAATGTTCAATTTTTCTTGGTTTGTCCAATTATCCGGATATCTGATTACCCGGATCGGGTTCGGTCCCAAATTTTGCATCAATTTAAAGTCTGTTTTTTTTTACTTTTAAGTTCGTGTCTCTGTTTTGATAATTACAGAGTGAAAAGCTGATTATACTTGAAAGAAAGTGTTCTATTGTTTCAGAGATTATCTGGCGTGTTCAACATCTACAAACATGAATGACCCGAAGTGTTTAATTTGTGACAAACCATTACATGATGAGGCCTCAAGTACAGTAAAAGAACGAGGAATAGAAGCATTGATAAAAAGAAGTATAGCAAGGAAGGATGAGAAGCACCTTCAATTTCAAGGTCTTGCTTCAGTTGTGATTCACGAAAGATGCAGGAAAATATATTCAAAGGAGAAAAGAGGTGACGAAGAAAACCCCAAGAGGCGTAGAGAGAGGGTCCCGACTTTTAATTTTAAGAAGAGATGTGTGATCTGTGGGGAAGACACATCACAGGAATTTGTGGCCAGAGAAAGCAAGAAGCCTCTGAAGAGGCGAGTTACCGTGCAGTATGTGTCAACAATTGAGTTCAAAAATTCCCTCTTGACTGCAGCTGAATGGTGGCAGGATGAAGAGGTACTTGAAAGAATTCGTCTTGAAAATGATTTGGTTGCGGTACAGGCCAGGTACCACCGCTCCTGCAGTATCAAGTTCATGAAAAAAGATGCAAAAACTGGATCGTCAGTTGGCCGACCTGAAGATGAAGATGTGTCTCTGGCATTTAACTATATTTGCAAATACATCGAGGAAAATGACGACCAATGCCAATTTACTTTGTTAGAAATTTTGAAAGACTTCGAAGGCTTTGTCCCAACTCATAAAGCCCTGTTCAAAAAGCTGAAACCAAAGTATGAAGACGACATTATTATCACTAGCGGAATGGGTAAAAATAAGCCACCTGTAATATGCTTTCGAAATAGAGGTTACAAAATTTTAACTCAGTCTTGGTATGACTCATCATGTAATGGTTTGTCACAAATTAAACACTTCGGGTCATTCATGTTTGTAGATGTTTAACACGCCAGATAATCTCTGAAACAATAGAACACTTTCTTTCAAGTATAATCAGCTTTTCACTCTGTAATTATCAAAACAGAAACACGAACTTAAAATTAAAAAAAAACAGACTTTAAATTGATGCAAAATTTGGGACCGAACCCGATCCGGGTAATCAGATATCCGGATAATTGGACAAATCCAGAAAAATTGAACATTTGGACATGTGAATGTAATGTATTAAAAAATACATCTGTTTTAGTATCTGTTTTCAAGATATGTTGTCTTGGGAAAGCCGCAAAATGTAAGTTTGCACCGAACTACGAAATTTTCTTCGTTTTTAACATTCGATTTCGGCTATACCACTAAACCGAATTTGATGTTTTTAGATATCATTCGACGCAGAATTTAGTCCTCTGTATTATTGAGTGGTATGACATTTTCCGTCCGACGCACCGTTTTCCACCTACAAGCAAAAAACTAAAAAAAGTGCAAAAATTTGGCGGTTTTTTGGCTACCAAAAGTTAAGCTCACCACCTGGGATGGTGCAAACTCAGATTACACGCATTTAGGACCAAATAGAGGCATTAAAACGATTTCCAGCTTGCTGGAAATTAATTCCTCAAAATATATTAATTTGATTGGCCTATTCGGCAAGAGGAACTTTAAATTTGTAGAACATTAAATTTCCGCTGTTTTATATTTTATCTTTGTGCTACCTAAAAACTGCTAAAGAACTACCTGCGCATATTGTTGGTGAAAAACCTAAACAATTAAAAGTATGAAATACTTTATTTAAGTATTGCAGGTGGTATGTTAAAAAATGTAATTTTCATCAGAAGCTAAGAAACGCTTTTTGATTGGAAATTTGTTTTTAGGTAAGGTTTTTTATAGGATTTTGTCGACATTAAAAATGTAGTCGAGTTCTTGGTTGTATCTTTTTTTCAAATTTAATAATTAAAAACTGCTTGCTCGTGGGCTGGGGTATGATAGGATTTGCTTGTTTTTTATCTGTCTGCTTGGGAAAGCCATATTTGTTGAATGAAACGCAAACACTACACTTTAAATTTAGATTTTGGTCTAATTCAAACTAAGTGTTACTAAGATTACATACACCGACAGTTCGTAAACAGATAACGGTCTATCTCACAATTCGTAATAATTCAGATTTCACACACCAGCTAGGTAAAGCAGTCCACACGTCACCACGATATTTTGTCTGTTTCGTAATTTCTTTTTTAAGTGAAACTTCTTTGGCGGCAGGAGCAACCACGCGAATACTAGAACGGAAGTGAGGTCGCTTAGATGCAAACTGAAGCAAACCATCTTAAATTGTACCATCACAGACACACACCTCCAAACCAGTGTATTTTGTGGTTTTGCTTATAGAGGAAGCAAATGAACAGCATATTATGCGATAGATATGATCTATAATATATTTGTGTAAGATTGAATTAATTACTTGAATTGTACTTCTTTCCTACAAAAACAAAAAATATATCATTTTGAAATTTAATATTGATATTTAAACGCTAATAACGTTTGTATATGAAAATAAGAAATCGGTTGTTTCATAACATTTTACATCTTGCGTAGAACCAGATCATACCGACATATTTTTTTTGTCCGTTATTTGATATACAAAATAGCCGTTTACGACCGTTTTGACCGGTGCCAAATTTTTGATTAATAAAAAATGCCCAAATCGCCATTAACTAAATAAAGCGTTTGCCAGTGTTTTTATAAAAATTTGATTAGTGATATACCAATCTATTATGAGAGTCTCGAAAGGGAGCGCATGTTCCGCCGTAAACTGCGAAAACAACAAAGGAAAGAATCCTAACCTTAGTTTTTTTACATTTACCAAAGATTCGAAAAGGTAATAAATTCTGATAAATATTAATACATTAAAGTTTAACTTTCTCGTCGTTTTAGATCAAAACAGGGGGTTGTAAACTGTAGACGTGAAGATTTACGCAAAAAGGAGGTGGGATATTTGAATAAAGACTGCACATTGTGTACGCTGCATTTTGAAGATTCGCAGTTTATAAATGTTAATAAATCATATTACTGGCATTATCTTTGTATGATTTAAAAACCATTACATAATGTAGCTCGTAATTTTTCTGTTTTGCTTATTAAAAATATGGTAACAACAACGAACTGGATTGGAATTTAAAACCCGCCATAATTTAAACGATAGTTTAACTTGTTGACCGCTTGGAGCGCCACTAGTTACAGCTTACCAGGCGTTATATGGGCGCTTTCGCTACTGTGTAAATAAGTATACTGTGGTAATATCTCGAGAAGTACTTTAAATATCGACTTGATTTTTTGTTTAAAAGCATATGCGCATCAGCGCTGTCTTCGATATCATTTTAATTTCTAAAAAAATGTATTTTTTGCCCAAAGTAAATACCAATATGTTTTTTTTTCTTCCATGTAGTGAAATTTTTACTAAGCTACAAACTTTTTTATTTGTAGACATTAACATATACATGCAGCAGACAAAATTAAAAGTAAACTTTGGAAAATATTTTAAAGCAAACGGTAGATATCATATGGCCATGATTTTGATGGTACGAATTTTTTATCGAATTGCCGTGTATAATAAGTATAATAAGTAATAAGGTTTCTACTTTCTGTGTCTTAATAGTGCTTGAAACCGTATACACATAAAAATAACGTTATAGTTGTACATTTTCTTTAATTATTAACAAAACACGGAAAGAAATAATACATATCTGCGTCTCTAGTGTCATACTCCAATTTAGGGCGTTGGAAAACTTTCTTCTATGTCTGTGTTTGGTACGCGGAGGTAGATATTTTGCACAGACATAGAGAACCTACAGTTTAACGTGGGTACCGAATCACAGGAAGTGCATGCACTTCTTCTCTAGAGAAGTTTTCCTGGGGAAAAATTCACCCGTTGCCTTGCGAAGAAGAACGACTGGGGCGGGAGTCAAACCCGGATCCGCTGCATTGGTAGCCCCTCTGCTTGCCACTGAGCTACGGCCGCTTTTTATAATACATATACAGGGTCCTTCACGACGAGCTGAGTCGATATGTATACGGGAAACTACTGGGACTAGTTTTCTGGAAATTTGTATACAAGAATTTTCTGAAGAGCTCGTTCCAGCTAAAAAATTTTCAGTTTTCTGTAACTTCCGGTTATACCGGAAATGGACCTCAACCTCCTTATTTTAAATGGAATGTCCCAATTTTTATTAAATTTTCGGAATCTACGCTGAATTGCAATATAACTTCATGTAAGACATTTTATGTCTAGAGTGCTCCATTTTTGAGTTATTCCAGTTTTTTCGTAATTTTTTGGCAGATGCAGCCCCCCAGAAAAAAAATTATTTTTCGAAATGCATGCGAGTCGTGCCAAATTTTTTCAGGGTTTGCACACATGAGACCTATAGCTTCCCAAATCGTTGTAAACTTTTCAAAAGAATTATACAGGGTGCTCAGAAATTGGCGCCGAGTTTTGCTATCTCTAAAATTCGACAACTTAATTTTTTTAAATGGCAACCTCCCTTTTTCTCTTCACCAGTGGATTCTACGGTGAAAAGTAAGGGGACTTTGTAATTTCATCCCTACATCTAAAATGAACTGTTTTTGTAGAAACTTGAAATAACATAATTTTAGTGGTTGTATGTGACGTAATATAAAAATAATGACGTTTAAATAAACGAGTAAAATTTTCTTAATAAAATACAAAACCGTTGTTTAAAATTATACAATTAGTTTTTAATTATTGCACCAATATATAATTTTAACGGTGAAGCTATTTCGACACATAAGAAATATTGTAAAGAATTTTGAGCATTAAAGAAAAAAATACTAATTAGAGGCATTAATTTAATAACGACCAAGACGTAAACTTACGCCTCAGAAACTATTGCCTTGTTTAATATTTATTTTTACCAGAATTGATGATAATTTATAACTTTACTCATGTAGTTTCTATGCAAAATAACTAATTTGTATCTAAGCTATACTATTTATATGCGCAGCGCGCACTTTATGCTTGCTAAATCTGATGTTTACCCTATACTTTACTTATTTATATACTTATCGGATTTTATAGTCTTTCCTTGAACTTTGCTCATTGAAGTACAATCAGATTAAACAGCTAGAATGGAAATATATTCTCCACAGGCAAAACAGAAAAAAATGTTAATATCTTGTTATGTATACTAAAAACCGCTGTAATTTTGCCATTTCTTACTGTATATTCTTTAGGCAAGAAAGGGTATCAAGACGATTTGTGCCATGTTCCATTACAATAGGAGTTATTTCAATACTGTACAAAACAAAATCTAATTTTATTTTCGTATTATTATTAAAACAAATATTGTTTCAATCTAATTTTTTATGATCAAAAAACGAATGCAGTTTCTGTTCACCTTTCGCAATTTTTACTTTCCCATACTTACAGTATGGTGATGTTTGTGATTTTGAAAAAGAATCGATTGCGATATTTTAGCAAATTTGAAAGTAAACGCGTACGTTTTGTACCTCTAGGTAGAGGTACCCAAAAAAAATTTTTTGTCTGTCTCTATTTGAGATTTTAATAAAATTTGAAATACTCAGGCTTAACTGAAATTTATAAAAAACAAGTTCTTCGGGACGATCCCTGAAACGGACGTTAGATATGGTTATTTGGTATCATTTGTTGAAAATTTTGAGTTTAGCGCTCGTCTTACTCAAAAATGAGTTGCTAGATTAAACGTAATTTTAGAATATATTCAACAATTTTATTTCTTGAAAACTGGCTACTTAGTTTTCTTAAACTTTGTTGCCAATGGAAATAGACGGGACCTATCATTTGGTATGCTTTACAATTCCACAGCTTCTCTGTGACGTCCTCAATAAATTTTAAAATATAGAAATGAATGCTTTTATATTTAATAAGTAGGAAATAATAAAAAGACAGAAACAGCACTAAACTTTTGAAATAATTGTCCCATCACATTTCAAAAATGTGTTTGTAATTTTGTATCAACGTTGTGCGCACGAACGGTGACTTGTAAGATCTCATCCGCGGACCGGCTGGCTTGGCGATCAGCACGGCATGGCAGTGCACGCTACTAACCTGTTGTCTCTGCCTGCGGGCATGTCTTATTGTATTTATAAACAGAAGTATATTCTGTATTAATATTAAAAAATATTTTTTTGATTTTTCGTAAAAAAGTAGCTGGGGAAAACAAATACGGAAGAACAAATTCGTCCGCCAAATTTAGGCGGAAGGGGTAAATTTAACCCCCGCAAACATTGAGGCACTTAAATTGTGTATCTTCAATTCTATTTTTTACACTTATCAGTAGTAGTTCCAGACCTTCTCCTAGTTTGTAACATTATGTACCTCTAGGGCATTTACAATACCATATTTCATTCCGATCTTATAATTCGCTGTTCAGTAAATATGCGTTACAACCAAAATTTTTAAAACTACATACAAGGCCTCGCAGAGAAATTTAAGAATAATTATGTATCCAGTTTTTAGGCAACATTTGTTTGAAAATTATTTCACAGTTTTCATGCGTTAAACCATTTGCGTACATATTAATATTGTGCCATCATAGAGCTGCTGCAATAGCAAAATTGATCCCAATCTGTCATCCCAACAACAATTTTCCAAAAATCACATTGGCCCCAATTTTCAAGCTACAAAGTTAAAAAAAATGTTAGATTTTCCCTAAGGTCTTTTTTTAGATTCTGTCTTTAGATATAGAAAGTTCAATTTCAGTCAAAAATGCTAACTTAAAACAAATGTATTTTTTGTTTCCGCATTTGAATTTATTTTATAAGCGTATTTTATCGATGAATTTCTTATATACACCTACATTCCAAAGCGCATTGAAGTCGGGCCATCCATTCGCGAGTAATGAGACGTCACACACATACAGATAGACATACTTTTTTTTAAAACCTTTTTGTGAATTTCTGGACGTCTAAAACATGTCTTTTCGTCAAAATCTCAAATTTGAAAATTTTCATGAACTTAATACTTCCCTACCACACGGACAGAATAGGAAAGTAAAAATTAAACGCAACTAGTCATCAGTGATAAAATTCTAAATTTGTTTTTCAAATATTGTAGTATTTAGGGGTTAATTTTGATTGTCTTTCTCACTTTTTCGAAGACCAATTTTATTTTCAGGTTTATGACGTTTTTAATCCCTTTTTTTCGCCAAAATCAAAATACGAATTTTGCATTCCGATATTTCAGTATGGAAATGTAATGTGATCGAAGATTTTGTATTCTCAGATTTTGACGGAAATCCATTTTTGGCCTCCAGAAATCCAAAATTGTGGTCAGTTTGTATGCTTGAGTCTGTGTGTTATTGCAAAAAATTGCAAATGTTGAGTAAACGTTTTTTAACAATTTTAATTTATTTGCCTTGTAACAATTCAAAACGTTCTTTAAAAAGTCATTAAAAAATTCATGTTTTTCATCATCCACGTAGTAATATGTTTGTTTATACTTTAACCCCCCCCCCTTCTCTAATAAACTCCTGGTTAGTGAGTGGATATTGAAAAATAAGAATAATTATTTATTATATTTAAAACAACCTCACGAGTATTTTCGTGTTTCCTGTAAATAAAAAAAAAGGCAACGCTGTGAACAGAACCGTTTTCTTTTGTTAACCGCTTAGATTTTTTTCCTAAAACTAATATTTTTCGTGTTTCGATATACACGCTTAGAAGCGTCAGACGGAGCAGAGGATCGTGTCCGGCGTTGCTAATACGTGACCGTAACTAACCGCGTGCTGCTGAGCGCTGACTGATCTGAGGTTATAGACCGGCTACTTCACTGGCCATTCCGCCATTTATCGCTTCCTGTAGCGAGAACGGCTAGCAAACATTTTATTCCATTGCACAATTTATTTATTGACTACACATTAGGATAAGCACCGATGTGTGTGTAACACGAAATCTTAGGAACTACTTGACCCATTTTAGTGAAATTTGGTATACTTAGCTACAAGAAAACCATTCTGTCAAAAAGTTTTCTTTACAAACCGGAATCGGATACTTTTTTTTTGTATAATTTTTTAAAAAACGTAATTTTAATAATTAAAAAACACAGTGTGATAGTGTGCGCTTTAAAAAATGGGAGTATTTTTTTCGAACATTGAAAATTTTCATTTACTGCCTTATTACTCAAAAATGGGTAGACAGATAGGGATAAATATGATATTACAATAGCCTTAGGGAAATACAATGTTACCATGTCAAACAATTTTTGGGTAAAAATATTTTTCAAATTTTTGACATTTTCATAAGAATATTGCTCAAAAAATGGCAACAAGATTTGTTTTAAACTTTATAAGCTTATAGAGCTAGGGATGAGCTACAACTTCGTTTGTACCGCAGTCCACTCATTCCTCTGTGACGCCATCTATGAATTTTTGAAAACTGAAAATTGATGGCTTTTTATTTAATAGACGGGAAACGTTAGAATAGGTTTGTTTTAAGTAAGTTGCTCAAGGGTGATGGTAGATTAAGATTCACAACTTAATTTTTAGCTGCAGCAATATTTAGTGAAGTTAATTTTTCCTATCTTACCCAATGTTTTGCTGATCGTTTTTGGGTTTGTTCATTACCAAGGATTTCTTTAAATAAGCAAATCGTCTTTAGTATCATAAAAAACATTTAGGTTGTAACTTAATCACTATAACTTCTGTTAAAACGGTAATTAACAATATTTTAATTATGGGAAAGTTCAGGCGAAGGGCTTCGCCCATTTTTGACCTCCTAACTAAGGCCGAAAATAGAATTTTTGCGACTACTAACTACACTTGTAATTTTATGGGGTTTTGACTTTAAACGGGTGGAGTGAAGAGCCACTGATCTTGGACGGTAACTGATGAAGAAAACCTTCAAGGTATAAAATGTTTTTGATAATGTAAAACGTCAGAAATTTTTCAGTATGGAAAATTACAGGCAAAGTAATTCGCCCATTTATTGAACCACTAAAAAATTTCATTTCTTTTTAAAATTAAACGAGTGGACTTCAGAATATAACTAATACTATGAAATTTGAGCAAATAAAAAATTAAAAGCGTATTTTATAAATAAGTAGATGTATAAAAAAACAAAATACATACCTGTAAATGCGGCCAAGTACTGAAATATCGGCAGTCCTTTAGTGGCATTATAAATGCAGTTTTTAACACTTTTCATGACTGTTGCTCAAAAATTACCAAAATAAAGGCAATGAAACAGAAAACTTGTAATTTTACGTTACGCTAAGAGTGCCCATAAAAAAGAAGGTTTGCTACTTAAATTTCAATTTAAATGCTAGCTATTGTTTCAGTTTGTTAAAGAAAGTGTAAGGCTTTTCAATCCAACAAGCAAATAAGATAAATAATGTAAATGTTTATTTACTATTTTACATGTCATTGTAGATGTGCTCTATACTACATAACTAGTAAAGCTTCTGATTGGATGAGGTAAATATATGAACACTGACTAAACCTAAAATATGTGTCTAAACCTATTATAATAAAAAAATTGTCAAAATGGCACTTAACAACTACAACTTAACCTATCAGTCTTGCTTAATAATGTGTCAAACAAGATGTCATTCTAAATAATAAAAATATTAAAACATAGAATAATTTTACCAGTGAAAAAAATCAGTTTAACAGTTACATACAAACATTACATACACTAGTTCCATTTTATAGAACAACAAAAAAACGCATATTTTAATTTATAAATAATATTTGCTTATTATCTAAGCGCTTTCGATTTTCCTAAACTTTTCTGTCATTTCTAAGGGCATTTGTAACGGTTTTACATTCGTGACCCGTTCACCTTTCAGTTCTTGCTGAATTTCTTCTAAAGTTTTTCCTTTAGTTTCAGGTACGCAGAAAATGATAAAAATAAGAGCTAACGCACAGCATAGAGCAAAAGCAAAAAACGGTACGTGCATTCCAAATTCATCTTTTGAAAATTGAAAGAATTTTGATACAGCAATTGTGATTACCGCTGTATAAATATCAGAAAAACTTACAGCAAAAGCTTTCACATTTGTTGGAAAAATTTCACCCAATAATAAAACAGGAATTGTTTGCATTCCTATACTGAAAACAATTACGAAAACTATGAGAGCGACGATTGGCACTATGGCAAAATCTGTTGTGTCAATATCCGTGAGGTTTTGAATATAAAAATAACAACCTTCAATTAGTAAAACTAAACCGGTTCCAATTATGGAAATAATCATCAACGGTCTTCTTCCAGCTATATCAACAATCAGCGATGAAAATGCCGAAATCACCAACAATATTCCGAAGAAAATAATTGAACCAGTACTGGGAGAAAGACTATCTCCAGCTTCCTTAAAAATGATTTGGGCATAGAAAGTGATTGCCGTTGAGCCACTCAATTGCTGGGCACCCCGAGTCCCCATCGTTATATAAAGAGCTTTTCTATTACTCTTTACCGTAAATAAATCCAAATATTTGCCAGTGTTTTTGTTTTGTTCTTCAACTGCTTTGGTGAGCCTTTCCAGTTCTGGTTCAACATCATCATTTCCTTTGAAGATTATCAAACTTCTTCGGGCTTGTTCCACATTTCCTTTCATAAGTAGAAAATAGGGACTCTCGGGCATGAAGCAGAAGGTCAATAGTAAAAGCACTGGTATTACTGAAGATATCAAAGCTGCAATGCTTATGCTCAAATACGACCCAATTATATTCATCACCAAAATTCCAAAAATAAAAGCAACCGAGACGCCGGAACCAAACAGTCCCCTAATTTTTGGATCTGCTATTTCACCCAAATACATTGGAATCGCACAAAATATCAATCCGTCGGATATTCCAGCCATGAACCTTCCGCCAATCAACACATCAACCGATTTAGCGAAAGCCAACATCAGCCAAGATGCAAAAAATGGTATTGATGAAAGTAGGACCACGTTTTTTCTGCCTATTCTGTCTAAAAGGAGTCCTCCGAATATTGAACCAACCAATGCACCAACTGAAAGCATCACGGCGATCCAGGAACCTTGGTCGTTGCTCAAAGGTATATGAGAGTCTTCATCGAGAAGCTTAGGTAAAGAAGGTGAAGGCCATCCATAATGCATTCCACTGCAGATTATATTTAGAGTACCTGTAAGCAAAATCTGAATCAAGAAATTTCAAATTTGTTAAAACGAATTATTTCTAGTTTGTAAGTTATTAAATTTCTTGAATCGTCCTTGATTGTATTAATAATAATAATTATTTTTAAAATCTTTGTATATAAATAAGTTTTTCCAAATTTACAAATAAATGTTAAGTAGTCTTGCCCAACGAAATTTGCATAGTTCCACGAACGATTACGTAGTTGTTTATCACATATAAATGTTTGCTATGTATAATTAAGTGTAAATTAACAACCTGTATTTCGTTCATAAGAGCACCAGGCACGGTATTCTACTTCAGTGGCCTGACCACGTGTTGAGGGAAAAGGAGGGTCATCCTGTTCAAGAAGCTTCAGGCGAAGTAATAATCAAATACAGAGATTTTTTGGTTGTATTTAAGTATTTATACAGATGTGATCACACAACTTCTAATTTCTGTTATTTTAGAAAAACCAAGTGCATCTATACCTTTACAATAGTTTTTTTTGAGAAGCACCAATTTAGAATTCATCGCAGAAGGTTAAGAAAACAACGACCTTTTAACTGAACACTATTTAGAAATGGGGGCAGATCGGTTATGTGAAAAACCTAAACCTGCTAAAATCAAAAGGGTAAGTTAGGCATCGTACAAATACTTTGCCATAAATCATCTATATGGAAAAAAGGCATCTTGTGTAACAATTAACGATACTTAATGAGTTTGTAGCAAAAAGTCTCCAGGGCTGCTTCAAAGTACCTAAACAAATTTACGTCTTCAGGTTATTATAATGTGCCTCACAAGGAAAAAGACAAAGCACAAGGCAGGAACCGGTTTAAGAGGCGGCTGGGAGAACTGTAGCTCCCCCACGAGAAAAGAGACTGAAAATATGCTGCGGGTATATCCATTATATATATTTAAACGAGTAGAAAAATATAAGGACAAAGGTAAAAATGGGAGAAGTTGTGCGAGCTACATTTTTGGAAACACATCATTAGGCTTAAGGGTTGCCCTAAATAGTTAACTGCTAACAAAATTCTGCTTAAATGCAAAATAGAGTGACAATGTTTATTTATGTCACATTTCCACGGTTGTAACTCCTTAAAGAAAACACCATAGCCCATCCGGGCCTCTCTTCACAATTGTCAAATTCGACTATGTCACGCCCACGTCAGATAAGACCGATAATGGTAGGGGTAACAGTAATTTCAATTAGTAATTCCTGTGAGCTGTGCATTTTGCTTGTTCGAAAAAAAGTTTTGCATGTGGGATTATTTCTTAGTCGATTTTGTGTGAATTGCAGCCCCCGTTATCAAATTTTAAAACCGCCACTGGCATCAGTTTATGGTAAATTAACGAATAATATGTAGAAAATAGTGATGGGCATAATCGAATGATTTTTATAATCGAATGGTTTTAGTAATCAAATGCGGTGGACAATAGGAAAAACGCTTTCCGCTTGCTGCTCTAATGCTCTTATGAATTAATAATTTGCGTTGTCATTGTCTTTTCTCGGGTTCTTCCGCTTCGAATCGAATTTTTAATTTTATCACATTTCATCGCCAATGCCGGCTTGTTTCTTGAGTAAATATTTTTGTAAACTGCGAAATTGAATACAGATTTCTGTTTTATAAAACAATTATTTTTTATAAATGAGACCAGGGACAGCTAGTCACGTAAGCAAGTTAAACTTCCAGTGTAAATCGCAATTCATAGCTAACTCCGATCTCTTTTTAAGTAAGATTTGTATAAACGGCGAAAGTAGATACATTTTTCTATTTATAAATAATTTTTTTAATAAAAGAAGTGGCAGAAGCATTATGGGAATGTTCGAATTAAAATATTTTTATCACGTTGTTTCCGTCGCAGGGCGCCTTAGCTTTATGCGTTTGCATTTTAGGAATTACGTCTGCATTAGTGCAATTTACATTCGTATCATCACAAAGTGATTTGTGTAGGTATACAAATCTCGACCACTCCTAACGTCATCGTATCATATTGGGCATTTGCAGTTGCCATCTGTAAAGGGCTGTTGTTTCATCCCCCGCATTCGAAATGAACAAATCCGAAAATTTTAAAATTGTAAAATCATTCGAATGGTTTTCTGTAACCTTTCGAGATATTGCGATAATCGGTTCCATTATTTTAATTCGTAAAATCCCATAACTAGTAGGTATATATAAAAACTTATCCACCTCATATAAAGATAAAAAAGCAACCAATTTAAGGCTCAGAAACAAGTCATGGACTAAAAAATCTACTAATTCTGATTATCTTATTAACTTTCGATGAAGAAAAAGGTAGATTAATTTAACTGTTTGTTATTTATGTATTGATGGTGTATTTCCCATAAACTTACGGGAGCACCAACTGCCAGGTTGATATGTCCCCCATCTAAATATGCACAAACATATGTTACGCCCAAACGACAACAAAAACAGCCACAGCACGTTGTGGATGTATTCGAACTACTAAACACCGATATTGGATACTTTTATTAATTTAATTATCAGTTTTTCCACCGTGTGTACATGGAAGCGCGCTAATAGCGCATGCTCTTGTGGGCGCGTCTATTTCGTTATAAACATCTCAGGGAGCATAACCAGTAGCATTCTGTGCTTTTATCGGTGTTGGGGCATAACACTCGAACTCGAACCATAGCAGTTGGTAAATCAGTGCCAAAACCAGTCGCCCTATCGCCCTGTCCATTTTGATGAATTAAAATACTCAAGTTTCTGTTATCTTAAAAACCAAGTCCATGTCTACCTTCCTATGGTTTACACCGACTTTGAATAAAAAGAAAAGTTGCACAATTTGACGAGCTTGGGAAGGAGACTAGCGCTGATCATTTGTATGGATAATTCAAATAATTCGATATATCGAACAAGGATGTTAAAATAACAGTTATTCGAATTACAGAATAAATAATTGTACGAATGAAATTATTGAATAGATAATTATTGGAATAAATTGTACGAATAAGTACTTATTGCTTTGAATAAAATTTGTTCGAATGAATCTTATTGCTCACAGTTGCTGTTCTGCTTCAAAAGAACTTTTAAAATAATTATTTAAATACTTTGTTGGGGGTAGCTTACAGTAAAGCGAAGCTGCAGAAAAGTTATACCAAATAAGAAGACTAAACTTCTAGAAAATTGTTAATAACAACCTTCTCGAATGTTATTGGTCAAGAGTACCAGGACACGCCTACAGCGAAAACCCAATATATTTAAGTCAATGCCCAATTTCGTTCAAAAATTAAAATAACTCGTGTATTATTTGAATATTTCAATAGTTTTTAGAATAACTCAATAGTTACTGGATAGTTATGCGAATAACACAACAATACGATGGTTTTTAGAATAACTCAATAGTTATTCGAATAATTCGATAGGAATTGAAATATCTCGATAGTTATTCGAAGAATTCGATAGTTTTATAGAACACCCTAGGGCCCCCAACGAAGAGTTACTTTTTTTTTCGCTTTGCTTTGCTCAGCTTTGCGACAAGAAACTTTCTTAATTTAAAAAGGTCAATTAAACAACAACAATTTTTGTTATTATCTCGTAAATACAGTTTTGGTCTAGTTTAAAAATCATTTGTAGTTATATAATTGTACCCATTCAATGACTTTGCCAATGTTTTGAAAGACTGGTTGTGGACGGTCAGCTCAAGTAAGATGGAAATTTTGTTTAAACATATTATTAGATTTATATATTAAGTATTTCCTTGTTTGAAGAAAACCAAGCAGAAGGTTAACATTATTTCGAAACAAACTGTAAATAATAATTAAAAATGAAATAAACAACCTATGGCTTCCGCTACATCAAAAAGATCAAGTGCATCTATTCTCTACATTTAGACAGTGAATATGAGGGTCATTCTATTAGAGAGGCGCCGGACAGATGATCAGACGTAACAAAAAAACCTACAATAAATAAATCTAATAACATCAGTTAACTAACGTCATCGACGGTCACAACTAGCCTTCGATATGTTTACAAACGAGTTCCACTGGTTTATACCGGATGTCCGGACAATAATTATAAGACATACTTAAGAGAAACGCATCTTACGCTCTTTCTTCCTGGATAATCTGTGTCAGTTTCTACACATCCAAAAACAAGCCGAAGTATTAAAATTTAGCATACGAAATTGTAAGTTAAATACTCGAAATCGGAAGCAATAAATATTTCAATCTAATATTTTAAAGGGGCTCAATCTTATCTATCTCCAAGCGGGTAAAAAACGTGGAAATTTTAAGAACCAAAGCTAGCAAAATTGAAATTCCTATTGGTATACAGTTATTTAACCTCTACTTCAGCCTAGAACGCAAGAATTTATCTGCATAAAAGTAAACAGTTTGATGATATTCGCCGCAATTTAAAAAAGCAGGTTGATACTTTTTCCGATTTTTTCACAGAAAACAGATTTTGAAAATTTTTCTTTAATTTTGCTTTATTTAAAGATAACTTTATGTTTAATTACAAATTTACAAAAGTTAATATAGTATATTAACTACTAACGGCTGTTAGAGTAAATTTATAATTAAAAAGGGCACCATTGCCTATTATTATACGTCATGAAAAACTTCATAAAAACATTTAAAAGTACAATTAAAAAATAGACAAACTTCAACCCGTTACACAAAAACGGTCAAAACTAACAAATAGATAAATTACTACTGAAAAACTAATACATACCTGTAAGCATAGCCAAATACTGAAAAATGGGGCGCCCTTTCCCCCAGTCACCAACAAAAAACGATGCACTTTTCATGTTCACAATCAATTTTTAATAACTTTTTGTTTTGTTTGCGAACTGTTTTCTTGTGGTGTTGCTGCGAAGAACTTTTACAAAATAAAGCACAGTACGAATTTAAATTTTGTTGACAGTACGCCGGGGGGCCGAAGTAGTAGTTTTGCTGCTAACGCAGTCGTTTCTTGAAACTCGTTTTGCTGGTATAATTTGAAAAAAAATCCGTTGAGATCACACACACGTCCGGTGATTGCTATTATATGTTTTCAAAACGGTTCATGGAAATAATCCACGATAGTAGTAATTTTCGCAGTACATGCTTAAAAGGTAAGTGCAATTAATTTTAAGTTTGTTCATCAATTATTACTTTTAAGTCGTATTGTCAATTTTTAACCGTGACACGCTTGTTCCTTTCAAGGTAAGGAAGCGTTTGAAATTTTCTAACTATTCTGAAACATAAGCCGACGCACGTCTCTCCTAACAAGATATTTCCTGCTTCATTAAAAAAAAATAAGTCAACTTAAATTAGTTTAATCTTCAGTTTACTCCAATAATATGCTTTTATTTCAATAAAAAATCAATTATTTTGTGTCATACATACAAATTAACTATTTTTTTACATAAAGTACACCATGATTTACAAGTACATTTGTTTAATTCAGTCATTACTATTAGAACTCCAAAAAGAAATTCTTTATTGTACAATGTTTGGCACACAAGGGGCTTGCAGAAACTCTTGCAGTTTTGTTAAATTGTGCAAGTTCTTTATTCGCTTATAAACTATAACTAAACCATCAAAAAGCCAATTAATTATTTTCCAAATAATTATGAGCGTGGAAATTAGGTGAAATTTAACATACTTAAATTACTCGTACAACAAAATTATACATGGATTGTCCTATTTGCGATAAATAATGTTAACAGGGGTCAACGGGTTCTGTTCAAGCAATACGTGCTGGTCTAAAGTACAATTGTTTTGCTAAAACCCTTTTAGTTTTCTAAAAATACAAATAAACGTCAGTATTAAAATATTCCAAGTTTTTGTACTAGGATAACAAAAACATGGAAACCTAATCAAGTTGACTAATTAGAACTCGGTAATTCTATTTATGTTGTGTCAGACGTCCTTTGTTTATTAAAACCTATTTTGTTTTTAATTCTATACGGAAAATTCTATGAACTTAGCAAAGGTCAATATACAGGGTGTTAATGAATTGTAGGGACAAACTTCTAGGGCATGCAAAACACAACAAAGCAAACAACTTTTGTTAATAAATGTGTGGTCCAGTGTTTCCTTCCACGGATAGAGCTTCTCAAAGATTCTTTAAGAAGCGCCGAAATGTAGGCAACTCAATTTACTACCTACTATTTGTTTCCATAACGACGGAAATTAGTACAGGATAAATAAAGCCCCCTTTCCCACTTTTCAAATTCAAATTAAATTTAAAATAAATTAATTTACAAAATGTTTCAAAACTAAGCAATAGAGAAAACCAAAATTACAAAGCAAAAATCAACTATTTGAAAAATTTGCAACAACTAATTCACAAATTAACAAAATTATAGTAAATGTTCAAAATGTCGCCCCCCCCCCAGCTTCTACACACGAAGCACATCTACGAAGTAAGTTATATGTTGTTCGGCAAAAGTATAATTCGCCATAACACAAAACTGCGAAACACAGAACGAAAATAACGAAGAAAATAATTATCAAAAAAATCACAGAACGAAAAAAAAACGAATTGTAAAAGGCACAGGAAGAAACGAATGCAAAAAAACTCAAAAAATATCACAAAAATATCGTCATTGTGTCAAAATTGACGTTATTTGAATGCATGTATGTATGTCTAGATCGTTTTTCTTTTCGAAATTCAGTGTGGCCTGTGCAAAATAATTGAAAATGCAATTTGGGTTGCCTATTTTCAGGTACTTCTTAAAGAATCTTTAAGAGGCTCTATTTTCTAAAGGCAACACTTTTGACCACACATTTATTAACAAAAGTTGTTTGCTTTGTTGTGTTTTGCAAGCCCTAGAAGTTTACCCCTGCAATTCATTAACACCCTGTATATTCAAAATTAGAATTGGAATTTTGAGCAAAAGATTGAAATATGCTTCAGGTACACAACATTGTTCTAAAATTATTTTCTCGAATACAGATAACAAAATTTCTTTTTAAAATTAATGCATGATAACATTGATTTTATTAAGCAACTTAAGTATACAACACCCTGTATTACAATAATTTCAGTCTATAGTTTACAAGAACCTGCTATCGCTGATAATTGGCTACACACCAACTCAGCATAATTTAACATAATTGTTTGAGATTACATATCGGCTGTAAAACCAGCCAAAAGCTCACTAAATCTCCTAAACATTACCTAGTTTAAGGTTCAGCAATTCTTCTGAATATTTCTGGCAATTCTTTTGATTTTTTAGCGACCACAATCTCTTGAGTGCAACCTCTGAGTTCTTGCTGAATTTCTTCTAAGGTTTTCCCCTTGGTTTCAGGAACAAAAAATATTATAAAAATAAGTCCTAGCACGCAGCATATGGTGAAGCCAAAAAATGGCACGTGTAAACCATAACTGTCCTTGGTGATTTGGAAAAACTTTGACACTACCGTCGCAATGAGGCTGAAGTAAATGTCGGCTAAGCACAAAGCAAAAGCTTTCACGTTGGTGGGGAAAATTTCACCCAACAGCAAAATTGGAATAGTTTGCATGCCTATACTGAACACTATCACAAAAACTATAAGGGCAGCGAGAGGCACCCATGCAAAATTACTAACATCAATGTTAGTTGTGTTTAATATATAAAAATAAGACCCTTCGGTAAGTAAAGCTAAACCAGCTCCAATTGTGGAAATAATCAGCAAAGGCCTGCGCCCTGTTTTATCAACAATCATAGAACAACAACCACAAAGCGCTACCTGGATGCTAAAGTAAACTATAGCTGCAATGTTTGATGGTATGGTATCTCCAGATTCTCTAAATATGGTATGGGCATAAAAAGTAATGGCGGTTGTACCACTGAACTGTTGAGCCCCACGCACCCCCATCATAATAAAAAGTGCTTTTCTGTTACTTCTAACAGTAAACAAATCCAGACATCTTCCACTGTTTGCATGTTGATCCTTAACAGCTTTGGTCATCCTATCCAACTCTGCATCCACATCATCAGTTCCTTTAAAGATCCTTAAACTCCTCCTGGCTTGTTCAATGTTTCCTTTCATTATTAAATAATAAGGGCTTTCGGGCATCCATGAGAATGTCATCAAACACAGTATCGGTACTATAGAAGATATTAAAGCTGTCGTGCTTATGGTTAAGTACGATCCGATTACATTAATTAACAGTGTTCCGAAGATCCACGTGACGGAAACGCTGGACCCAAGTGAGCCTCTAATCTTTGGGTCTGCAATTTCCCCCAAATACATGGGAAGAGCACAAAACGACAGTCCATCGGATATTCCAGCAATAAAACGGGCTATAACTAAAACTAAAACTGATTTAGCGTAAGCCACCATGATCCATGCTGCGAAGAACGGAAATGAAGATAAGAGGGCGACCTTTTTTCTTCCAACCACGTCTAGGATTAGAGCTCCTATGATTGAACCGCATAAGGCTCCCAAAAGAGGCATAACGGCCATCCATGATCCTTCTTCGTTTGTAATGGGTATAATCATCTCTTCGTTAAGTTTTGGTAGGGATGGAGATGGCCAACCGTAGTGCATTCCACTGCATATGATGCTTAAGGTACCTGAAAATAATAATTAGGTTAAGCTCATGGTGTAATAGTTATTTATGTATTAAGGGCGTAAAGAGGCTGCCGCCTCGGGCTCAAAATTACGTCTTGCGCCATAAAAGCAAGTTACGTCCGTGCTGCATACACACCTTTGTGCACGGATGAAGATTTTTTAATTTAAAAATATTTCTAAAATAAATTGAAAGTATTTAAAAAATGAATTGAATTTTCCACCCACATCTAGCGTTGCTTTGATTAAATTTGAGATTTGAAGCGTAACTATGGTAGCGGGTAAACAAAGGTAGCCATATTGCCTAAAATCTCATTCTGCGAGTGTTTAAACTGTTTCTATTAGGTATATGATATCGTTGTTTGACGTTTTATTATAGCCCATGGGCAATAAAGAGGTCCATAGGCTATAACAAGACGTTTATGACAAAGAAATTCGTGTATAATTGTCAATTTATGATACATCCGTGCATAATAGTTATTTATGTATTAAGGGCGTAAATAGGCTTTTATGGCGTAAGACGTAATTTTGAGCCCGAGGCAGCAGCCGAGGGCTAAGAATACGCCAAAGGCCATAAAAGCAAGTTACGCCCGTGGTACATACACAACTTTATGCACGGATTACGATTTTTTAATTTAAATATATTTCTAAAATAAATTGAATGTTCCACCCACATCTAGCGTTGCCTTGATTAAATTTGAGATTTGAAGCGTAACTATGGTAGCGAGTAAACAACGACAGCCATATTGCCTAAAATTTCATTTTGCAAGTGTTTAAACTGTTTCTATTAGGTATGATATCGTTGTTTGACGTTTCATTATAGCCCATGGGCAATAAAGAGGTCCATGGGCTATAAAAAGACGTTTATGACAAAGAAATTCGTGTATAATTGTCAATTTATGATACATCCGTGCATAATAGTTATTTATGTATTAATGGCGTAAAATTACGTCATTGCTCTCTGGTTTTCGTTAATCTCAAAAAATCTTTTTCCAAAAAAACATAAATTGCGTTTGTTTCTCATAAAAAAGAATTGCGACCGAACCAACGGCACTGTAGAGGTCATGATTATGGCTTGGCTCGCTTTAGATAAACCTCATATATTATGCCTTGCTTGTTGCACAACCGGTATCTTCCCATCCTTGTGTAGTGCAGCAAACAAATGGGATATATTTTGTAAGATGTGTTGCGACTGCCGTTTGTGCAGTAAACGTGCGTAAAACTTCTGTTGGGGTTACAACGGGTTTAGGACACAACGACAACCCAGCCACTTGGTTTTTCGCGTCCTCATATCGGCCACAATGGTCTAGTGGACCAAACGGCTACCTGGGACACAACAGTGACACTTTCAGGTGTACACGACGACCACATTGCTCTAGTGAACACAGCGGTCACTTTGGACACAACGGCCACATTGATTTAGTGAACACTATTTCGTTGGGCTACGTTAGCCGTTGTGTTCAAGATGGTCTTTATGTCAACTAAACCAATTTGGCCGTTGTGTCCAAGATGGTCATTGTGTCCACCTAAAGATATAGTTGTGTTCAAAGGAACTGTTGTGTCCACTAGATCAATGTTGCCATTGTGTCCAATAGGACACAGCCATTGTGCCCACCTGAAGGGGTAGCCGTTTTGTCCAAGGGTTTAGCTAACACTTGCGAATTAAAATTTTAAATTTACAATTTAAAAATGTTTTTGTTTTATTATTTTATGCATGTATCGACTGGTTTCTTTACAAATGTTCAGTTTAATGTTTGTCTATTTATACTGCATTGGTAGAACAGACTAACATTTTGTATTGCAATTGCTCAAGGACAGTGAAATATTTGCGAAAATTTGTTCAACCTAACATTTTCAAAATTATCGTAATTTTATTTTTCGAAAACAGTCAATACGCTTTTTACTTTATTATACTTTTAGTATATGGAAGTATAAATTTTATAAAAATTTTCGAAATCGACCTTCCTTTCGCAAATAAATGTCTTGTCCCTTTAGGATCTCAAAAAAGGGGTTTTTGAAAATGTCTGTCTATGAGTAAGTTTGCGGGAAGGTGGTAATTAAAAAAAATCCGAAACCGGAAGCAAACGTTTGACGTGTTTGGTTGGTTGCAGTTTTTTCAGAAACAGAAATTTGTAAAATTGGACCGGAATCTGATGCCGACCGCTGCAACTTTTTGGCTATTTTAAAGTTACCACCTTATTACTTAAAAACGAGTTCCCACAATGTTGCCATGTACGATAATTAAAAAACAAAGAAAACAATTTTTAAAATTTCGGAAATTTCCAAAACTATTGGGGTTCGTAATCAGCCTTTACTTCCCACTGCTGGGCTCCGGCACTCTTCTCTGTCACGTACTTTCCTTAGCGCTAAGGTGGAATACGGGAGACCTACAGTTTAACGTCGAATACAAACGACTAAATACTAGAAGGTTTTAGGCATTAAGATCCCACGGGTTCCTAAACCAGAAGCCCCTAGCCGATATAGTCTAACATTCTTATGTGCGCACATGCAGCTGGCGCTTATGTAGAGTTTCAGCGATATCCTGCAAGTTTGGCGTAGCGCAGATGGAAATGCGGCTTTTTTACTGCATAAATGGTTGAGGGTTTTTTTAAACAATGTTGTTGGTCTTTGCGGTCTGCCCGAGGTTATGGTTAAAAGCAGTTACGTTTTTAAAGAACAAATACGAAAACAAAGTTGCATTCACTGACTGAGATTGACGCAAGATGGGTGCGCACATGGGAGTGATTGTTGGTTATACCGGGTAGATGCTAGTGCCTAAACCGGATTGGGGAATGTGAGTAGCGGGTTGCGGCATAGATTTTTATTGCCTAATGGCTGCGGCGGAGGATCAAACCATAGACCTTTAGCGTTAGAGGCCAAGCGTCCAACCCTTAAGCTAGCGCCAGTACCTTGAGGTTACTTTTCCTCAATACAAAAAAAGAAATGTCCCACAGTCAGTTAGATACAGTACGGTATGCAGCTGACCGTGCCCACGCGCAGCTATGATCATATCATTTCCGTATTGTGCCGTATTTTATTGTAAACATAAATTTGGTAATAAAAAAAATGCAGTTAGGTTGAGTTTTTTTTTTCAAAATAGAAAATATTGAGATAACACTACCGACACGGCTTTAAATTACATCACTTCCCAAATTAACACTATAATTTTATAAACTAGGAAACAATCACAAATTATGTAAAATATTCAACGAATTAGTTCCCCAAACTAACCCATTACATAATCAAAGCTTTACATACAGAACGTTTACTTGATTTGCATATTTACGTCAAAAAAATTGATTCTACGCACAATTCTAAGAATCGCTATAGAACTAGAAGAAAGTTATAACAGCATTGCTAATTATCCCGAATTTTGAAAACTAGTTTGTAATCTAGAAATGTCAAAGCCGCAGGCTATAACGTCAGATATTTTTAGGTATATTGTTTCCTTCGGTTAGTACACGTTCTTGACCCGACCTTCATCTGTGACTCATCTTCCATGCAAAAAAACGTTTTAACCCCAATCGTAAACATAGTCACTCAAACTTAAATTAACTTGTTGGTATTATACTGCATATTCTCGAGGCTCATCATTAAGATTTAGCTTATTTAAAGAGATACAAGGACGGTTAAATTGGCAGAATATTTCATGTTCTTATACTGAGTATTAATCTCAAAACAAATTTAAGCTATCTTGCTTGGTTTCTGCGAAAAATTAAAAAAAAACTGAAATTTTGGATTTTTTGTTATTAATTAATTGTAGGTACGTTTGTTTTTGTCTATAATGCGATGTAGACCAAAACAGTTGCAGTTTTCTCAGAAACTAAGCACGATAGCTCAAATTTATTTTAATATTATTAGTCCGCATAAGATTTTGGAACTTTGACCTAATTTAAGCGTTCTCAATTCTTAAAATAGGCGAGCTTTGAAAAGCGACCACCCTGTACATAAACGTTTGACTTTATAACGTCGTAACAAGAATAACTAGCAAAGAAAATGTAGCGCAAAACAATGATACATTTGCATACTTTATCATTTCTTTAGTTATCCAATGTCATCCGTTTTTACTTGATTTTTTGCGTATATCCAACCTGAACGTCTATAAATTAGGTTTTTTTAAAGAAATATCAATGTAGAGTAAAAGTTATATTATCAAGGACGAAATTAACGTCACCAATAGAAGTTTTAAGCAGAATTTGAATTTCTGTCAAAACAGTGACATTAATTACAAATTGGCTGATACCGGGCTTCCCAGACATGTAAACTTTCTATAGCTCATGAATAGATACAGGCAAATATGAAATTATGTCACATCTTGTTATTGACGGAAGAAGCAATTTCTAGGAAATGGTGTTTTAGACTTACAGATTACTGATGCTGTTTATTTCTGTTCGCGCGCATATTAGTGTGGACACGCGCGACCACATATATTGATAGGTACTCACATATAAATAAAATTCTTAGAGATCACATTTTGAACACGATTGGGAACTTAATATACGAAAACGTAGTTTGATTAAAAAAAAGAAATGTGTGCCGATCACTTGAAGCGTCTTAGGGTGTTCACACTAAAAGTAAATTTTAGATTGTATGATTTAACAGAAAACGAAAACGGTTATGTCATGTTTGAGTTGGGGTGCAGGAAGCGCTATAAAAACGTTAATGCACCTGAATGAGTTATATTAAAACTAATTATACGCAATTATTATTATCTTGTATCCATCTTAGTGCAATACAAATACCTAACTTTATCAAGTAATTCAGCCTTATTGAATCCGCTATTTTGATTTTTATAATTTAGATCCTGGATTCGTAACTGGCAGTTCCAAAATCCCCCAAATACCAATTTTCATAAAAATCGGATTAAGTTATGAAATACTTTCGCCATATTGAATCCGCCATCTTGAATTTTATAATCCAGATTTTTGATTCGTAGTTATCAGCACCACGCCTCTCGAATACCAGTTTCCAGGAAAAACTTTTGATTAATTATAAATGGTCTGCCAGTTTGGCGTGAATTAGAATTTAGTACCTAAAGAACAAAGTTCGTTTAACAGAGGAATATTACTGTAATTTGTCAGCAGAAACGAGCCGAAGAAACGTGTGAAATCCAATACGCTCTTACAAAAATGTGTTGTTAAATATTTCACAACGTTACTTACAAATAAGAACTTTCCTAAAATGTATGTTTACATAATAATCATAAATACTACAACGAGTGAATGCGAGTTTTCAAAAAAATTGTGGTGTTAGTTCACGAGTGCTAGTTAAAATGGTAATTCCAAGACCAAGTAGCGTAGGTTAACTAGCACGAGTTAACTTACACCACAATTTTATCAAAGAAAAATCGTATCACGAGTCATATTCGTCTTGACTATATCACTCACATTCATTTTAACGCATTTTTGGTAACACTTAACTAGTTGGAAATGCTCGGGTGTTTTCGGGAATTCGCGCTCTTAACCATAGTTTTGTTTGCTTGTTTCCAAATGTTTTGTAGTGGCGTCCTTTTGTAAATTTAATTTTTTATTTTAACGTTGTTATTTACTGTTGCTGTAAATTGTTGTTGTAAAAATTGATCGTTTTGAGTCGATCATGATTTGAACTATAATTTGAACACTCGCGATTCAAGTTGGTTGACATTGTTATCATCGGCCACCGTCGACGTTTCTCGTATTTTGCTTTTTGCTTGTGGACAACAGAGACAATTAATTTTTTAATTCATAAATTATGATACAATTAAATATATGATACTTCTGACCGAAGCAGCAAAAAAGCTATATTAAAATAATAATAAATATACCCAAAAGTCAGTGCACATCAGTTTTAAACGCGTTAATTTAAGACTTAAGAGTAATTATCCTAAGCTACGGTGGATTTAATCACTTATTTAAACAGGACAATGCACTTTAACCAGTATAAAACAAACGCGATTCGTTCGTTTTATTAAAGGGAAAACTTGTAATTGGTATAGTCAGGCTAAACAGTATTGAATAATAGAATTACACACTCAAATCATGCAGACGCAACATGTGCTAAAAACTAATTATTAAAAAAATTTTTTTTAAGAATCATGAGGCCGTGCATGAGCACGACTCCATGATTCCCATCCCACCCCCCTACCCGGGCTCAGCGCACTTCGGCGCTATTCACCAGTCTAACATGCCTCACCCCTGAAAGACATGCAACCCAACATACACACCACATACACCATCCATGGACTCGCCAGATTTAACTTATTCAGAAAAAATTCCGACTGGCAGAGGACTCGGCCCTACTGCCGTTGAGAGTCTAGTTTCAAAGCCTGGGACTTCAACCACTAGACCACTCGCTGGCCCTATTAAAAATATGTAGCTAAAGAGAGCCATAAGCAATGCGTCACAGCAGCCGCTAGAATCACCAGCTAAGCATTAACCTTGAGAGTCAGTAATATACAGAATTTACGTGCCAATTTACGTTGACAAGTTACTTCTGCGCCACCGCTAAAGAAGTTCCACTTCAAAAAACCTTGAGCAAACAAAATGCTTTTTGCCCGAAATGGGTAGCTTCAAAATGACGGCCATTTTGTTGTTTTTTTGGAAATTATGACTTTTTCTGCTTAAAACGTTCAAGTTTAACCTTCTTTCATATAATTCTAAATTTCTAACTTCCTCTTATTTCCGATAAATTACGTAAGGTAGGTACCTTTTGATAAAGGGAAAAATCGAATTATTTTTGGGTTCAATTTTGTGTGGAAACGAAACTGAGGAACTTGATGAATGAATGAATCCTATCATGTCACGACTGTTCTAATTTTATACTGAGAAATCAAAAATAAATACAGTAAAGCAGGCCTTGACCAGCGTGCGTCGTCACGTCTTAGCTATATTCAGAAAACAATTACAAATGTCAAAGTCAATCAAGGCTGACTGCATTTTTTTGTCAGTCTGCCGCGGCCGGTATAGTAACTGGTTAGGCTAGAACTTTATAATACCAAATGTTTCTGAAATTTTAAAATGATTTGTCTTGTAGTACACAGCTTCATGTTGAATATTTTTACTGTCCTATGCTTTCAGTATATTAATTTCATGCACGTTTTCAAAATTGAGATTTTGACGGAAATGCATGTTTTGAATCTCCAGGAACCCACCCAGAAAAGTGGTTTTTGCAAATGTCTGACTGTGGGTAGGTGAGTGGGTGGGTACTGGGTATGTGCGCTTTATAACTCATAATGCGCTAGCAGGACACAATGTTATAAACTAAGAGAATTTTTAAAACTATTCAAAAACTTCAAAAAAATATTGCCCAAGAACTAGCAACACGATTTTTTTTAAACTTTGTAGGCACATAGAGCTAGGGATAGGGTCTAATATGGTTCGTGTCCCATTGCGATAATTTCTTTGTGACGCTTTCTACAATTTTTTTAAGGTCGAAAATTTGTGCTCTGTTTTAAGTTTTTCAGGGACTTTTTTTCGGACATGCTTTTCCGTGAGCTTTTTTCCGAGACTTTTCGCCGTAGGCTTCTTTACGACTGCAGAGTTTGGGTAGGTATAAAACTCTCAACATGCCAGTAAGTAGGCTTGCGAATTATTTGGATAGATCTTTTATATTTTTGATTTCAGTTTTAATAGTGTCTTTTTTTGTAAATACGTTAAATACCTAATTTTTTGCATATTTTAAATTATTGTTAAGGTTTTTTACGTATTAATTTTAGATAAAAGTTATTATTTGGGTTTATGCATGTTTTTAATGACTTGAATAATTTCAGGGTCGACTTGAATCAAACTTCATGGCATGACAAAATGCTTCAAGTGGAAAAGGCCTGAGTCTGAGACGGCGTTTCGGCCAAAATCATAATTTTTTAAAGAAGAAAAAATTTGGTATAAAGTAACATAAAACTTTGTAAAGAAAAATAAAGTTTTCTTTCAAAACGAAAAACATTTTTTCTGTTTATTTTCTTATTTTACGTATATTTTAAATTTCCTTTTTTCTTCTTTTAACATTTTCTTTTCTTTAACTTAAAAAACATTTATATTTATTTTTTTATAAATACCGATACATTAATAATAGTTTTTGCCGTGGTTTATATTTCTTTTTCGTTATAATAAATTATTTACTTCTGTACAATTTGGCAACGTTACACTGAAATTGGCGTCGCGTGCGCGGGGTTTTAGTTGTTGGAATTTGGAAGTTAAATGCTGGATTAATGTATTGTTATTTGTTTTGTTAAATAATGACCAATATGTATCAAGTCTTAAGCTACACAGGAATCCTATGGTAGTTCCGAACTTGCCCCAGTACTTATTAACTTTTCTTCTCACGGGTATTTCATAGTTAAACAATATGTTTGTTAAATAGTGTTCTATGCGCTTATTTACAGCTGTAAATTGTTTTTAATTTTTGATGTTTGATAAGACACGAAAAGTTATATAAAGTATGGTCGGATTAATTAAAAATTTCGTAATATTAAATTAAGTTGAATATACTTTTTAAAAGTCCAGTTTTTTATATTTTATTAAGCTTGTTGTACTAAAAACGATTGAAAGCAACATCCTAGAAAATAGCATCAAGCATTAGCTGCAAATTATATTGCCTAATACCTATGAAATTGAAATACCCATCAGTAGTAAAATTATCACGTACCAAAGCCAGTTTGTAACTACAATTAACGTAATGTAGTGTATGACTAAATATATAATAATGATAATTAAAAGCAGTTACCGTTAATTATTTAACCAAACAAATGACATTATATTTAAACAGATGGTGTTTGAACATTAAAATTGTAAGAGCTGTAAAGCGCACGCGCGCGACATCTATTGTAAATGTCGAGCACCTCCAGCGCAACGCGCCAAATAGTACAGGGGTGAATGACCTCTTATAGAGAAAAATAAATTGTAAAAAGGAAAAGACCTTTTATTAAGAAACAGAATTATTAAAAAAATGAAAGAAAATATCTGGTTTTGAAGAACAAATATTTTAAAACAAGTAAAAAGGAAATTCGTAGAAAAAATAGGGAGCAATAATTAATTATTATAAACAAATTTTATTTATCTTTCACTTCGCTGTCAATGCAATTTAAAGATGCACCTCTTCCGGTTTTGTTATTGCATAGTGTGATGACATAGTCGAGTTCTGTTAAATGTGCCAAATTGTCAATAATTTAAGAAAATGTTCATGTATGTTGTTCGGATAATTATTATCTGAATTAAAAAATTTAATTTGTTGACATGTTTCTTCTATGAAAATACTAATATCAAAAATCTGTGGCTACATGACGTGTGGGGAAAATAGTGCTCATCCTTGAGCGGGGTTTAATAGCTATCATTGAGCCGCATTAGGTATTACCCCACGTGTAATTTGATATTAATAAAATTTTGTTTACAAACGAAGTGTTTTCTTTTTAACACAGATGCCGCTTTACCGACAACGTACGACTACCAGGATTTCGTGGTAAATCGTTTTACAATTTTGTAATTTTAAAAATGTTTTTAATGATTTTTCAAACATTTTAATATAAGTTAATACAATTGTTTCCCCAAAAAGTTACTGAAATATCGATCAAGGGCATATGACAAGTTGAAAACGAAATTATTTTGGAAAAATTTTTCTTTTTACGATTAGTACCTTCATAATTTCAGTAATTTGTAGGTAAATAATGTATGTAATGTAACAATGTTTTTTATTACAATGTGCTTCCTTATGTTAGCGTCGTTCGCCTCTCTCCCCTACAAGAAATACCGAACAATGTAAAAAAGCAAAGAAATAGAGAAGCTATCTCATAACAATTCAGTTTAAAGTATAGTTATACAGGATGAATAAAATGTAACGCATAGTGTAATGAAAACAGGCTTAATATTTAAAATAGGTTTTTAACATTTCAGCGCATGCTTTGCTAACTATGGCAATTAGGAAATATTTGCATTTCAAAAGGATTTTATTCAAAAATTTTATGGCATTTTATGAAAAAAATATTGTACGGGCAAGAGAAACAATTCCTGAATCCATAAACGTAAAAAAAATATAGAGTGCTATTAAAAAAACTAGGTAAAATCGGTAAAAAAATGAATTTCAACTCAGTATGCGCTGAAATTCATCAAACAACTTTTATTAAGACCATTTTTTCATAGAATCAATATCTGCGTTACTTTTTACTCACCCTGTATAGGTAGAACTGAACTATTATTATTATATGATATCTAACCAGAGATTTGCATTATTGGTGCCTCAGAACCAGTTTATATTTCTGTGCCCTTCCATCGAAATCTGTTTTGGATTTATTTAAACAGGAAATACATTTTTGACGTCAAAAGTTGTTTGTTGACGCCATCAAATGATTTTTTCTTGTCAAAAACCATTTATTGAGTTCATAATTCAATTTCCTTCGGGGATTCTAGGGTCTTCTTGCCCAGTTATTTACGGGGCCAAAAATTAATTTTCCTACGCCAGTGACTGGTCTTTTGACGACAAATAAATAATTTATAAACGTCTAAAATTGCTTTTTTGATGTCAAAAATTGATTTTGTTACGTCTGATAATTATTTATTTAGTATAAAAGAATTAAAAAAACTATTTAGTTATTAATACACAAACGTCAGTACATAATTAGTAGCAGCAAAATGTATTCATTCACCTCAAAAAATCAGTTTTTAACATTAAAAACTGAATTTTTGAGATTAAGTAATAATTTTATGACGTCGGGAAATGCTGGAATCTAACGGTGCTGCTGGCGTAATTGAAAAGTTTTTGTCTGTCGCCACACCAAATTAGTTGCCTATATTTGATTTAGTTTAATCCCATAAACTATTTTTTATTGTAGTTTTATTTCTCACGCATCACCCATTCGCACTAGTGCACATACCTCATTATTATTAATTATTTCTTATGTCCAGTAGGCTTTGACAAGGCAGTGCGGTGCGCCCTCTTTTGGCAGGTACCTCCTCTATCAGTCATTATTTGACCATGGTTTAGGTCCATAGTACTACTATCGGTATTCCGTTAGATGGCAGCATGTTCCGACGTCAAAAAATCAAATATTAACGTTAAAAGTTCATTTATTGACTTTGAAAAATTTATTTTCATTTAACTAACGACTATTTCATCCTTTTATTATTTTATTCAAAAGTTGAAATTGCTTGAACGGTTTTCAGACAGAAAAAAATGATTTTTTGGCTTCAGAAAATTAATATCGATTAATAATTGTCTCACATCAACGATTCGATTACTGAATTTGATTGCTAAATAATTTTATCCAATATGCGATAATTTTTAGACGTAAAATGTTAATTTTTGTTACGTCCGTCACTTGCGGTGATTTATGAAAACCGCACAAATCAACGAAGACGACGGTTACGTCTAATATTCAATTTTTTAGGGCACGTTATTAACCGACTTAAAAAAATCTAATTTGTTTGTTGTAGAATTCACTTGTACTACTACTCTGAATAGTATTATAGCAAGTATAGAATTGAGTTTTACATTTGGTGCATTTCAAATTTACTGATGAATAATAAAATATAAATACAAAATAACGATTTTTAAGATTTTGGGAATTTCAAGCGCCTCATTTTGTTTGGCGCCCCTAGGCAATCGCCTAAGTTTGCCTGTTCGCTGATCCGATTATGTGTCTAACGTTTTATTTTATAATTTCCCGTTAGCAGTATGTAATTGATTGTTAGAATTATATCTTTAATTGGTACAACATTACTTAAGCTATTGGTGATGCAACATTTTTATAAATTATGTTCATACATTCTGTATGCTAGAAAAATTCCCTGACAAAATATTTACTCAGGCAATTGATGCTTAATACTGAGGCTAACCAGTCAAACCTCATCAAATAAAATTAAGTTCAATTTAAATAAAAGTCGATGGAGCAATTGAACTTATAAAATGCATTTTGTATGTATGGAACAGTCTGTCGCGTATTCAATAACAATAAATTGTATTGGTGTTTACTGTTTAGTCAATCATTGTTGTAAATTGTATTACTTGTAATAATTACTATGCTATTGTTTTGACTTTACGTTGCCTGTAAAGACGATGATAAACAAGAATCGACAGGATGGCATCAACATACTAACCGTACCCGCGGCTTTTGCTGCCAATTTAATAACTACTGCCAGCATAGCATTAACATTTCCCTTAAGAAAAATTAAATGTGAGGTTGGGAATGGTAATATTGTTTAAACACTGAAAACGTCCGATTTAAAGTTTTAATTTAGTAATTAAATTCAACCAAAAAAAACTGTTTGGACAACCGCCACGTGACCTTCCTCGTATACCCCCGTTGGTATTTATAAAATTTCTGATTTAAAGTATTAAACTGCTCGCCATTGCAGAAGTGATAGTTAGATGCAATAAAGGGTGGTTTCAAACTGTTGCTTTAATGAGGAGAATGGCTTTCCTCATTTTCATAAATTTTCAATATTTAGTATTAGGGGTTAACTTAAGGTTTGGAGGTGTAGCTTTGAAAATGTGGATGATTCGCGGTCAACAAATAAACCTCCACTACCAAGTTTAAAGACAAAATTTTGACCTTTTCAAAAAAAAGAAAAATTATAGTGGGGATGATCTGTGATTTTAAGAATATCCCACTTCTGCATATTTACCGTTTGGTATCCGTTTCCATGGAAGACAAATCTGATCGCAGACAAAGCTTATACGTTAATATTTTAAAATCGTTTTTTTCCACATCGTTGCTTGCTTTGGCGATTAGTAATTTTCCGATAAAACGGTTTCTTCTCATTGAAAGGTTACTCCCAATGTCTTTTAACATCTTTATACAGAGTTTGAAGCCGAAATTTAGAATTATTGAATAATTTTCCTATGTTTAAAAGTATTTACGCACAACGTTGTAGCCCCACAGCAGTGGCGGTACAAAACAATCCCACATAGATATTACTCCGCAAACAACAAGTCAAGAGATACCGGTCGTGGAACGAGAAAGACATCATATGACGCGCAGTCACAACGAGCTACACCATATAGCCACCACCTCACTACTCGCGGATGCTTCAGCGTAAGTTGGCCCGGTTCGCATTACTTAAAACCGCCTGCTCAATTAGTGCGAGCTGCTTATGGGCATGTCTTACTACATTTAGAAATCTTCCATTTTTCTAATATTATTGTGAGAAAAAAATCAATTATTGATTTTTTTTAAGATTCCTTGGGATTAAAGACAACCAAAAACGGAAACATTTATTCCTTCACTAAAATTTCGGTGGGAAGAAAAAATTAACTAATGTAATTTTTGCTGCAGCTGAAGATTAAGCAGCGAAACCTATTCTATTGCCACTTTGAGCAATTTAGCTTAAATAGTAATTTTTAGAATTTCAAAAACTCATAGAAGGCGTCACAAAAAAAAACAGCGGACTGGGTGACGAACCAAATTGAAGGCCATCCCTAGCTCTATGAGCCTTTAAAATTCTCCCAGTTCATAACATTGCCCTTAGGGCATTTCTAATATTAAATTTCATCTCGTCCTGATAACTCGTTTTTGAGTTAAATTTAAAAAAGAAAATTCGGAGGCACTACACCCCATTCAGGAGTTTGACCTGTAATGCGGCGGGTGAGGGCCACCAACCATCGCTTTTGAAAGTCAGCCGTCTCGCACCCTTTATCAAGTACGGGGTGGTGTGGTAAGTTAGTAAATAGGCGTTGAAGTCAAAATCTTCAATAATTCATAGAAGGCGTCACAGAGAACTTAGCAGACTGAGACACGAACCAAATTGTTGCTCATCCCAAATTCTATGAGTTAACCTAATTTTGAAAAAAAGTGAGAAAAGTTTTTGAGCAAAATTTCCATAAATCGAGTGGCCGCGTTTTGGCAAGCTAGAAAGTTCGGAAAAAATCGTTCAATTCCTAAAAAATGCTACAAAAAACATGATTAACTTCCGCTTCCGGTTTCGAAGTTTTTTAAAACTTATTTCCCCGATAAATTTTCTATACACCACCGCATTCCCAAGCTGATGAAAACCGAACCATCCGTTTGGGAGTTATAGAGCCTAAATATTGGCCCCCATCCACTCACAGATAGACATTAAAAAAAAAAGTGTTTTGGCATAAAGAGCGAAGCTATTTAGTATATCGTTTTGGGTTCCTGGCGGTTCAAAACCTGTATTTTTGTCAAAATCTCGATTGCGACAATTTGCATGAAATCAATATTTCCCTGTACTGAAAGTATAGGAAAGTAAAAACAAATGTGAAATATTATTTAAAGGCACCCATATTAAAGTAGAGCCCCCCTCACCGCTCTCGTTATTTTTAAATAATAAGTAAGTCATCCTCTTTTATGATATCTGGTATTTTCTAATTGCAGGCCAAAAGTCAACATCCCAAAGGTCTTTTCTCAATAGAAAATTGTTCTTATTGTCATTAACTCCTAATTTGAAGACAAAGTACTTAAAAATTTGAAAAAACAAAC
Source organism: Ctenicera cuprea (assembly GCA_958336395.1). Lineage (NCBI taxonomy): Eukaryota > Metazoa > Arthropoda > Insecta > Coleoptera > Elateridae > Ctenicera > Ctenicera cuprea. The sequence continues at coordinate 20,390,193 of OY284495.1, read as the reverse complement.
AATTGAAGGTGAAGGCGGCTTTGGGGTGATTGGAGTATCGCGCTTGCGCAGTTTAGTTATTTGATACATATATTTGAGCTACTTTTCCTAGTGCGCCAAAATTGAAGTAATGCACTTCACCCCTCCGCTCTCTGTTTTTTGGAGGTTTTATCTCTTTTTATATCTAGTATATTCTAGTTGCAAACAATAATTATCGGTTGAAACTTGAAAATAGATTTTTCAATTAAATTTGAAGACGAAATAAGTTTAACGGAAAAAAAAACAAAACATCAATGGAGGCACTAGAGACTAGTTAACATGCGTAGAATACAGATCTGGGATTCTTCTTCTAGTGAGTCCCTACTGATTGCAAGCACAACACCCTTTTTTATCGGACCAGTCTAGTTTCTTTGCGGTTGCATCTCAGTGTGATTACCAATCTTTTCAACCTACATTGGGTTGAATGTCTGGGCTATCAGGCGTATTTGATGATATGGACAGGCAAATATCACGAAATAAAAAAAAATGTTTTTTAAATTTGCGATTTAGAAGTTTTTTGTAGTACCTGTACATAAAACGACAGGTGTAACTTTCTGTGAAAATTATAGAGAGATAGCTTTACTAGATGAGACTTAGAAAATCTTAGCCAGCTGCTTGCAAAAACGATTTATCGTCCATGCAAAAAGTATAACTGGTGGCTATCAATGTGGTTTCGGGCAAAATAGGTCTGTGAATGACCAAATATTTACAATGAAACAAATTTTTAACAACAGTTATGAACACAATATGTCTCTCAACACAATATTCATAGATTTCAAGCAGGCGTATGACACAATAAATAGGAAAAAATTATATGAAACTATGACCGACTTGGGAATACCAGATAAACTAGCACGGCTGACCCGAATGACACTGGTCATGATATACGGTACTGTTTCTGGAGGTTTTGAAGAGAACGGAGGATTGACACAGGGCGATCCAACAGTTTTGTTTAGTTTGCTATTAGAGATAGTAATAAAAGACAATAAAATATATACACATTGTACAATTTTTCACCATAGACATCAGCGTTTTGCATATGCCGATTATGTTGCAATAATAGCAACGACTAAACACGAACTTATAAAGGTCGTAAGAAGACTAGAAAAAGTTGCAAAAGAAATGGAGCTTAAAATCAATGAAGAAAAAGCCATATACATGGTAATGAGAGGAGGTACTGCAGATACGGATGAAAACTTAGTGATCAGCAGTGCAGTTGACGGCAAAAGGTTGGTGTCACGCTGTCGAACAAAAACGACGAAATCCCAGAAATAGAAGAAAGGCTAGTAAGAGATAGAGTAGGGGTGCGGCTGCCACGCAGAAAATTTTAAAATGCCAAAGTGCAAGTATATCAGACTGTAATTAGACCAGTGGTGTTATATGGATGTGAGTTGTGAACCCTAAATAAAAGTACTGCAAGTCGACTAGAAATATGGGAAACGAAAATCCTAAGAAACATCTTTGGAGGGAAAAAGGTGAATAAGGAATGGGAAAGACGAACAAATGGTAAGCGGAAAAAAGTCACCAGAAAAAAAGGCACCGAAAAAAGTTCCCGGAAAAAGGTCACCCGGAAAAAAAACACCAGGAAAAAATACACCTGTAAAAAAGACACCCGGAAAAAAGTCACCCGGAAAAAGTCACCGGAAGAAAATCACTAGAAAAAATCACCCGGAAAAAAGTCATCCAGAAAAAAGTCACCCGGAAAAGTTTCCCGGAACAAGTAACCCGGAAAAAAAATCACCGGATGAAAAGTCATCGGAAAACCTCACCGTGAAAAAGTCACCCGGAAGAAAAGTGTCCGAAAAAAAATCACCCTGAAAAAAGTTACAAAAAAAAAAGTCACCCGTAATATTCCCGATCTTTTAAGGGCTATAATCACAATATTCGTAAGAGACTCGATTTAGAATAATTCTATTTTTGACTATAGTTTTATATTACTTGCAATATTGTATTTGCTGTATATGTATATAGACACTATAAGTAGATTACTTGAAAATAAAATAAAGTATTGTTACTGCACTGCTTATTCTTTTGATTATACACATATGTGTTATACATTCCTATTCCTTTTTTGTTACGAACACTAGTAGTGATAAAAAGTGTGGTAGTGGCTCTAGTTTTGTCGCCAACTACAAGTGTGTCTTTTTTCCTAGTGACTTTTTTCCGGGTGACTTTTTTCCGGGTGACTTTTTTTCGGTCCATTTTTCCGATAACTTTTTTCCGAGTGACTTTTTTCCAGTGAGTTTTTCCGAGATTCAAACAAATACTGAATTGATGACACTGTATGGTAAACCAACCATAACAGGCTAGGACACGTTTTTAGACTCCCAGAAGATCGTGCAACAAAAACAGTACTGGAAGGCGAAATAAGAGCCATAAAAAGAAGAGAAAGAGCAAATAGTCAATGGATTGATAATTTGTAAAAAAACCTACAAGAGCTCAACATCAGAAAAACTGGAGAGAAAAGGCAGTGGAGGGAAAAGATGGAGAGATGTTGTTCACCAAGCCCTTTAAGGCCGGTTGTGCTAAATGATATACCCAGTGTTTTTTTTTTATAAAAATATTATATAATTTATATTATTATCATAATTTCTGAAAATATTTCAAACATCCATACATATATAAAAGCACAAAGGGTTTTTTTCTCCGGTTCCTCCAGCGGCTACCGCTTCACCAATTTGGACCATTTTTTTTAAATGAAAGGTCTCTATCCACAGATGGAACATGAAACATTTTTATATTTTTATTCTACGTCGATTTTTTAATAATTATTATTTTAATTTATAATATATATGAAGGTCGGCTAGACGGGCGTCACTTGGGGCGCCATCTACAATAACGTCGCGTGTCATTATTGGAACTAATGCATCACGTGACTTGACATTTCGCCGGTTCTGTCAACGCTGTCTGTCAGTGCATTGTGTGCTGGGGTAACAGTAGTTGCTTTTAAATATGCATAAAATTGCAGTTCTTTCACAATACAATTCAATAATTCTGCAACCTGCCATACACTGCTGTAAGGCAGATGTACAGATTTTTATGACATGCATATAAAGTCATGGACTCAAAAAACTTTAACTGCAAGTAAAGATTCCTATATTCGTAGGTACCATGGTGCATTATGCGGACGCTGTGACGTCAACGTCGGTACCAGCTGAATGTGAACAGTGCCGATGCTTGTTGCGCTATATTTTACTAGGTATGACGATTTACCAAAAAAATAAATTTATGAAAATTCAGTCAAAATACCGGCAAAATTTTTTATAAAGGGCAAAGTTTTTGGCTTGATTTTATGTTTTCACAAAATATGTTCTACAGCAAAGATCAGGTGTTCATATTTAGCAAATAATAATTCTAATATTAGCCAGCTTTAATGTAGACGCCTTCAAGTCTAGAATTGTATCAAATTTTGGCAGCAAAATAGGTTTATTTTTAAAAGTGCACGTGTGACCCTGAAACTTTCTACTGCTCTTGAACTGAAGCCTATTTTAAGTACAGCGGTTTTACAATTTATGTAAAGTAAGGGGGAAAAATCGATGGACGGGTGAGTGAGGTTGGTACCAAGTTCCGCTTGCGCAGATAGCTTAATCGACATGCGTGAAAATGCCAACTTCTTTACTTGATAAAATATTTAATATTTATAAATTTGTACTGCGCAAAATTATTATGGTTATATGTGGCAGTAAAACATACGTCATCACATGTTTTAATTTTAAAAAATATGCGATTTTCTGAACCAGACAGACACATTTTCGTTTAGTGTATTGAAAAAACAGCTGTTTGATCTAAGTGCCAAAGGCGTAGTGAACTCACATTAAGTCATACTTTGAATGTGAATGCCAGACCAGCAGCATTCTTGGCAAAAGGACGTCAAAAATATGACGTCTTGTATAAAAGTATTACGTTCACTTAGTTGTTTCTAACCTAAATAATGACGCATGTTTTTTTTTATTTAAAAATAGATTTTTTTGGATAAAGAAAATTTTAAATACTTTCCAAAATAGTTAGAAAAATGAATACATTCTCATTAAATGCTTAAAATATCTTGGAAAGTTTAAACAAATTTTTCTTTAAATTTCAACATTTCAGCGATTCCTAAAATTTTTTGAAACCCTAGATGCGGGAATTTGGGCGTTGCGTCCCTCTGATTTCTGAATAACAACACCGATATTAAACGAGCACAAGTGGGCATTATAGGCCTCTTTTTGGGCGTTGTGGTCCTATAAAACAATTGGGTGTTGTGGGCACATTATGGACCTGTAGCAGTTTGGGCGTGATGGTCATAGTGCGCGTTATGGGCCTCCTGAATAATTGGGCGTTATGGGCACATTGGGCATTGTGTCTCTAGCTATTTTGGGCTTTGTGGGCGATGTGTCCCTTTCTAGCCATTGAGAGTTGTGGACAGTTTTTGGGCATTGTGGGCATTTTATAGCGTTGAGCATTGTGGGCATTGTGGGTCTTGGGCAAGGTATCCATGCCACTACAAAGTGAATCATTTGCGAAGGTAGGGTCAAGAACATGTACCAACTGAAGAAAACAATATTTCTACAAAGTTGACGTTATAGCCTGAGGCTTTCACAGTTCTGTAGCCGGTAAACTAGTTTTGAAGATTCTTGATAATTAATAATGACGTTTTAACTTGCATTTAATTGTATAACGATTCTTAGAATTGTGCGTATTGTCAAATTTTTGTTTCGGGCGTAAATATTGAAATTAATATAAGGCTATAGATGTAAACTGTTGATAACGTAATGAATTAATTTGGAGAACTAATGCGTTGAATGACCAACGTAATTTGCGATTGTACCTAGATTAGAAAATCATAGTGAAACACTAAAGAGATAATTTGGATAGTGCGGTAATTTGCAGGTAAGTTAGTAATCACAAAATTATAAAGTCTGTCTTTGGATAAGAAACCAAAACCATTTTTTCTAGTTGGGAAATACATTTCAAAATTCATGTTTATAAGTTGTAACAATTTTTTTTCGTTTGTGTTTTCGGCTTTTTACTATGACCCTTTTGAGTTTACCGCATGCTAGGAACATTCTGGTTTTATACAGGGTGTAAACTAAATTAGACACATCACCATTTCTTTAATCAAGGAAATAAGATTTAGGGATGCTTAATTAGTCAGAAAACCGCATTATATAACTTATAGGTCACTAATCTAGCACTTACAGTTTAACCGGAAGTGACGCGAACTACAATATTTTTAAATAGCACCCTGTATATTTTTAATAGATTTTTATAGAACATAAAATTCTGTTTTTAAATTTAAAATTGGTTAATATACACTGTGTCCATAAAGTAACCCTCCTCCCTCCCAACTAACTTTTGAACGACTTTATATTTTTCTACAAAATTTGGTGTGCTGTAATAGGAAATTAAATACTATTTTTCAGACCATATTAAAATTTTGTATCATCCAAAATGGCGATTGGGTGCCATTTAAATTTTTTTTTAAATAGAAAAGGGGTCAAGTGACACCTCGTTGGAAAGATCTTTTAGTTCTGAGTCTGGTCCTAGAGTTTCAAAGAAAAATATTCAGCCATAACAAAATGACAATGTTTGAAGATAAAGAAGTCCATTTAAAAAAACTAAGAATTAAAGCTTAAATTAATTAAATTAAGTGTTCGAAATGTTTACCATTCACTTCTTGGCACATAAAAGTCGGTTATGAAATTCTTGCCTTACATTTTCTTACAGTTTCTGGAGTGATATTTCTGCAAACTTCTGTAATGCGTTGCTACAGTTCTTCAATTGTTTCTGGACGGGTTCTGTACACTTTCGATTTCAGATATTCCTATAGAAAAAATCTAAGGAAGTTAAATCTGGGAAGCTATTCTACACACCCCCACCTATTAATCCATCTTCCAAGAAAATGTCCGCCGAGAAAGTCAGAAACAGGCCTATAATAATGAGGCGGCGCACCGTCTTGTTGGAACATAACGTATTCAATACTACTTCAAGCCACCTGAGATATTTCTGGGAAAATTTAGTCCTGCAAATGAATACGTGGACTACTGGATAAGAAAATCAAAACAATTTTGAACTGAGTGAGTACATTGGTTTACAATCCGCCATTTTGTTATGGCTCAATATTTTTCTTTGAATTTCTAGGATCAGACGCAGAACTAAAAGACCTTTCAAATGAGGTGTCACTCGACCCTGGATAAAAGAATCAAAACAATTTTGAATTGAGCGAGTCCATTCGTTTAAAATCCGCCATTTTGTTATGACTAAATATTTTTCTTTGAAACTCTAGGATCAGACGCAGAACTAAAAGACTTTTCCAATGAGGTGCTACTCGACCCCCCTTTCCATTTAAAAAAAATTCAAAATGGCGCCCAGTCGCCATTTTGGATGATACAAAATTTTAATATGGTTTTGAAAATAGTATTTAATTTCCCATTACAGCACACCAAATTTTGTAGAAAAATATCAAGTCGTTTAAAAGTTAGTTGGGGGGGGGGGGGTTACTTTATGGACACAGTGTATAAGGGAGTGTAATTGTTTTTCTGCAGAAAGATGGCTATTTTATACTAGCAATGTTTTAAAAGGAGACGTAAAAAATTATAGTAAAAAATCTACAATTATACAAAGATTATTATTTAAATATCTTTCTAATAATGCATTTAACTTGTAATTTCAATCAAAAATCGCAAGAAAATACATTTCTATTTTAATAGTGATAATTTTAGTTAAAATAATAGAATAAGAAATGATTTTTCGGCAATTTTTTAGTTTACCAATATAATTTAAATGCCTCTTTTGCACACAACGATGTAGAAAAACTCTATCAAAAAAATTTGGGCACTATTACTATTTAAAAAAATCCTAAGCTAGCTGATTAAATGATCAAAAAATTGAGATTTTAAATACTCGTATATGAGTAAAAAATATCATGACTATTGGTCTAAAACTGTAAACAAACTAACGATTTTGTACTACAAATTTACTGTAATATGTTTTGAAGAATTTCTAACGAATACTTGTCAAAAATTGATAACATAGATATTTATTTCATGATTATCTTCCTGCATAAAATAATTACGAATTTCTCCTTTATTTATTAACCAATTTCAAATTTGCAGAAGCAGTTGAAAACAAATTTTATGTTCGACAACAAACTATTAAAAAATATACAAGGTGCAGTTTAAAAAGCTTCGGGTGGCGTCGTGTTTCCGGTTACACCGGAAGTGCTACATTAGTGACTTATAAATTTTCACCGAACGTATTAAAGAAAACTATCTGTTTCGGCAACTAACCTAAAAACTCTGAAGACGCGACATCAGTGTTATCCGAACAGAACGAGAATTGTCCACAGTTCTTCTTTTTTTCAAACTAGTTTTGAGTAGTCAGAACTCGTTTGGACTAATTAAAACTAGTTTCAACCAAAACGGGTTTTAACGGTAACACACAGTGAATTCCTGTTCAGGTGGAACATGACCGATTAACATGCAAAAAATTAAACAGCTGTATTTTTATGTCCCTAGAAGAATTGTACTTCCAGTCACTCTAAATAAAAAATAACATTTATTTACATCACTTTACAACAAAATGTAACATAGGTAATGGTTTAAATAAATTTATTAATAATAGTCAAGCCACTAGTGCATTGAAATAATCGGTTTCGAAGTTTTTAAGGTGTGCAGGTGGAAGATTTGCTTCGCAAGCAAAAGATTGTCAGTTCAAACCTTGTTGAGGTCTACTTTCTTATAATTTTAATTTTTAATTGTAAATATTATTTTTAAATGCTACATAACTCCAGTTTAACCACAGTTATACAAAAGTAATCGGGTTAAACATAAAAAGTTTACAATAAACTTTTTACAGCTGAAGAAAATAAGTGGGCACAGTAACTGAAGCACATAAATTGCACTGCTATTTTATAAAATAACTAAAAGTAAATATTTAGTTTGAATATTAAGACCAAAATAATTTCAATTCCAAAATATGTATTATTTATGTTAAATATAATAATATTCACTTGATTATGTTCTACCTAATTAGCCGTAAAAATGTTCTTAAACATTTTGTGCTTGACCTCATTAATGTTGTTATATAGCAATAAAAATATGAATTATTTATTTTAAATATAATAATATTCACTTGATTATATTCTACCTAATTAGCTGTAAAAAATATTCTTAAACTTTTTGTGCTTGAGCTGTTTAATTTTTTTAAATAGCTATAAAAATATCAATTATTCGTTTTAAATATAATAATATCCACTTCATTATATTCTAACAGTAATTAAAATTTCTTTTTTAAGTAAACCCCATTAAGGTTGAAACGCATATCCTTTCGCTTACTGTCTGTAATCTGGGCGCCAGGGATACATCTAAAATCAACTGCGCAACCGATCATGTGAATGCACGCATGACTTGACTATAAAAAAATAATTTGAAGTATTATGTGTCTTAATAAAAAAAAAATAGCTATCAAATGATGTAAAAAAATTTCATTTAGGGTTTTTACAAGTAATAAAATTCTTATAGGGGCATAAAATACAACTATTTCATTTTTTGCATGTTAATCCGCCATGTTCCATCTAAGTTGGAGTTCGCTGTATGTATTAAATAATAAACTGGTAAAGAAAAAGGAAACAGAGGAAAGAAGTTTTGTTTACACCTGGTACCTAACCTAACTGTTTTGAAGCATGAGAAACTCCAGGTGTGATTCACCCATTTTTATTAAAATATTGGCACAATAAGGCGTTACCTAGGTAATAAATTAATAAATCTAACCTATCCTAATCTGCCTACCTATGAAACTTAGAAACGTTAATTCTTTTAGGCAGTTATTTTAATCTATATTACTTATAATGTTAACGTCAAATTTAAATTACTTCTTTTCTAATAAAGAAAGAAATGTGAAATTAGTTTAGTTATAATTTAAATAATTAACTAACCTAACTTCTACAATCTAATTATACAATTCATTTTAGTTACTTAAAGGAGATATAAATATGAATAAATTATATTTTTGGTAAATCAAACAAGTAATACGTTACATGCGAACTTCTAATTATTTTCTATTTTATTAAATAGGTCACTGAATAGATAAAGGGTGCTAATAGAAACATTGGTTAGTTTACATAGATTATTGCTATTTTACACTTGAATTATGAATAAACCAATTTAGCTTCTACTTAGTTAAAAATTTACGATAAAGCATGTTGGGTTAAAACTAACATTGAAACTAAAATAACCTTACAGAATAATTTTGTACCTCAATTTAAGTATTTTAATAAATAACCAAAACTGGCTCGATTGGAAGGAAATTTTTATGTTAAATCAAAACCTGAAAATTAGCAATTAACACTAATAGCCAATAGTTTGTTCAAATGGCTTGCCGTTTACTTAATAATTTTGCTATGTGGTATATTATAGCTCTTGAAACAACTGTTTTATTCCATGTAAAGTTGGTTTTAAACATATAGAAAATTAATATTATTGTTTACTAAGTCTTAGGTTTAATAGCAGCTGGAAATACCTAACACAAAGGTGTCTTCTGATTGCTCTAGTCTGACTGCGATCAATTTTGTCACAATTTCATTACTTAAAAATATGTTCAATATTATTTCTTTACGTGGTTTTTGAAACAGACAACTTTTGGCGTGCAAAAGAAAAGCTTTCAACAACAACGAGGTCATCCTACAACGATATGATGAATTTGCAATTCTCTTAAATATTTCATGTAAGAGCTTTGTTTGTTATAACCAGCACCGTTTTGGTTTAAAAGGTGGCATAAATTCAATTTCAATATTTCTAGAGAAATACTTAAAAATATCACCATACCAAAAATGTGTTAAAATAAAATGTAAATCCTGCGGTACGTTACGCGTTTTTATTTAATTTAACAAAACATCATTTCAGCATTGTAAATTACTTAATCTCTAATCCATGAATAAATAAAATGATGCAAATATTTTGAACTTTTGTAACTAGAAACGACTAATAATTTTATTTAAAATTAATAAAAATAAAACGACTTACCTGTAAGCATTGCGATGTATTGAAAAAAGAAACTACCCGTTGCAGTTTTTCCCCAAAAACCCGAAGAAACCTTCATCGTCATGTTTGCAGGTGTTTTATGCTAACGACGAATGAAGAATAAAATTGTTGTACCACGTACAATACTTTAAACTAGGATAAAATCACCTATAGCAGCTAAACATTTTTCTGTTGGTGCCGACTGAAGTTAAATACCAAACTGTCTACATTGTGAGTTTACAAAACGTTATGAGACCGAACTTTAATTACCGAAACGACATTGTCAAGTTGACGAACAACTGATAATACTGCGCCCCCCTTAGCGAAAATGCTTAAATATGAGCCACTTGGAAAAAAAAACGCACTGACGCTTTGTCATTTTAGATTTACACTGTTGACTCGCGCATTTATACAGTTCACAAATTAGTGTCCACATATCCGATGTGAGCTTTAGCCAAAATTTATTGGCACCATGAAAAACTGAATCTAATTTTTGGTCGTTAGAAAATCATATACAATTAATTATATCGTTTGTTGTAAAGGATAAGTATGCCATTATTTAAATAATAATCACGGTTGCCATTATTTAATGTAAAAAATAGAAATGGCCATTTTTACAAATATCATTTTGTAGTATATTAGTATTTGTTATAAAAGGTCCCAGTCAATACGCTAGGGTCGTTCCTTAATCCCATAGATAAATCAATTTTTACAGAAATATTAGTCAAATTTTAATTTAAAAAAATAAAACGAGTACGTTTCCACACTCCACACATTGCTTTTAGATGTGGTCCCAGATGCATATCAGCAATTGTTGCCAAATTTCTAAACACCGTTTATAAAGAAACGACTCTCGGCTACCAAAAAGAACAGAAATAGGAAAAGAACAAAAATATAGAAAGAAAAAATAGTTGTAGAAGAAAGATGCAAAAAAAGGCACTTCGCCTACGCCTTCAGATCGTACCGGGACGTTTGTAAATAGTGACTACTTCACCTGGAGCTTTAGCCGGCTGCTCCGGCATGCGTGATTAAGTTATAACCAAAACTTTTTCTAAGCTTTTCATGAGAAAAACAATCAGTTTTTTATTTTTTTATAAAAAGATTCTTTGGAAATTAAAAAAAAAGACACAACTTTAAAAAAGAACTTCACTACAAAGCTTTCATTTATTCAAAAATTGTTTTACATCGGAACATTGTGTTTCCCTAGCTATTACAATACCGTATTCCATCCCAATCTGTCGTTTTTGAGTAATAAGGCGTTAATGTAAAAATTATAACGTTCTTCATTTGAAGCTAAAAATTTCGAGAACATAATGTTAAAAATGCTCTTATATCTTCTATCAACATTTGTTTTAAAATTTAAAAAAATTAATTTCTGAAAAACTACTACCAAAAAACATGTATAACTTCTACTTCCTGTTTCGGAGTTTTTTTAAAAGTTTGTCGATGAATGGTTGATTTAACTTTGTGTTCCAAAGTTCGTCAAAATTGGGTTGTCTGATTGGGACGAATCTACGATAAAACATATCTGGAAAAAGCAGGCCCCTAAATAAAATACCCGAAAACATATTCCCAAAAGAAAGCCTCATTAAACAAAAAAAAAGCCTTAGCAAAAAAAATCCCAGAAAAAAATACCCGCAAAAGTATCCTCGGAAAAAATCCCCGATCACTTATCCCCGGAAAAAATCCCAGCAAAAAAATTCCGCGAAAAAACAGCAAAAAAAACTCTGAAAAAGCCTCCCCGAAGAAATATTTTCGGTGAAAAAGATACATATTTTAGACTTCCAGGAATTCAAAAAAGTTGTTTTAAAGAATTTGCCAGTGGGTGGGTGGGTTTGTATGTGTGAGTGTGGGTTACGCCTCATAACTTACAAACGGATGGTCCGATTATAAGCTTTGGAATGTTGAAACGGTCAATATCAAAATTCATCGTCAAAATAATTATAAAAAATTTGGAAGCGGAAGCGGAAGTGAAGACGTTTTTCTTTAACTTTCTAGCTGTAAACTAGAGGCCGCTAGAATATTTGAAAATTTTCATTTTAACGCCTTACTGCTGAAAACGAGTTCACAGATTGGGATGAAGTTTGGCATTAAAACAGCCGTCAAGGAACAACACAATGTCACTATCTAAGAGACTTTTTGTTCAAATGATAACTGTGAAGAGACTGTTTTTTTTCGAGAATCATTTTGCCGAGAATGTTTTTTTCCAAAGGATGTTTGTGCCCGAGAATGTTTTTACCGCGTTTTTTTTTCAGAGAATTTTTTTTTTCGGATCTTTTTTAACATGGGTTGTTTGATTGGATTTTTTTCCGGACTGTTTTACCAGGGATGTATTTTCAGTTATAATGAAAGCAATAATTATTTATACTGACAGTATAGGAAAGTAAAAAAGGTTAAAATAAAAAAAAGAGCAAGACACAAATTACAACAAAATAACAAAGTGTATAACTGTACTATAAAAAAAAATGGGCGAAACAGGTCTCTGGAACTTTCCCATACTTTATACGTTTTAAATATTCTCACGCCAATGAGTGACTGAAATTTACATCTAGTCATCTATACCCGGTACAAGCCGCCCGCTCCAAACGGCTACGTAAAGGCGCTAGCTAGATACTGCGGTTACGACTTCGAACCAAAAATGGTTATAACAACTTTATTTAAGGATTTATGTAAAATATGCAAAAAATAAAAAACACATCTTTTAACTAGAGCTAATTAATGGGAGTAATTAAAATCACAGAAGTTGCGGAAAACGCGTTGTTGATATTAAAAGGTATCGTCTTTTTTTTCCTAATTTTCCAAATTGTTGAATATTTTTGTTAATTCTAATAAACTACTGCAAATGTTTATTAAACTGTTTGAAATTTATAACTATTGGCGTTTTCGTTTTTGACTAAATAATTAAATAATTTCACTTACTCAAAAATTTACCGGATAACGTCAGAAAATGATATGAAAGATTATTAAAAAAATAAGTTTGTAACAAGCTCTATCGGCTTAAAAAGTTAAAAAAAAATGGTGTTTGCAATTTCAAACTTACTTTTTGATATACCTTGCATACAGTCAATAACATGGCTCATTGTCTTTAGTCACGGCACGAATTTCTATTAACCTTTTCTTGATTAATTTAATTAATAATATTATTGGAATAATGTCCTGCTTTTCGGTACAATTTAAAATCTAAACAAAAATCCAATGCAGGTATAAACCCTGTGGCTCTTTTTATAGTAAAATTAGGGAAAAATGGTTTACAACTTATTAAAATTAAAAAAAAAAGGTGAGGGAGTGGGTAATTGTCCCTTCTGCGTACGCCACTGATTATAACATTTCCGCTAGTTCCTGAGATATCGATGCGTCGCTCACTGGCACTGTCATTTTTAAAAATTGCTTTTTGGGTTGCTAAGGGCCGAAAACATGTATTGCCGTCATAAATTAAAAAAAAATTTTCTACGAGATTACAATACTGGAAGCTGCTCAAGATGACTTTATTGACAGATTTGAAATTTGTCAGTGTCATCCAGGACGTAGGAGTACGCAGCAATTACTATTACGGTTTTTGGTAATGATTGATAATTTAAATTCAGTTTTTGATTTTCTAAAGTACCTATTTTATTACATGAAACAAGATAGTTGTGTCAGCAGATAAAATACTAGGAAAGTGGTACTCGTAACATTTTAAAGGATGCTGAGTTGAAGCAGGTAGATAAAACTAGTGACGCCATAGTGCACCCTTATAATCCCTAAACTGACTAGGTTCAGCTTCAGACACTTATGATAAATACCCAGAAGTTGTAAATAATTGGACGGAGCTGCTCGGTAATGAGTAGTATGAGTCTTATGACGTAAAATTGGCAACTACAAAGGCTGTCCAAACTATCTCAGATATTAATCAAAATTAAAAAAAAAACATATCTTAATAGAAATTTTCTAAACGTTTTTTGAACTAACAAGTTTGCACTAAAATTGTTGAAAATCTACGATGGCTCCAAAGAGCCACAGCAAAAAAATATAAGTTAAAATTTCTAGTTTTTAAAGTAGAAATTTCTGGTTTTAAAGTAGGAATTTCTAGTTTTTAAAACTGAACGTTCTAGTTCAAAGTAAAAAAGATGAAATTTTTAGTTTAAAAGCAGATATTTAACTTTAAAACTAGAAATTTCTAGTTTTTGAAGTAGAAATTTCTAGTTTATTTACTAAGAAATTTCTAGTGGCAAACTATAATTTTCTACATTTAAAGTAAAAACTGCTAGTTTTTAAAATATAAAGTCCTAGCAAGTCTTAAAGCAGAATTTTCTAGATTTGAAGTAGAAATTTCTAGTTTTTTAAGTAGAAATTTCTAGTTTCAAACTATAATTGTCTTATGGAGACACCGGTACTGTGCACCAAATTTTTTAATATGTTACAGGTTATGAAGTAAAACATTGTTCAAAAACTGGCCACACTTTTTTTCTCATTCTCTGTGACGCCTTCTATAAATATTTAATAATTTGGGTCTTAACGCTTATTTACGCAAAAACGATTTATCACATCGAGATGAAATTTGGTATTGAAAAAGCCGTAATCGTACACATTGTGACAAACATTAAAAAAAAATATTGCTCAAAACCTGACCACACGATTAGTTTTTAAATTTTATAAGCTAATCGAGCTAAGAATGAGCTATAATTTAGTTCGCGCCCCTCTCCGTCAACTTCTCTGTGGCGCATTCTATGAATTTTTGAAAATCTAGAATTCACGCACCTTTGTTTGATAAATGGGGAATGATAAAAATTTCTGTTTGAGCTAAATTGCTCATGAGTGATTGTGGAATAAAATTCGCAACTTAATCTTTAGGCGCATCAATATTTAAGGGATCTAATTTTTCCCCTTATACTATCTTTTTGGGGGACGAATTTGATCTTTCGGTTGTAGTTTCCAATTTACAATTAAATACTCTTGAAAACATGATATGTAACTATATTTCTAAAGTGTAGGAACGTGCAGGCGAACTGCTTCGCACATTTTTTTGCTTTATTGGCAACCCTAATGGCGGAAGTTATTAAATTTGTTTCATTTAACGCGCATCTACGAAGTAAGCTTGCAAAATCCGTAACCGAAAGCGGAAGTTAGTAATGATTTTTAGTGGCATTTCTTTGCAAACCAAATTTTCAAATCTAAAACGAAAACTCATAGAACGCTTTAAGAAAAATCCAACGATTTTTTTGAACTCTCTAGCTTCAAAATAGCGGCTGCTGCGATGTTAGAACAGTTTTTAATTTAATGCTTTGTTACTCAAAAACCAGTTGATAGAGCGGGATCAAATTTAGTATCATAATAACCTTGTGGATACGCAATATTACTACCCACAAGAATTTTTGAAAAGATGAAAACTGCGAAACGAAATAATTTTCAAAATTTTGGAAACCTCCAAAGCAATATTTCCCTGTTTCTAATTAAATTCTAATTAAAGCGTTCTTATGTAGTCATGTAAAGTAGCGAAGTAAGCAACTCAGAATGCAGGTGACCAAACAGGTGACTATCTGCCTCGCACGCGATATAGCTACAGCATGCTTCACTAGGTACCGCTACCATCGAATATACAAAGCCGATTGAATTTTCCATAATTTCAACATACAGACCATTTTTGTAAATTTTTGCAGGAATAAGAATTTTAAGAGAAATATTAAAAAAGTGCAAAGTATGAAAATAATTAAAAACAAATATTACGTGACTCACGTATATGACGCAATTGTTCAAGCATGCATGGCTTTCTGGCAGTGTCGCCGCGCTCTAGGTAAATCCTGGGGACTTTCCCCTAGAATCACCTTGTGGCTGTATACCGCCGTGATTAGGCCCATGCTATGCTATGGAGCACTTGTCTGGTGGCCCAGGGTCAGACAGGTTGCGGCAGCAACCAAACACGTGCAACGTCTTGCTTGTCTCAGTTCTACAGGTGCTATACGCTCAACCCCCACGGCCGCCTTAGAGGTGATCTTATGCCTTCCTCCACTTGATCTCTTTGTGGAGGAAGTAGCTGCGAGGACTGCTTTGAGGCTGCGCCACAAAGGGCTGTAGCACTCAGCAGGCAAGGGAGGCAGACACACCCGCATCCCGGATGAGGCAATCGTCAAGACTCCTCTTCTGGATGCTATGGTAGACTACCTACCTTTACAATATGCCTTTAATAGACACTTTAGTGTCTACGCGAATGCTGGACCAACCCAGCATATGGACATATCCATCTTCACCGATGGATCTAAAATAAAGCACGGAACGGGTGCCGGAAATTTGCTCCGATGACCTAAACCTACGCCAGACTATACCACTAGGCAAAATAGCCACTGTCTTTCAAGCGAAGGTAGTGGGAATAATGCATGGTGCAAATGCAGTTCTTGAACGACAAATCAAGAACCAACGTATTGGTATCTACAGCAATAGCAGAGCCGCTTTACTAGCCCTAGGCAGTTGCAAAATCACCTCAGGAGTGGTACTGCGGTGTCGTGAAGCTCTCGACGATATCTCAAAACATAATGTCGTTTCCCTTGTATGGGCGAAAGGACATGACGGAACCTACGGCAACGAAAAGGCTGATGAGATTGCGAGACTGGCCTTCGGACAACCTCTCCGGGGGCCAGAACCCGTAATTCCCATATCCCTGAAGACATTAAGCTTTATGCTATACCAAGAAACCTTAAAAAGCTTCACACGAAGATGGGTTAACACTCAAAGCTGTCGTCAAGCAAGGGCTGCTATTATGGCACCCTCGCCAAAAACAGACAAATACTGTGTGTAACTGCCCCGAAAGAACTTACGACTAGTTGTGGATATCTTATCTGGACACTGCACCCTAAAGCAACACATGCACAGGATGGGACTGGCGGACAGCCCAAACTGTCGTGCATGCAACGAGGTCGACGAGTCGGCAGAACATGTCCTATGTTACTGCCCAGCTCTCGCAACAACCAGAGGATCCATGCTGGGAGCTGCGCGTAAGGTAACTCACACTCCCAATTCCAAATCCAGAATCCAGACGCAATTATTCGAACAAAATTTGGTACAAATACTTAATGCAAATGTACAGAATTTTAATGCAACTACTGCCAAAGCTTTTCATAAAGTGATAACGCTATTCCATGTTTGTAAGCCTGTAACTCCGCAACGACGTGTTTTGTGTATAGGTAGCTTAGGTTAAATCGACGTAATTTCGACTAAAAAATTCGTGCTTAAATTTATGCCAGGCCTTTTAGAGACACGCTGAATAGCTCCACACAGCGCAGCGATGAGAAAGCCAAAAACCAGAAATTTCCTACTTTTAAAGTAAAAATTTCTAATTTTAAAGCAGAAATTTACAGTTTTAACCTACAAATTTCTGTTTTTTTTTATTATAGAAATTTCTAGTATACATTTACTCTTCAGTAGCCTTTCAGAGGAATCGTAGAAATCTGGTTATATATTTACATAGCATTCCATAAAGAAATTCGCCCTTAATTATTTAAACAGATCAGCAACAAAAATAACAGGTACTTCTTAAGGGAATGTTTTTTAGATGGCTGTTGTCTCAGAAGTTCTTCCCGGGATTAAGGGACGTTTTTTCGCCGGTTGTTACTTACAGTAGGGATTCACCGAAACTTTTTTCTTCAAATTTTGCTGGGGAATTTTTTGCCGGCTCTCTATTCTCTAGGTAATTTGTTTCGGGGATATTTCTTTTGGGGGATATTTTGGGTAACTTTTTGAGAAGTTTTCTAGGAACGTCTTTTTCGTACATAAGATGAGATAAGAATGGTTATTAAATTATAAATATTAGTACATTTTCACAAAGGTATGTGTGTGAAACCAAAGACCAATTATCTAACGTTTACTCGGAGTTTTGGATTTCTTTGAAAATTTTCAAACTTCGTCAGAGTCGAACCAGTTCATTTGTTTTGAAAAAAACATTGCATAAAATTCAAAATACATTTCTTGGGTTTCTCGAATCCCATAGACGTCATATGAAAGAAAGTTAATACTTTTGTAAACAATAATATTAAAAAATACTTTACCCGAAATGCAAAATATTATGGGAAATTCGTAATTTCAGGGACAAGAAAGAACATATGATGTCACACAAGAAACGATATTCACATCTGCGTTTTTGGGTATTTTTTTGACTGAAAACGTACTCTGTTCTAAGAATATTAGATAGTATTTCATTTTTCACATTAAAGCTCTAATTATACTACATGGTATATGTCTGACGTCTACAAACAAACAAACAAACAATGTTGTGTTTAACCAATTATCGATAATATCAATTACATTTTTGTATATACTTTAAGGACGTTGACCAAGACTTAAGATTCGATTCGATTATTCTATAATATATGATTATTTTTTCAGCTATTCTGATCTAGCTAGCTTATGTTAGATGTACGTTTTACGTTACTGTGTACAGCTGGAAATTCTTTGCTGTACTTTTTTCTTTACTTAATTACAACATTGTTTAATAGTTATTTACGTCATTAGTCCAGTAAAACAGATATTACGCACGAATAAGTAATTAATTTTATTGCGCAATGAGTACGTAATATCTGATACCGGACGAACGACGTAACGCATTTTACTTCACACTGAATCTAAAATTTAAAAAAATTATAATAAACCGAATCTGATTCAAACTTCCGCCAATTTACACAAACAACCGCTAATTGGCATGGTTAGATGGTTGCTAGGGACTTGTTTACTTTTGTATTTCGCCAATAAATTAAAAATGAATGAGAAGCATTCCGAAAAAATTTTGCGAAAATCTGAAGCTACGGCTAATCTTATTCCCGTGAAGTCGGAAGGGCGGTATAAAAAAGAATATGACGTGTTTACAGAATGGCGACGGAAAAACTCGTATAATGCTTAAAAAACTGAGGATGTTATGTTGGCATATTTGTATGATTTGGTAAATTTTTTTGGCATTTTTAATATTTGTATTACAACTTTTTTCATTTCTAGTCTAAAAAATATCGTGGGTCTTCTTTGTGGAGTAAATATTCCATGGTAAAGTCAATGCTGCTCGTGTTTGAGAATATTGACATTGCAACATACCCGAGACTAAAACAATTTTTAAAACGGAAATCAGTTGGTCACCAGGCTAAACAGGCATAAACTCTCAGCCGAAAAGAAATTTATGAATTGCTCAGAAATGTTCCGGAAATAAGGAATATCTTCTGACAAAGTTAGGAACTTTTTTTAAGCACTGGGAAGCAACTTATTAAGCAAACGTTTTCTATTTTTAGGTGGTTTCTATGATTGGAGTTGCTGGAGGCTGCCGCAGGGAAGAACTTTACGAAATGTCTCTAAGCGATATAGAAATCACTGTTTCTCAAATGGTTATTACTATTCCTCTAACAAAGACTAACCGGTCACGGGTATTTACATAATTGGTGGAGTGTCAAGAAATATAGCAAAGTTTTTGGATATAAAAAAACCATGAAACCTACACCGGACATTCCCTTAGACGAACAGGTTCTACTCTACTCTCCTCGCTGATTCTGGCGCTGATATTTCTGTTCTAAAGCGTTTTGGAGGATGGAAAAGTAACACCGTCGCAGAAAAATATGTTGAAGATTCTCTTGAAGGAAAAAAGAAAGAATTGCTCGCATGATTCAAGGTGGAGAAAGTTTTGCTGAAGTCGTTGCAAGTCGGCGAGAAGAAGCATCTTCGTCAGAAATTGTATCTGAAAGCAATTCAAACCTCAAATTTAACTCCATAAGAAATATGAGTATAAAGACTCAAGTATTTGGTACTAATACTCTATCCTTACCTGATTGTGTGGAAATTCCTTCATCCAAATTAGTGTAAATGAAAACTGTACTATTAATATTAATTTTGCCTTACCAAAATGTTCTTAGTTTCTTGTTTGTTTTTTTATAAATATGTTAATAAATTTGTTCTGCAAAGGTGGCTTTGAATTGAGTACTGTAAAAACCTACTGTACTGTAATAACGCGTTTTACAGTACAGTGCAGTATGACGCAAAACGGTCTATAACAGTACAATATGATGTAAAAGATAATACCTATTACTGATTAGTTATAAAACATGTTCACTAATGATAATCATTATATAATTTTCATTATCTTCCACAAATCTGAAATACCTCATAATTTTGAGATAAAATTTTATTGTGTCATTCTCGTAGCATTTACTATATAATACACACCGAAATTTCACGTTTTTAATTTTGATTTTAAACTTTAAGATATCAATTTATAAAAAAGCTGAAGTGTTCACTTTGAATGGACTTTCCTCTTTTATAATTATAATATTGTACATTTCATCGACTCTTAGGTTGGATTTCTAAGAAAACAAGCTGTACAGGCAATCGCCCGTTCCGTCTATACTCCAACCTTTATTACAGCTCAGTCCGTCGTTTATCGTGACGTCAACAAAGATGATGCCAGTTTTTAGTACTTATAGCTGCTCGCATCTTAACTTGTCTAAAAGTTCAACGAGCCGGCACTGATTCATACACTAAGATATTTTTTTAAACTCTTACAATATTTACAAATAATTGAAAACACGATTAGGTTCTCAAAAAAAATACAATAAGTTGCTGGTAAATACTAAAATATGAAAACTAATGTTTGTGTCAATCAACTGTAGTTAATGTAGTTCGTGCAAAAACAAAGGCATTTTGATGATAAATCGCATTCTGATGAGCAATACTGCTGAAGCCGAAATGTTTATTGTTCCCTGTTTAATAAATAAAAAGGTACCAGATTCTAATTTAAAAAAATTCAGAGTGCGACACAGCGAAATTTAAGAGCTGTGTAAAAAAACGAATTCAGCTCTATCGACATACAAATAAAATAATAAATAAAATCGTGAGGCCAATTTATGAAACATATTTTTGTAAAGATTGCCAAACTGTTGTAGAGTTGCCTTTGCTATCGTTTTTTGGTTTTCGAAATTAATATCGTTTCATGATACCACCCTCAAAGGGCTGCCAAACAAGTTGTACTCAGCCGTTTTGCGTGACGTCAGCAAAAATTCTGCCGGATTAGTTATCATACCTGCTCGGATCTTAACTTGTCGAAGTCCAAACATTTTTGTAAGTGAAAAATTTTATAATTACAGATATTTAGAATTTACAGTTTCCGCAGTAGCCAACCAAATCCTAAATTTGTCAGCCAATACTTTACCGCCAAATATAAAATTTCCTGAAGACTAAGATTAAATTTTGGTTCTACTAGTCATAATAAGCAATTCTGCTTAAAATGGGGGTACTTATTTTCGATTTTAAAAACTTCATAGAAAGCGGCACAGTGAAATTATAGCTTTCATCAAAAAAATAAATTGTAGTCAATTTTTGGTTCTAGCAGTCTACAAAATTCTAAAAAAATCGTTGCAGCAGGTTAGGGAAAACATTATTTGAAGATTTTAAAAACTGTGGAGAACCGCCATTGCGATCATTTGCAGATTTATGAAATTAATTTTGTTTCATTGCGAAGGGCTCTCAAACAACTACTTTTTAGGTCAAGATCAAGATTTTAAGTCGAGATCTTCAAAAAATCGTAGCGGCCGCCATTTTAAAGCTAGAGAGTTTGGTAAAAAAATTTCGATTTACTTCACGTTCTTCTCTGATGTTCTGTGGTCAAATTTTTAAAATTTATTTTTAGAAAAAAACAGGTCTAACTTCCACTTCTGGTTTTACTAAAACTACAATTTTAATATACCTCTTTGTTTAAAATTTCATTAAAATCGGTCCAGTACTTTCGCCTTGAAAAACGTCACACACACCCACCCACCTGCCCATCCACAGACAGATATGTTTTTAAACCAACGTTTTTTGGGTTCCCTAAACGCCGAAACGTGCATTTGCTTTGAAATCTAGATTTCAGAAATGGAAAAGTAAACATTCTTTTCAGGTTATGCATTTTACAATATTATTGATTTTTTTTTATCTGAACATTTAGTTAAATTAAGTATCCTTTCTTTAATATCAGATTCCCTATTGTTATATTATTATTTTATTTATGTTTACATAATGCAGCTATAACTTTAAAATCTAGTTTCAACAAATTTTTGTTGTTATTATGTCCAATTGTGTTTTGAAACATATCTGTGTGTTTCCAACTTAGTTAATATTTTATTAGAATTTTTTAAAGTTTATAAAATTATTGTACTTACAGTTTTAAAGTTTATCGCTTTGACAACTCGTTTCTGAATAAAGAAGCATTAAAATCAAATTTTTCAAAAATAGTAGCGGCCGCTTTTTTGATGATACATCGTTCGAAGGCTTGGTTTTGGCATTAGTAAATTCAGTTTAGAAATGCTACCCAAGACATATCAACCTGCCGTTTCGCGTTTCGAATTTATTTAAAAGTTTTTTTGTGGTCGATATTTTGATATACACCCACATTTCAGTGTTCATCAAGATCGAACCATCCGTTCAGGAATTAACGCAAACTGATGAAATAACAACCAAATAGCAATTAAACCACGTGAAGTTGATGGAACTGATAGGATTCGCTTAAACTGTAGTGATAACAAAATTATCGCATATATACACCTATAACCAATCTGTTAGTTTCTGCTGCGGGCATATCTTATTGTATTTAGACACCGGAAATTTTGGTATGAGACTTTTTTGTAAAGAGATTAACAAAAAAACGCAAGCAAAATTCGTTCGCCAAAAAGCAAAGGTGGGGAGGGATCAACTCGTTTTAATATCTATGCACCTAAAAACTAGTTGTAAATCTTATTCTACTATCACTTATAAGCAATTTAACTTAAATAGAAACGCTTTATCATCTCTTTTTTATTAATTTCAGCATATTCAAGTATTACTTCCATGAAAATATTCAATTCTGTGTTTCGAAAACGAAAAACCCGCTTTTGTGGCGTAATTATGTAAAAATCTAATAAAAGATGCAATAACAAATCAAATGCTACGACCTGGGTGTCCGGATAAAAATTCCTGGAAAAAACAGCTCTGGAAAAAATTGCTGCGTAAAAATCCCTGGAAAATATTCCCTGGAAGAAAAACTCTGGTCAAAACATCCTTTAATAAAAAAAACTCCTGGAAAAAACATACACGGATAAACAGTTTTTTTATAGTTTTCATTTGTACAAAAATTTTCTTAGATAGTGACATTGTGTTCCCCTAGGGCTACTTTAATACCAAACTTCATCCTGATCTCTGAACTCGTTTTTGGGTAATAAAGCATCATTATGAAAATTTTCACAAAATCGTAGAGGCGCCATTTTGAAGCTACAACAGTAGATTTGCCCTAAGGTTTTCTATCAAATTTTCCGCTTCCAGTTTCGGAGTTTGTGTATTTTGATGGCGAATTTTTGATTTTAAATATAGTGACATTCCGAAGTTTATCGAAATCGGACCATCGCATCAGTTAGGGAGTTACGAGGTGTAACTCACCACATTTATTAAAAAAACACTTTTTTGAGTTCCTGGAAGTCTAAAACATGTATCTTTTATTACAGAGGATTTTTTTGGGGACATTTTTTCCGTCTTTTATACCGGGGTTTTTTACCTGGGGCTTTTATATCCAGGAGTTTTTGACCAAGAATATTTTTTCGCTTTTTTTTCGGGGCTGTTTTTCCAGAGATGTTTTATTCTTGATTCGTTTTTTATAATCTCAAAATGTCTACTACCTATTACTTTTTTAAAAATGTGAATTCAAAAATTTCTAGATAAACCGATAAAACATTTGATCTCGGTTTTTCCCCTAATGAGCTAATTTCCCTGTGGCGCTGTTTATGAATTTTTGTAGGAAAATTAAGTTAATTTATTAAACACGACCGATAAGTAATTCATGGTGAGGCTGCTGTCCTTTTCAAGGACAGCAGAATAAGATAACATATTTATTTTTAATAACTAGTCAATAAAATTTAAAAAAATATTTTTTCTTGCCATCGTTAAGGTGTTCAGATTCAAATTCATATTCTTCTGAACCTCAAGTAAGATGAGTTACATACGCTATATTTTTATCTTGTATAGTGTCTTACGTGGCAAATGTCGGAGTTAGAACATTATGGACACTGGCTGTTCGTGAACACGTACTACGTCGAAATACGTATAAGACTAAAATAAAAAACCTGTTCAAGTAAATCATTGTTTTAAACACCATCTATTAATATGAACTGCAACGAAGTCAGGCTAGAACTTATTAATAAAACGAAACAAAATCTATCTTTTAATTAACAGTTCTAAAAAAAATCCACAGGCCTTTCGCTCTGATTCAGAAAATGATAATCGTTAAGTCATTAAAATTGTCGGTGTATTGAATGATATTTTTTTACCTTCCCACTTAAATGTTTGAATTTTTTACACGGATGTCGCTATCGAGGATTAATTCGTGAGTTAAAAAGAGTGGATCCATATTTTTTTATTTGAAGCTTTACCTTGTAAGTAAATTGATAGAGTTATTCTTAAACTCAAAACATTGTTTATCGGTTCTACTTTATTATTTTGGCAGAACTGTAATGTCTTGTAATCTTAAACCTCGCGAGATGGTTTGTTTATACGATAACATAAACATTGCGGTGGGGACGCCAGACAGAGCAGCAGCAACATTAATAAGCTGCTTGGTTTCTGGCTCATACCACTACGGCACAAATCCGCCTGTCATAGCAGTGTTGTATGTTTTTTCGCGTTTGTGTATGCTGTTCCGTTCTGAAAACAACAGCGCCTTTGAGAGGCGCGCATATATTATTTTTGCCACCGCTAAGGAGAACGTCACCCACGTTGCCTCCCTTAAGAACCGCCACGTTAAACGTGAAAATTATCTTTCATTTTCTGGATCCATTCAATGCTTATATTAGAGTGTAACTGATCAAATTTATGAATATTATTTTAATTAATTAATTTTATACGTTACAAAATGAAAATATTCGATTACATCAAATATAGTAAACTTTGAATAAAAATACATTTCTCTGGGCAATTAAAACAATCATTAATTTTCATTGTTTGAAATCAAGCACAAGACTATCTAAAAACAATAGTGAATGACTGTAATTGTGTAATCAGTTACTTTTTACCAAGCAAAAAAAAAGCAAATTCCTAGCACTACTACATGCAATAATCTAGCTTGAAAATCAATTTATTTAACCGAGTAGCATGCGATCATACTTTAGAAAACATTAATCTGAATTCATTTGAAGGCTACAGGGCACATTATAATTTTATCTTAATTGTTCTAAAATAACAACTCATTAACTACCAAAACGTCGAAACAGTTAGAATTACAGCAGAAATACCTCTTTAGATATTCGTAAATATGTGCGATACGTAAATTATACCAAAATTTAATTATAGTTTACTATGATAGTTCAATCTTACGCTACTCAAGCATATTAAGATTGTTTATTGTTCAGAATGAACTTTGATTGCTGTAGTACAACATACAGTTTCTTACTGTTGCATCATCTCGGTCAAAGAAACAGTACATAATAAATTAATAAAAAGAATATAGAAAAATGTTTCAGATATTACGTTTTAACGTAATTACTTAACCACATCCGAAAATATTTACAAGAAAACCAAAGCCGTCATTAAAAAAATCATAATATGCTTAATATTCTGAAAAACATCTAGAAGATGCGATTGTACTTTCAGTATAGGGACTTCCCTATACTGAAAGTGCAACGAACCGCTAAAGTCAAAATATTCAAGCAATCGTAGCGGACGCAATTTTCAAGCTAGAAAAATTGGAAAAAAATCGCTGGATTTCTCCTAAAGATTACTTTTTCAAATTTATAAAATTTGATTTCGGAAAAAAATGCTGGCAAAAAACATGTCTACGTTTCGTTTTTGGTTTCGGATTTTTTTGAAAAGCTTAGTTTTTCGGTGTATTTTTGATATACTTCCAGGTTTTAAAGTTTCTCAAAATCTGACCCTCTATTCAGTAGTTATGATGCACCCCCCCCCCCCCCCCCACTAACACACACATACCGATCCAACCACAAACAGGCATTTTTAAAAACTTTTTAAAGGCCCTTTTTGGGTTCCTGGAGGTTCAAAACATGTATTTCCGTCAAAATGTCATGAAATAAACACATCCCCATACTGAAGGTACAGGAAAGTGAAAATTTAAGAGTTTTTCTGCATGAATATGGCCATGAAATCAGTAGTTATGTTAACAATTTTTAACAAGTAGTTGTTACAAATTATTGAAAAAATACTCATTGATTTCATGAAATGAAATCTAGATTTTGACGGAAATACACGTGTGGTGCATCATAACTACCGAAGGGATGGCCAGATTTTGATGGGTTTTGCAATCTGCAGGTTTACCAAAAATTCACCAACAAAATAAGTTTTTTAAAATATCCGAAACTGGAACGGAAGTTAGACATGTTTTATGGCAGCATTTTTTTCCAAAACCAAATTTTATACATTTTAAAACGAAATCTAATAGAACCCTTCAAGGCAAATCCACCCATTTTTTTCGAACTTTCAAGCTTGAAAGTGGCGGCAGCTACGATTGTTTAAAAATTTTGAACTTAGCATCTTGTGACTCAAAAACAGGTTGACAGATCGAGTTTAAATATTTCACTGTAATAACCCTATAGAACCACAATGTTACTGTGCACCAAAAAATTCTAGAAGTTAAAAGCTGTAAAGTGGGAAAAATTTCTAAAAATTTCGAAAATTTTCAAAAAAATATTACCAAAAAACTGACAAAACGATTATTTGTTAAATTTTGTAAGATCCGAGGGCTGAGATGAGGGTACAAGTTGGTTTTAGTCTCGGCCCGCTAATTTCCCTGTGTAGCCCTCTATGAATTTTTGAAAAACGAAAAGCCATGCTTATCTGTTTAATAAACGAGGAACGATAAACAGTTTCTATTTGAGCTAAATTGCTCATGAGTAATAGTAGAATAAGATTAGGAAGTTTATTTTTAGGTGCAGTAATATTTAGGGGGGGTAGTTTTCCACCTCCTTCCTGAATATTCGCGAAAAAATTTGTCCATCCATTTTTGGTGCTCCGGGTAATGCTTTTCAAAATAAAAAGTCCAAAAATCGATGTCTTTCTAAAAAAAATTCAGCGTGTCCTAATCACTAATCAGCATAGGAACGTCGATAACAACTTAACAGTGCACAAGCTAGAAAGCGAAACAGGTAGTGCGTATGAAATGTACATAGTATCATCACATCATAATAGGCAGAAACTTTGCGAAGCTTTGCGCTCCGCACCACCCTGAAGTTGCTTTTCAGGTAGTTTACCATTTTAGACCGTGGTCATGGCTATTGTTGTGTTTAGATATATAAAAGTAGTTATTTTGTAAAGTTTAGCAGAAAAGCGCCAGAGTGGCCGAGTGGTTAGGGCACTTGGTTGCTACGCAGAAGGTCTTGCGTTCAAATCCGAGACTGGATGCCTGGCGGACAGTCGGCCTACACAGTCGCTTTTTAAAAATTGGGAACCAAACCCCTTGAGGATGAGAGAAGTAAGGCAGCCGTCTAAGGCGTGGTGCTTACCACAGCACCCCGTTCTTGATAAAGAGTGCGAGACGGATAGGTCGTCGGTACGGTAGCCCTGACCCACCGCACTGCAGGCCTAACTCCTCATTGGAGTGTAGTGCGACCGACTTTAATTTTTAGCCGAAATGCTTTGCTAAGGGAAACCATTTGATAGAACACACATTACACAAATGAAGTGCCTTTCATAGTGATCGGCCGTTGCGGAGAGTTCGCATACTCGAAAAACGTCATGCAATCCTACTATAGCTACGTACTTTTTGTAAATATGACACAGCAAACATTCAGCATTCAGAATATCATCAATTTTAGCATAAAAACTATGCAGATGTACATTAATACGTTATGGAAGAGATATCCACATTGGAAATTCCACATACAATTTACTATGAGTGTTTTACAGCGTTATCTTTAGCGCACTAACTCGACGTGCATAGAAACCTGTAAGAGATTAGCAGGATGCTTATCACGCCGGATACCGGTTAACTGACTGTCAACACCACAAATTGAGTTAGTGATTTGTGGTTAACTCGTTCAATGAAGAAAATATGTGAATCACAAGGAATCTAATGGGGACGTGGGAATCCCGTACCACATATAGATATACTCGCAAATTTTCACTCTCCCTTACCTTTGGCATAGGGAAGTATTAATTTCATAAAAATGTTCCAAATCTAGATTTTAACGCAAATACACGTTATGGGGTTTACTGTTCAGGGAACCCATAAAAGTGGTTTTTAAAAAATGTCTGTCTGTGGCCGGCAGGCGAAAGCACAGGACCGATTTTGACGAAATTTAAAATTTTAAAAACTTAAAAATCCGTAACCGAAAACGGAAGTTAGACACGTTTATTCCAACACAAGAGATCTGAGAGAAGAACTTAAGGAAAATCGAAAACTTTTTTATCAAACTCTAGTTTCAAAAAGCGGCCGCTCCAACTTTTCGAAAATCTCGACTTTAACGCCCATTTATTCAAAAAGTAAATGTCTGATGCATCAACTACACCTTGTATGAGAGCCTTTAGTTGGGTAGTATACGATAAAACAAAATTAATGTAAAAAATCTGAACACAATCACAAAAACACATTTTCCACAATTGCGAAAAAAGTTTTTGTTTGTCTAAATACGTGTTTTTGTAATGATGGCTGATGTCTTAACGTTGTGCATATCAGCGTGGAAAAAAGCTATCGCTCGTTTTCTAATTTTCAAACTTGTGTGGGAAACACTTACTTTCCGAACTTGTCATGAAAATTTTTTAACGTTGCTCATAGCAAAAAGTTATTAACCATACAAAATGGCCATTTACAACCTTTTCGACCGTTGCCTTTTTTATAATTAAAAATATGACCAGATTGCCAATTTTCAAATTAAGCGTTTTTTAACACATACAACATAAATAACGAAAAGTACTTGGCTTAATTTCTTGTTTGTTTGAAGCCAAATGATACAGCTCTGTCTATAATCTTACTTTAATTTCCGAAAACATTTGTTTTTTGCTCAAAGAAATTACAAATGTGATTTTTTGCTTTCGATGTAGTAAACTTTTTACTAAGCGACAAACTTTTTACTTGTAGATTTTAACATACACATGCGGGAAAACAAAATTGAGAGCAAACGTTGGGAAACAGTTTAAAGAAGAAAATAAATACCATATGGCCATGATTTTGATGTTATAAATTTGTTATCGAAACGCCGCGATGCACACACTACTCATTGCTGTTACGAGCAGAGTGCGCTGAAGTAATATGCATCTCTACATCTGGTGGCACAGTTTTATAGCGATTTCTACTAGAACATGCCATAACTGTTTTCGTTTTCTTTCAAGACATAGAATTCAAAAAACACTTTCAGTGAGAGCACTTTAAGAAGCTTCACTTAGAACTTTTTAAACTTTGTAGGCTGCTAGAACCGAAGATTTGATTTGTTTGCTGAAGCTATAATTTCACTGTGGCGCTTTCTATGAACTTTTGAAAATCGAAAATGGGTACCCCATTATTTATTAAACGCAACCCGATAATTTTCTTTCTTGAGCAAGATTGCTCATTATGACTTGTAGAACCAAAATCTAATGTTAGTTTTCAGATACTATTGTACTACGTGGGGGGCTACTGTAGAAAATTATAATTGCAATTTTTGAAATTTTCAAAATCATACTTATCAAAAACTTGCCATACGGTCTTTTAAAACTTTTGTAGTCTTATAGAGCTGAACATGGGCTACCATTTCTTCTTTGCTAAATACCATAACTATACTACGGCACCCTCTAAGAATGTTTGAAATCAAAACTTAGTACTTTTTTATTTATTAACAATAAATAACTTCTGCTTAAGAAACATTACTCAATTTGACTAGTAGAACCAAAATCTAATGTGAGTTTTTAGAAAATTTTTTTATGTTGGGTGGGGCTATGCGTCCCCCTCTTTAACTTTTTGACTGACGAATGTAGAACGTGGTTCGCTACTGTAGAAAATGTAAATTTCAAGTATTTGTAATAAAAAAAATTCTCACTTACAAACATTTATGGACTTCATTGTTGGTTGAGCTGAGTTTACCTATATAGTTCTTAGAAATCTAATAGTCGGTGAATTGTACAACGTTATAATTTCAAAAAAGCTAAATGGTGGACTTCGAGTGGACGTTCAATTGGTTTGCATACCGTAAACTCTACACATAAAAGCAGCGACGACTGCACGAAAACAAAGTAAGCGCCCGCCGAAGCGCTTCGGCGAATTACAAATTCCGCTTCGGATGTCGGACAAAAATGGCTAGAATAGCTTTATTTGGGAAGTTATTAAAAATATGCAAAAAATGAAAAATATATTTTTTAACAAGAGCTAACTGATAGACGTAGTTAAAATCACGTAACTGCCGGAAAACGCGTTGTTGATATTAAAAAGTATCGTTTTTTTTCTTAATTTTTTAAATAGTTGATCCTAATAAAGTATTTTAAATAGATAGACTAGATAAATATACTAACGGATAAAAATTTATAACAATCTGCGTTTGCGTTTTTGAATAAATAATTAATCAATTCGAAATTCTTCAAACATTCGTGAAAGGCGTCAGAGTAAACTTTGAGAGAAAAAATAAAAAATAAATTTGTAGTTCCATGCAAGCTCTATCGGCTCAAAAATTTAAAAAAAACCGTGTAGACAGATTTAAAAAAATGTTTTTTTTTGAAAATTTTTAAAATATTGAAGCAATATTTTTCGGATATTTAAATTTAATTTGATTTCATCGTATACTACCTAAAAGGGGGTCTCAAACAAATGGTAGCTGATTCCGATCAGACAACTATTTTTTAAGTAGATGGGCGTTAAAGTCGAGATTTTCAAAAAGCTGTAGCGGCCGCCATTTTAAAGCTAGAAAGTTCAGTAAAAAAGGTTTCGGTTTGTCTTAAGTTCTTGTCTCAGATTGAGTGCTCAAATTTCAAAATTTTGCTGTGAAAAAAAACGCTACAAAAGAAAACATATCTAACTTCCGTTTCTAGTTTCGGATTTCTTTTTAAAAAGCGTAACTAGACTACAATTTTCGATATACTTCTTGATTTAAAATTTCATCAAAATCGGTCCAGTACTTTCGCCTGCAAAGGCGTCACCCACCCATACAACCACAGACAAACATTTTTTTAAAACCACTTTTTTTGGTTCCTTGAGCCCCAAAACGTGTATTTCCGTTAAAATCTAGATTTCGATAATTTTCATGAAATCAATACCGAAGGTATGGGAAAGTAAAAATTACACTTTTGCAAATAACGGTAACTGTTAATATCTAGTATGGGAAAGTCCGCTCGAAGTAAGTACTTCAGCTTTTTATTATTTATTTTCTTAAATTTTAGTAGGCGAACTAAGTTAAAAATTACAAATTATAGGCAACAATTTTATATTCTGGTACACATTCAAGTATAATGATTACTGCAGGAGTGATACAAAAGCAAATGGAAATCTAACAGACCACCACGCACCAAGACATACTTTATGATCTGGTTTGGAACTTGGGTTGGCACTGCTTTTAAAGGTATAAAGTTTGAAAAGTTTTACAATATTCAGACGCCGCCTTCACAGTGCGCGTTTGTCTATTATTTTCACAAGTATAATAACCAGCCGAGACCGATTTCTTTAAATTTTATAATCTGGTACGGCGCCAAGTTTCCTTTCAAAAAGGTAACTTCTCTTCAGAAATTCTTTAATTTCTTGATTCAATCTTTTTTGTAAATCACAGACTTTGAAGATTTTAGTGTTTTTCAGAATGCGATTATGTGCTTTCAAAAGATCTAAGGTAACAGACAAACGATAAATCCTGGTTAAATGCAAGTGTTGTAAAGATTCTTCTGAAGTTGGGTATGTATTACATTAGCATTCGACACTCTCAGTTCTCTTTCTATATTTAAGAAACCTGTATTTGGTCTTCAAAAGACAGAGATAAGAAATTAAAAGTGATTAAAGTATGCCAAAAACTTTTGCCAATTAAAAACAAACCCGTCGTTATGCTATAGTTAGTTATAGTTAGGCGTTATTATAACACGAGTTTGAAAGTTGCACGACGAAGTCATAGACCGAGTCGTGTAATCAAACGAGTGTCATAATAATGCATTATCCCACGTGTGACGTAAAACTTTTATCTACTACTGCTCAAAATTTGTTAAAAATCAAATCTTTTTACTTGAAATGAAATTTGACATTTCGCATTAATTTATTTGCAAATATCAAATCACTTTTAATATGCTTTTGTTTAAAAATCAAAAGGACGAGATAGATTCGATTTGTTCAATACTATGGCAACCAGCCAGTTTTCCTATAAACAAAGCTTCAGTTTTGTTTGTATAAATAAAACGAGTTAGGTAATGAATCCATTATCTCACTAGTGAGATAATGAACTGCATTACCTAATGCAAATGAATGACATAATAAGTCCTTATCCAAGCAGTCGCAGTTAAATAGTTCTTACGGCATGTATAGTACACATTGTATACCTCGTCGCAAATTAATGTAGACTGTTCCTGCACGTACTGTGTAGTCCTAATGTTGTAACGTCGGGGTCTCATACAAGTGTTTGTGTCGTTTTAATCAATGAACAATAATGAAACAATTAATGGTAGTTTTAAATACATTGTCTTGCAAATAATTACACATTCAAATTGCCGAGTTCTGCTCTTGCTTATTCTATTCTGATGTGACCCACTCGCGGTGGCCAGCAGGGTGTCTGCTCCAGCTTTCCTTCTAGGTGCGGCCCACTCGCCGAAGCCTTCGCAGTGGTGGGCAGGGTGTCTGCCCTCCAAAAAAATTTACTCACTGAAACGTGCGTGGTGGTCGATAGGATGACTACCCAGCTATCTTCTCACTTCTTTTGCACTAAATGTAACTAGCCGGAAAACCATTGAAAATGTAGGAAACCTGGAACCAGGTCGCCGCAAGTCTTGCAGATGTAATGGGGCTTTTCCAAATACCAATTAAATTTGCATTTAATTTCTTTTACTACACCCTTAAGCTGGGCCACATTCACTCATTCATTTAAAAAACTTAAATAAGTTTGCGTATATGTAACTTAACCTTGAATAAACGCTGCCAATGTTTGTGTTTGAGGGAAACAAAAGTTCTGCTCTTAGCTTTCGGGGCGTGGCAAGTCTTTTGTTTTAAATGTGACGTGATTTTGCGTAAGTTCAGCTAATAATTCACCCTGTGAAATTTTACGAGTATAGAGTAATTGCTTACAGCCAAGCTATAACCGCTGAATCAATTTGATAAATCAAGAGCGTGTTAAATTGATACGTAAAAAAGTGATCCAACAAAGAAGATCCAGAACGATTAACAAACTTTCTAGACAATTGTAAAATAAGCCTCGCCTTCCTGGCGGGCCTATTATACAGTTTGTAATAACCCTACTTGGCATTTCATTGAGAGTATTGAGTCAATAAAAATTTAAGTATTTTCCTATTTAAAAGGAATTAAATTGGTAACCAGATATGTTGCTCGAGCAACTCTTTTACAACCTGAATCGTCCTGAAAAATGAGTCTTCTAAAAGCTGGACTGAGCTACACCGAGGTAGGTTTAATTTAAACAAAAAATCAAAAAACAATAGACCGGTTACACAGACAGTGATTAAAATTGCATTTAAATTTTTGTTGTAAAGTTCTATGATAGCAAATACGATTTCAAATTCTTAAAATAAATAAAAACGAAATTGTTGAAACATAACTTTTTCTCTGGTTATCTTCAATCTTTAGTTGTTTTATCACATAGGTAAATAGTTGGCACTACAAGCAGTAAAACAAAGAAAATTAACTGTATTAAGTACCTAATGTAAATGTACATGCAGTTAGAAAAAATGTATGTTTTTTGATACTTAACTACAATCACACGCGTATTCGGAAACTTCTAATTGGGGGAAGGGGAGATTATATTTCCCCATATCTCAAGAGAGTCCAGGGACACTTTTCCGAAAATGACTGTCGAGAAAGGGAGAGAAATTATTAAAAACTTTCTTGCCATATTTGAGCCACCGCCATATCTTTAACGTGTTTTGCACAGAATATCACCACTACACTAAGACAAAATGAGCGAATCACTTCGCTTCGACTATCTTATACTTTAGAAATAGTCTTATTTATCAAAAGTATGTTTGTAATTTTGTTTCAACGTTTTGCGCGTGAACAGTAACTAGTAAGGTCGCACCAGCGCTGCCACCATACCAACTCGGCGGGCGGAACGTGTACGCTGGTAACCAGTTAATCGGAACCTGCTTGCATACAACATTCTCGCCGTTCTAGTGTAAAAGGCCACATATAATACAACTTGTTCGTACCAGTCTACGAACCCCTCCGCTAAAAGCCGTGGCTAACAATAAATCAATCATTTAAATATAGCTACTAAAAGAATATGATGTTATTAGAAGTCCGTTTAATTTTACCATGTGATCTTTATGTAACTATTGTTGGGGCTACAACGTTGATACAAAAATACTTTTAAAAATGTGACATGCCACAACTTCTAAAGTGTATTATAGTCCTGGCGAAATGCTTCGCTCGATTGTTATTTATTTCTTACCTACGTTATATTGTTAATAATTTTCAAGTAGATAAATTTCTTTATCGTCGCGATTTTTGGATATGAAATTTGAAGTGTGTTTTCTCACATTAAAATTAATTAACATCTAGGCTTCCGGGTTGGAGCCGCGTCATCGGTACTTGAACTGCCGACGTTTCGTCCTCGGTTGCACGGGACATCTTCAAGGCTGTGGTCGATTTGGGATCTGGATAACAACTGGCGAGACCGGTTGTTGTTTTCAAGGTCTATATTGAAACATAATATATACATGTCACACTTAGCTAAGAACTAACCTATATATATTACACGTCAAAAGCTGTTTTAGGAGTTTCCTCCTCTTCAGCCAGGTTACTATAATTACATATGGGTAAAAAAAAAAAAAAAATCAAAATTCAAAAAAACAGTTTTTACGTTAATGTTGAAAAAAAAAAAAATATTACTTATTTATGGATACAATATAAGTGCTACTATGCTAGTTATACTGCTGGTGTTGGTGTTGGTGTCTTCTCGTCGATTCTCTTGAAGGTGACGTGGATTTTGTTGCCGGCGTAGGAGATCATTGGATATTCTAGAAAAAAAGCAGAAATTGTTTGTGTTAGGATTTTGGTGGTAAATTCACGTTGTTGAGGGAAAAGGTTAAGGAAAGTGGTAATAAGGAACCTCAGCCAATCGGTTTCTTTCTCTCCTGTTGCTGTTGCGGCGGAAACATCCTTCAGTGGGATGGTGGCTTCGGGGGCGGCAGCTTCCTTGGGTCGTGTGGGACACCGCATAGAGAAGGCCACATGGTCTCCCTCGCAGTTTCCACACTTGACTTCGGTTCCTGGCTTGCACGAGGAGGTGGCGTGGTTGGCTCCGCAGATCCCGCAGGTCGGCTTCTTCTCGGGGCAGTTGGCGGCGGTGTGGTCGTACTTGAGGCATCGGGGACATTGGCTAGGTTGTGGTTTGGTTGGGTGGGATGGTTCAACGGAATACATGTGGGAGAATATACACAGTCCGCGGCTCAGGAGGGCATCCAGCGAGGCCTGACAAGTGGTAATCACTCGCAGTAACCTCGTGTCGCGGTCCGTTGCCTTGGAGCGAATTCTCCACACGTTTGTGAAGGAGATGGATTGGAGGGTAAGGGCTTGCTTAGCGTCTTCGGTTGTGATGTTTAGTTCGACCCCTCGAACAACACAGGAGAAAGATGGAGGCTTGGCGGCGGCGGCGGCGGCGGTGAGGCGTGATGTGGTGCGGGTGGTGGAGATTTTCAGTGGGGTCCCCATCTGGTGTCCTAGGGCGATGAGCTTCTCGCGGAGGTCGGAGTGAGGCGCAGAAATGGTGGCATTTCCGTTAGGAAAAACAGAAATGTTGGAGGGAACCAGTCCAGGAATTTTCATCATGGCCTGGTGGACGGCCTTATTGGAAGCGAACTCCTTTGGGATGCCTGAAACATAAAGTGTATTAATAGGAGAGCTGCTGGAGGTGGTAGAGTGTTTGGAGGCGGCGGAGTGATTGGAGGCGATGGAGCGGTTGGAAGTGGCGGAGTGGTTGGAGGCAATGGAGTTGGTTCTGGAGCGGCGGTGGTGAACGGTAACCCATTCGGAGGTGGGAAGGTCGGACAGAGGAACAAGGGGTGGAATATGTGGTGTGGATGATCCGGGGAGCGGGTTCTTGAGGAAGTACTCGGTGGTGCCGAATTCTTCAAGATTGGTGATAGGAGGTTCGGGCGGTGGAGTGGGGGAGGCGGCGTCGGTGTTTTTCGGCTTTTTCTTCTTGTCCTTGGAGCGGGTCTGGGCCGGGGAAGGTTGATCGGGCGGCGGCTGCTTCTGTTGTCTGCTGGTGGTAATCTTCAGT
Source organism: Ctenicera cuprea (assembly GCA_958336395.1). Taxonomy (NCBI): domain Eukaryota; kingdom Metazoa; phylum Arthropoda; class Insecta; order Coleoptera; family Elateridae; genus Ctenicera; species Ctenicera cuprea. Next base: position 20,353,853 of record OY284495.1, on the reverse strand, counting down.
GGAGCGTTGAGCAGCTGTCCTAACTCGATCAGCTTGTCGTGGAAGTTGGGTTGAGTCGTAGTAAGGGTCGCTTTTCCGTTGGAGCAGGAGGCCACTTTATAGTCGGGGAACGGTCCAGGTAGTTTCTTCAAGGCAAGGTATAAAGCCTTGCATGAGAAGACTTTCGGGAGACCTGAAACATAAAACGTGGTTAGAGTGCTGCTGGAGGCGGCGGAGTTGTTGGAAGCGGCGTTCGCCATGGTGGTGTTTGGTGGGAGTCGGAGAATCGGTGAGATTCCCCGGACCCGAGGTAGATGTTCTGCTGGAGCTGGCTGCTTGGTGGTGTTCTCGGTGCGAGACCTCGAACGAGAATGGCGAGACCGGTGCAGGCACCGGGTTTATAAGGGACGGGTGGGTAACAAGGTGTGACTGCTGGGTCTGTGATTGGCTGTCGGGCTGTAGCGGTTGAGCGGTTGCAGGGAGGGGCTTCTGTTTAGTCGGAAATAGTAGTTTGTAGGCATTGTGGAGAGGATAGCTGTGGTCTCGGTTAATATTGTTAGGAGTTTTGTGTATTTCTATGGATTCACGGATCACACGGTTGAGGTAGATGCAAGAACGGGCTAGGATTTTGGTCATGTCAAATTGAATGTTATGGTCTGTATCGAGTTTATGTTCTGCAATAGCCGATTCTGCGGGACGTTTCAGTCGAGTACAGCGCTCGTGTTCAGAAACTCGAACGCTGATCGGCCTCTTCGTCTCACCGATGTAGGCTTTCTCACAGGAGCAAGGTATACTATACACACCGCAGGATTGGAGGGTAGGTAACTTGTCTTGGGTCGGAGGAAGGAAATTGGAAAGTTTTTAAAAGAGTATTAAAACGGGTTTTATGTTTTGTTGTTTAAGTGCTCTGCTGATGCGGTCGATGGTTTTGTGAATGTATGGTAGAAATGCTATAGAGGTAGGTGGTGTAAGAGTATTAGTACGTTCTGTGTTTGCGGGTTGGGCCTCTTGAGTAATAGCGTGTTGGATGTCTCGTTTGTTGTAGCTGTTTTTGGAAAGAACAGTCGTAATGTGATTGACGCGGCTCCAAGCCAGAAGCCTAACAACGGCCGCAGAAGCCTGCAACTTAGATTATTAAAATTAATTGTTGGATGACCATACAATTTTCATCTTTTCGATATTGTTGTTTTGAATGAAAAGGGAATTTTAGAAACTTTATAGAGAATGTATTTGTTCCAAGTTCTATCTCTACCTTTAAAATGACAGCCGCTACTATAAAGGTGAATTTTTGAAACCTTTAAAACTGGGTACAGAAAACATTTTCAAATTTGTTAAAATTTTCCCATAATTATTTAGCAAAAACTGTATTGTATTAAAAAATTCAAAATTGATTCATGATTTTTTGAGTTAATAAATACCATTAAAACAGTTATAGAAAATACTTTAACTTTTCGAATTTCAACGAATTTCTATCTCGAAAAATAAAAATTTTTTTCAGTGGCCAACCTTCTGCGGACACCCTGTATGCTGCTTTAAGTAGAAATTAATGAGAACTAACGTGTTGCAGCTTCCATACCTTTAGCGTCACCTGCTTTTATTAGAACTGATAGAAGGCACTCCCAAGTTTCATACGCAATTATGCAAGTATGTAGGTGCATAATAGTACGCGATAAAAATCTCATACATAATCAGTTCTTGGAACAGCAAAATTAAATATTATGGATAAATTTAAGTCCGGAATTACAGGTAGTGGCACAGACAGTTGCCACATTCTAAGCGTTTTCCGGACTATTCTTTTCGAAGAAGTTAACGCCAATCGGTCAAAACAAGCATTAGAAAGCATCAACCCAAATTCCAATCAAATCTAAATGTGCTTTTAAAGAGAACATAAACAACGTCTTTGAGTTTAGATGTTAGTAGTTGTCTAGAGAAAGTGTCAATAGTAATCAAACGATTCAGTGTCAAATAGTTTTCTGGTGTAACCCAAAAAATTTAACCATGTGATAGTGAAAAGTGTCGTCTGTGTGATAACAGCCAAGAAGCCTTGTTGTTATTTCTGAAAAAAATAAGACAAATTTTATGCATGAGAACATAAACAAGTAAATGCAATTGTGATTCATTTTCTATAAATATCTGTCCATGGTACATAAAATAACAATGTCTAACCGCAACATAAAATTATAAACAAACGCGATTAGTAATGGTAGTAATTTTATATAAAATGCGGCAAAAGTATCAAAACACAGTTTGATTGCTTAGAATAGTCAATTTTGTACTTACAAACATCGCGGACTGCATTGACGATTACGAACAGCAAAATAAATTTGAATATAATTCGGCAAAGAGTATATCATCTTCATGCAGCCATTGCAAACTCAAATTTTTAAATAACAGGCCGTTCTTATAGTAATACTTAAACAAGCTAGCTTATGATTTAAGTGTTTACTAAATATTACAATACAGCATTTATTAATTGGAAGAAAAGAGACATTTAATAATGGCCATCACCATCACCCGACTCTACACCGCTTGCAGTATTAATTACTTTTAAAATCAGGATGAATTTAAGTTCATTTTATGATTTTTAATAAAATACGGTTGAATTTTCTTGATGTGTATGTCCTACGAGATATTTCTAGTATCAAACAAATAAAATAGTACTTTAGCAAACATTGATTTTTGTATTTTAGTCGTTCATTATTTATGAAATATGGTACCTTTAACGAATGAACATATGTATCTCTTAAATTCATCATTATTGGACGTTTTAAAATAAGAAATCAAGTCTTCTGCAGACATAGATAACCAAGATCATGTCGTCCAGTTTTATTGTTCCTATAGCAACACATTTACTTTTTAATCTTACCTTTGACAATGACATTGAGAGCGTTGTATTTAATAGAATGCAAGTGACCCTGAAGACCGTGGAAAGGTGGTACGGAGCAAAAGGACTTTCAGTAAGCCCGGGAAAAACCTCGCTTCTGACGATAACGCGAAGAAGGAAGCTTAACAGCAAGGAGCTGCACTTATTCGGGAAAAGACTACAGATTGTTACGAAGGTCAAGTATCTGGGAGTCAGACTGACCTTCAAACAGCATCTGGCACAATATTTGGCTAAACATGGGAGCTGCAACCAGAAATGGTTTAATAGCTTTACACAAGATTGTACCTACAATCACATATGTACTCTTGGTGTGGTGACACAAGACGACACATGTGGGGGGGTTTTCCTATACCTCCGCAACCCCTTTACCGATTTTTAAAAGATTTGATGTGAGGAAGTTTTTTAGTTGCAGGTAGTTCTTTGTAAGGTCACCAATCAGAACCCAAACCGGAAACGGAAATCAGACTTGTTTTTTTTGTATAGATTTTTTTTCTAAATATTGTTTTGAAATTTTAAATACATAGCGTCGTAGTGCATCTATAGACAAATCAAATGTTTTGTTTTCCAAATGCTGTTTCTTCAAAATGAAGACCGCTACGAATTTTTGAAAAGTTTAACTTTAATGTCCGATTATTCAAAAACAAAATATCCATTCAATACAAATTATCATATTATTTGATAGCCCTTAATAACTATAATCAAGTGATGTTCAGACAGTTTTGGAAATTTTAAAATTGTAAATATACTAAGGCTCAAAATTTTGGACATTTTCAAAAAAAATTCCACAAAAACTGCCCACATCATTTTTTCAAATTTTTCTGAGCCGATAGAGCTTGCAATGAACTACAAATTTGTTTTCTACTTATCTCCCAAATTTTACTATGACGCCCTGCAGGAATCCTTAACAATTTTGAAATTTTTGAAAAATTGGATACTTACCGTATTTGCAAAAGTGAAAATAATATAATTATAACGTTGTACAGTTCACCGACTGTTAGATTTCTAAGAAAACAAGCTATATAAGCAATTCTTCATTCTATCCAACCTGCATAATAAAGTTATTTCGGCAACCTTACCAGTTCGTGACGTCAACAAAAATGATGCTTTTTTAATAATCATACCTGCTCGGATCCTAACTTGTTTAAACAACAAAAATTGTGCGAGAGAGTTTTTTTTTTAATTACAAATCTAGAATTTACATTTTACGGTAGCCAGCCAAACCCTAAATTTGTCAACCAAAAAATTAGAAAAGGGGAGACGTGTAGCTGCACCAAATATAAAAAACTAACTTTAGATTTTGGTTCTAATAGTTAAGATGAGTAATTATTATTAAGCAGATGTTATTTATTATTTTCCGTTTAATACATTTAGAGATAGCAAATATTGTTTTTTGAAAATTCATAGAGGGTGCCACAGTGGAATTATGGTTTTCAGCAAAAAACAAAGTAGAAAAAAGTTATTCATTGTTAGTTAGCGCTACGTGTCTTGGGATATAGTATTTCTTATGAATATGGCTTTTAACACCATACAAATTGTTTAACACAGATCGAGCTATTGAAGTTTAGTACACCTGTAAATAAACTTTTAAGTTCATAACTCGATTACTTTAATCAGTAGCATAATTAAAGGAAATAATCAATTTTTGAAAATATAACAGATTTTAAATTAGTGGTTTATGCTCTCTCCCAATTAATGTACCCCCTTTACCTATTCTAATCAGCATAAAATTTCACTTCCAACAAAATTTTCAGCTACAGGTCATTGTCTTCACTAAAAAAATATATTCATTGCTTTTAATAGTGGATATATGTTTGAGACATTTTTTCTGATTTACCTTTGCTTTGTTTTATTTCTGCGGTATGTCAATAAAACGAAAGATACTAAATACATGGCTTGCTGATGTCAGAAACTTGATCATGATTATCTAAAAAATTCTTTATGTAAGAGAAGGAATTTCACGTCCTTGAAAAGAGAAAAACTTCTATGTCAAACTGAACTGACGAACATGTATAAGATAACATCTAGGCTTCCTGGTTGGAGCCGCGTCATCGGTGCTTGAACTGCCGACGTTTCGTCCTCGGTTGCACGGGACATCTTCAGGGCTGTGATCGCTTTGCGTTCTGGAACACAACTGGCGAGACCGGTGCAGGCACCGGGTTTATAAGGGCGGTTGGGTAACAAGGTGTGACTGCTGGGTCTGTGCTTGGCTGTCAGGCTGCAGCGGTTGAGCGGTTGCAGGGCGGGGCTTTCGTTTAGTCGGAAATAGTAGTTTGTAGGTATTGTGGAGGGGATAGCTGTGTCTCGGTTAATATTCTTAGGAGTTTTGTGTATTTCTATGCATTCACGAATCACACGGTTAAGGTAGATGGAAGAACGAGCTAGGATTTTAGTCTTGTCAAATTGAATGTTATGGCCTGTATCGAGTTTATGTTCTGCAATAGCCGACTCTGCGGGACGTTTCAGTCGAGTGCAGCGCTCGTGTTCAGAAACTCGAACGCTGATCGGCCTCTTCGTCTCACCGATGTAGGCTTTCCCACAGGAGCAAGGTTCACTATACACACCGCAGGATTGGAGGGTAGGTAACTTGTCTTTGGTCGGAGGAAGGAAATTGGAAAGTTTTTGAAAGGGTGTAAAAACGGTTTTTATGTTTTGTTGTTTAAGTAGTCTGCTGATGCGGTCGGTGGTTTTGTGTATGTAAGGTAGAAATGCTATACAGGTAGGTGGTGTAAGAGTATTGGTACGTTCTGTGTTTGCGGGTTGGGCCTTTTGAGTAATAGCGTGTTGGATGTCTCGTTTGTTGTAGCTGTTTTGAGAAAGGACAGTCGTAATGTGATTGAGTTCGTCTTTCAGGTAGGATGGTTCAGAAATGGAAAAGGCTCGGTTAACTAAGGAACTAATGACGATGTCCCGTGCAACCGAGGACGAAACGTTGCAGTTCAAGCACCGATGACGCGGCTCCAATCCGGAAGCCTAGATGTTATTAACAACGGCCGCGGAAGCCTGCAACTTAAATTATGTATAAGATATTTTAAAAAATAATTCGTCATCCTTGCTTTTTCAAATAAAAAAGTGGGAGAAGCACCACGCTGGTAATAATAGAATTAGTCTTAATCAATAACAGAAATTAATTAAAAAAATTCTAAAAGCACAGTTCTGGTAATTTAAAAGAAAAATCAAAATTTATACCAATTTAAGATAAAATAAATGGTTTTGTGAATCTAATCACAACAATCACAGCACATCTAACTAAGTACTGTATTGAATTGTAGGATATTAAAATATAAACCCCTGCGAATCCCTCATTGCAAGCAGTGGCGTAACTTCAGAATTTGGCACCGGGGGAAGATACCTGAAGGGCCCTGGCTCCATCCTCAAAAGAACTTCAATAATAAAGTAATTTATAATAAGAACAATTTCTTCAATAGAAAAAAAAAATTATTTGCAGTATAGTAAATGCAAATAAATATATTAAAGCCGTGTCTAATTAAGATAAGCAAATATTAAATTTTCTGAAGTTAATGTGTCTGGGTCGGTACCAAAAAGTGTGGGTGTTGTGTTATTACTAAATATAATCTCACTTCAGTATTTTTCACTGTATAAGTACATTCTTACTTACATGGAATTTAAAATTTTTGTTGTTGAATATAAAAATAAAGAATTTTTATTGATAATAGATAAATAAAACAAAAATGAAAACTCGTGGCTCGTGGCAGGGCCCCCCAAGGCCTCGGTCCCGGGGAGCGTTGCCCCCTCTGTCCCATGGTAGTTACGACATTACATTGATTACAAGGGCAACTTACCATAAATAAGAGAGCGACAACAGTCATAAAACTAAAATAAAAATTTATAAACTATGTTAGAAGCAATTTCAGGGTTTTGCGATAGGCAGCCATCGGGTCAACTTTATCTGTCTATTGTCATGTGGTTATACTATGTTCAACTCTTATTCACTACGTAGTAAGCAATCTACTTAGCTCACTCTTAAGTTCTCAATGATGCTTCTATGCAAGTTCCTACAGAACTTTTGCAAAGTTTTTTTTTGAGAAAAAAAATCGATTGCTTGATTTTTTGTTAAAAGATTTCCCAAGACTAAACAAAACCAAAAAACGAGAAGACAAACTCGATCGCCTAATTAGGGAAGAAGGGGGAATATTAACCCCCTTAAATATTGCTGCACCTAAAAATTAAGTTTTGAATCTTATTCTGGTATTGCTGATGAGCACATTAAGTTAACCAAACATTTTTTATTGTCTCCCGTTTATCAAAAAGAAACATGAATCTTCGATTTTCAAAAATTCATAAAAAGCGTTGCAGAAAAAGTAGGGGACTCATACACGAACCAAATTGTAACCGCCTTTTAGCTATATAGGTATACAAAATTCAAAAAAAATCGTGTATCCAGTTTTTGAACAATATTTTTTTGAAAATTTTTGAAATTTTGGAAAATTTTTTCACTTCATAACTTTTAACTTTTGAAAATATTTGTGCACAGTAACATTGTGCCTCTACAGGGGTATTACGATAAAAACTCTGTCTACCTGTTTTTGAGTAACAAGGCGCTAAAATCGTAGCGGCCGCTATTTTGAAGCTAAAAACGTAAAAAAAACATTTGCTTATCCCTAAGGTTTTTTATAAGATTTTCCGAAAAAAAAAGCTACTAAAAAACATATCTAACTTTTATTTTCGGTTCCGGATCGTAAGAAGAAACTGCTTGGCTCGACAAATTTTAGTGATACCTAGGTAAACCAAATTTCAATTAAATCGGTTCGCGTCACAGACACGAGCATGCACGCATGCACGCATGCACGCACGCACAAACAAAAATATTAAAAACCACTTTCTTGGATTCCTAGAGGTCAAAATCTCAGAATCGACAATTTTCAAGATCACAATACATTCCCATACTAGATGTATGGGAAAGTAAAAAGGTAAGAAGATTCTAATGATGCCTCATTCTCTGTAAAAGCAGACAATTTAAATTAAAAATAAAAACTTTGTGAATAAATCGAATCACCAGTAAAGCCCAAAGAAAACATGAGTGTGGATATCCGCAATTCTTAACAACTCGAAATAGGTAAAAAAACCATGACAAGCAATGTCATGCACTGATATGGTACTTAAAAACACTAACATAAAGCAAATAAGGTAGTAATACTATTAACACTATTTACAAACAATATCTTAGAAATGAATGATACATACTCGTCTTTATGGCGTTATTACTTATCGTTCTTAATATAGCCATTTGAAACCACAATGATTAATATGTTGTGTTATAATGTTTATCGTTTGCGGGAATTTTACTGTTTTGCTCCAACAAATAGTTTAATCCACTAATATGCGTCGAGTTTGCACTATAACACTACAAAATTATAAACAAATCTCAGGTTCTTCACTTTTATCCTAAAATATACACAAGACTAGCGTCTAGCCCCTTGGACCTACAGCCGATCATCAATTTCGCAATACCATCTAATATTGGCTCGCATATGTGCGAGTGTGATATTTACATCGAGATTTGTATTGTTAAAGCCGATTTTTTCATTGCTAATAAATTGCATTCAATAGAAAACAACAAATCCTTTTTTTTTAATTTATTACCAGACTTGCGTGTTAGTATGCCGTCAATCAGTGAGTGAATGCAAATTTGATTCGTATTTTTTCTTTAAAAATATAACTGCTCTTAACAAATAACGTCGCGTAAACAGCAAAACGCAACAACAGCGTTTTAAAAAAATATAAATTAAAAAAAAATTTTGGTCCCAATCGAGATTCGACCCCACAACTACTTATGCAGTAAAAAAAGTAGTACACCCGAACACACCCGCATATCCATCTGTGCCACTACGAACTTGTGGTTTACACACATTCCAGCTGCATGCAGAGGAGGTGCGCAAGTCATGTGCGGTAGGATCGGCTGTATGTCTAAGGGGCTAGACGCTAGTATACACAAGCATAGGTTTATTCATGTGACGTCTACAATAATCAATTTTAAAGCACATTCGTATACTATTTACAATACTAATTTAATTAAGGATGCCATATACAGGTTATTTCAAAGACGCAGATGATTACATGTTAAAAAAACAAATGAGATTAAATAAGCTGTACTTTTTCCACGACCGGGAGTAGAAGTCGGTTTCTATGGCATCAAAATTGTGACAGATGTAAAGCATTTACTCCCTAGGGACGAAATAAGACAACAATTTCCCTAGGGGAGTTTCTATTTCATTTCATATTTATTTTTGTAAACAAATGTCTGTTGTCCTGGTACGTTGCATGGAAACATCCCAAAGGCTTCTAAATATTATAATTTCGCTCCGATTTATTATAACTATTTATTTATGAAATTAGGTGTTTCTACTCCCGATCGTGGAAAAAATAGTATATACACCTCGGGAGAGACCGCCATTTTTCCCTCGATGTATTTGTAGCCCTCGGGCTTCAAATTACACCTCAGGAAAAATAAGACGTTTCTCTCTCTTAGTGTATAATGTACTATTATCCCTGTTTCCAGTACAATAACACTACACCAAACTGCCAAAGGAAAAGTTACTTTTTGGTGTAACTCTTGGACAGTTGAAATTAAAATAATACAGTTTGGTTCTTTAATTGTTGCGAACATTAGCCGCATTGATTTTAATAAGAGTCTACCACGTTGAAGTTTTTAATCTGAATTTTACCAGTGTAATATTTTACATGGCTTACTTTGCAGATTAATTGTTTAAACTATTTGAGTAAAGAATCTAGAAAGAATATTTTTGCTAAAAATTGTTTTCCATTAAAATTTAAAAACGTGAATATTGATTATCAGAGCGCGGATTTAAAAGCATTTATTTTTTGAAAATAAGCGCTTGTAAAAAGCTTAATAAATCAGAAAAATGCATGAAAAATCACAAAATAAGCAAAACAAAAGACTCCAACATTTTTATTTGTTTTGCATAAAAATTCAGGTATTGTTACAAATATTTCAATAAAAAATAAAAATTAGAAAATGTAATTTACAACAAATAAAAATATACTTTGATATAAATCTCCTTGCCGTTCAAACAATGTTTTTATTAAAAATTTAACTAAGGCATAATATGGAAAAACGACAGAAATGTTATAAAACATCTTTTAAAAATATAAAATATTACAACACATTAGATAAATTATTCTCCGAGTCGATTAGACCGAAAAATAGTAAATTAATTAATGTTTTAACATTAAATTTTTAAAACTAAAAATTGCAAATTTTAAATTCTTTATAAAAAAAAAGCACCAACTAGCTGTATAAAAACTAAAATAAGCGTATATAAGCGGTTTAAGAAGAAAACTAAACAAAATAAGTAGCAAAATAGAGAAAATAGACATTTTTCATGAATCTTGGAGATAGAAAAAGATTTTCCATTGCTTACAATAATAGTGTATAAGCAATATGATTGAGATCCGCGCTCTATTGATTATTATCAATACATCATCAAACTAATCGCTGTTCTATTCTAGAGGACAATTATATTCTTATTAAATTGGAAGAACGTCACTTAATAACGTTAAATACAACACAATAACATAACAAACAAATACAACTCTAAAAATATATTTTAATTATTTAACCACAAAAATTATTACGACTGTAGGTGATACAATTATGCTTGTATAATAAATTAGTACTACTAAAATACTACATTTAGCATAGCAAAACAACTTATAAATAAATGGTATGGAGGTATGTTTTATTTTAAAAAGATATTCTGAATGACTCCTGATTTTCGTAACGCACGTAGTGTCTTATAAATGAGAAACACGCATTCGATCTAAAAAATACCCACATCGTAATGTTATGAATTTGAGCTGCCGCTTCGACAATTCTGAGACGAAGATTGCCCAAGTTGTTTTCTGTTTCAAAGTATACATTTGACTTCACAAAAGAAAGATAATAGGATTAAGGTCAGACGAGCAAGAAGGCTATGCAACTGGAACATTGTAACATGTGAGCAAACGAAAATGACATCAAGTTTGGTTTTGAAAATTGAAACATATGTCTGTGATTAATTCAATGTGAACAAACGAAAGCGATATCAAGCATGAAAACATTGTCATGTGCATTATTACTTCTAGAAGTGTCAAAGTCGAAGTTCTAACAGACATACGTTTCAATTTTCAAAGCCAAACTCGATGTCACTTTTGTTTGCTCACATGTTACAACTGTTGTAACCATACACCAAAAGCTGGCCGCTTCATAATAGTCTTTTCTCATTTAGTGTCAGTGGCGTAACTTCAGATTTTGGGCCCGGGGGCAAGATACCTGAAGGACCCTGGTCCCACCCTCAAAAAAACCTTAATAATAAAATAATTGATAATAAGAACACTTTCTTCAATAGGAAAAAAATTATTTGCAGTCTAGTAAATGAAAGTAAATATATTAAAGCCGTGTCTAATAAAGATAAGCAAATCTTAAATTTTCTTAAGTTTATGTGTCTAGGTCGGTACCAAAAAGTGTGGGTGTTGTGTTATTACTAAATTTAGTCTCACTTCAGTATTTTTCATTGTATAAGTACATACCAAAGGAATAGAAGAGTATATATTATAATCTCCATACATAAAAAAATGGAGTACAACGGAATGTGCAAACTACCGACCAATCTGTTTCTCACAAGTAGTACAGACGATCTATTGCAAAGTGATCAAAACCTATCAAAATACCCACCTATTTATTGCCAATACAAGTTTTTCACTACCTCTATTCTACCATAAAAGTTTTGACTATCTCTCCAGCGTTTCTTTGGCTACTTTATGCAATTTTCTCTTTAGAATTATAAATACAATTTTTCGGAATCTATTTTTTTGACAATATTTACTTTTTGTGTTAGATCAAAATTAAATATAACAGTATTTATTCCGTCTTATAGTTTCTCTCAGTTGTATCGTTGGGTCTTTCGCAGCCATGTATACCTATCTTTTTTTTTCGGTTAGTCAGTTTGTCCCATAATGCAGGCATAGTTTTGCACATTTGTGAATTATGGTTTGATACACATTTAGCACCTCTTATTACTTTAACATTCATGGCCCGTGTGGTTGAAAGTTGGACTTTTATTAAACCACAAGCACATGTTGCACACAATAAATAATGGTATCAGATGCTCAAATTTAGAAAACAAACTTAAGCTTTTTTAAACAGTTTTAAATTGCATTTTTTGCACCTGGAGTCTACAATTCAGTGGTGGAAACTTCACCCGTTCTCTTAAACGACAAATACGCTTGTATGGTACGGTCTAGGACGAGGGGGCGCGGCCGATAGGGCATGGCCGTAAGGGCGCGGCCGTGAGGGCGCGGGACACTACAGCGCGAGGACATTAGAGCGAGCGCCATTAGGGCGCAAAGACGCTAGGGAGCCAGGGCACTAGTTCGCCGGCCATTAAGGCGCAAGACACTAGGGCGCGAAAACACACAATTACAATTGCAATTAAAATTTCAATTACAGTTACAGTCGCAGTCGCAGTCACAGTCGCAATCGCAATCGCAGTCGCAATAGCAGTCGCAATTGCAGTCGCAGTCACAGTCACCGTCATACTTACATTTACAGTTACAATTACAACTTACAATTACAATTGACAATTACAGTTACATAGATCAGGCTCTGAGTGGTGTAGATGTGCAACCGAAACGATTTATTTCGTCAAAAAGATTTACGTTGAAAATATAACACAGTTTTCTCGCCCTAGTGTTCCGAGCTTAATGGCCGGCGCCCGAGTGTCCTCGCGTCCCAGCGTCTTTGCTCCCTAATAGCCCGCGCCCTGATGTCCTCGCGCACCAGTGTCCCGCCCCCTAACGACGCGCCCTAACTGTCACGCGTCAATATCCGGATCCGGTATATGGTATAACCCTACTTGCAGAGTAGATTTTTAGGCATTTGCCTATTTTGATACAGTGCAGCCTCCGAAATAATTTTTATACCAAAATCCATTTCACACATTGGCGATCATTGTAAACCGCATTTTGTTTTGCCTAAAATGCCTATTTCGCACTTTTAGTGCCTATTTTCGACGTTAGTGCCTAAACGGCTTATTTTACATAATTTAGCCTATAATTTGCCTATTTCATGAATTTTCTGCCAGAAAATTTGTTTGAAAAATCTGCAAATTCGTTAATTTTGTTTCTAGCCAAATTTTCTGTGTACTTGTCACAGGTATTGCTTCTTGGAATTGTTCTGAACAGGTAGCTAACGAATGGACAAGCTGTGGCTCTTCTTTCAAAGCCTTATTTATTTAATCCCTTTATTGTGTACAGCTCACATTTTCCCTTGTTTGGGTTTTTTCTGCAAATTCCCCAAGTTTACAGGAAATTTCTAGAGAAATGCATGAAACTGCTTTATTGTCAAAATTGCGCGAAAGAGGTATGTTTTTATAAAGTTTATCACTATGAATAGTTACATAATTTCCTATTTCTAAATAGGTCAAATGCTCAAAAAAGTATCATTTGGATCAGCACATAAAGACCACGCTACATCAATCGAACAGCAATAAAAGGCGAAACAGTGTTCAGACCTTTTTAAACCAAAGTAGTTTCAATCCAGAAGTCGGTACCTTTTCACTTGATTTGTGCCAAGCGCTATTTATTAGCTGCCAATATACCTTGGTATAAATTAGAATGCAACAAGTTCCGCGAATTTCTCTAGAAATATACAAAAAATCATATACCTCACGAATCCACACTGCGAAAAAACTATCTAGATATATGCTACAAACAAAAAATCGATTTTATTCGTACGGAAATAGGTACCTACTAGTAATATTTGGGCTGCCGTGGATGAAACTACAGACGCGAATGGGCGGACAATTGCAAATATGGTAGTGGGAAAATTAGATTCAAGTGAACCTGGTTCATCGCATTTGCTTTGCAGTAAACCCCTGGAGAGAACAAACAGAAATACAGTGTCTCGTTTCATTAACGATTGTTTTCGCTTTCTTTGGCCCTAAGGAGGAAGTGATGGAAAAGTAAGACTGCTTTTGACAGACGGTGTTGCGTATATGTTAAAAGCTGGAAGGAATATGAATGTTTTCTATCCGGCTATGTTACATTGCACATGTCTTGCTCATGCCGCAAATTTAGTTGCAGAAACTGTCCGCGAGAGCTACCCTGACATTAACAAAATTATATCAAAAACAAAAAAAGGTTTTTCTAAAAGCCCCTCTTCGAAGAGAAATTTATGCAGAAATGTGCCCCAATACCAAACTACCACCAAAGCCTGTTCTAACAAGATGGGGGACATGGTTAGAAGCCGCAGTGTTTTACCATAAAAATTTTCAAGGTGTTAAAAGCGTCATTGATAGTTTCGATTCGATCACTGCTGACTGCATAAAAAAAGCCCAAGAAACATTTAGCAGTTCCACTGTTAAGACAAATTTAGCATACGTTGTTGCTCATTTTAAGATTATTTTAACAGCTATAAAAGAGTTAGAAGCAAAGGGGGAAACAGCACTATATTCTAATATTAGTAAAATTCAAAAATTGCAAGAACAATTAAAGGCAACTCCAGGAAAAATTGGAAAAATTGTTGCTGCGCGACTAGATGCTCTTTTATTGAAAAATCCAGGGTATTCAGATTTACTGCAAATTAGTAAAGTCTTATCTGGTGATTCTAACATAACACCAAATAAAGTTGGAATTTCGGATGTTCCGAATTTTAAGTATGCTCCTGTAACTTCCTGTGATGTGGAGCGTCATTTTCCGCATACAAACAAATTTTAATGGACAACAGAAGAAGTTTTACACCAGAAAATTTAGAAAAAGTTCTAATTCGTTATGTTAAACTTTTATTTATTTATATATGCACTGTGTTCATAAAGTAACCCCTCCCCCCCCCCAACTCACTTTTGAACGACTTCATATTTTTCTACAAAATTTGGTGTGCTGTAATGGGAAATTAAATACTATTTTTCACACCATATTAAAATTTTGTATCATCCAAAATGGCCACTGGGCGCCATTTTGAAATTTTTTTTTTATAGAAAGGGGGTCGAGTGACACCTCATTTGAAAGTTCTTTTAATTCTGCGTCTGATCCTAGAGTTTCAAAGAAAAATATTGAGCCATAACAAAATGGCGGATTTTAAACAAATGGACTCACTCAATTCAAAATTGTTTTAATTTTTTTATCCAGGGTCGAGTGACACCTCATTTGAAAGGTCTTTTAGTTCTGCGTTTGATCCTAGAATTTCAAAGAAAAATATTGACCCATAACAAAATGGCGGATTGTAAACCAATGGACTCACTCAGTTCAAAATTGTTTTGATTTTCTTATCCACTAGTCCACCTTTTCCTTTGCAGGACTAAATTTTCACAGAAGTATCTCAGGTGGCTTGAAATAATATTGAAAACATTATGTTCCAACAAGACGGTGCGCCGCCTCATTGTTATAGGTCTGGTTCTGACTTTCTCAACGGACATTTTTTTGGCACATCGATTGTTAGGCGGGGGCCTGTAGAATAGCTGGCTCACTCCCCAGACTTAACTTTCTTAGATTTTTTTCTATGGGAATATCTGAAATCGAAAGTGTACAGAACCCGTCCAGAAACAATTGAAGAACTGGAGCAACGCATTACAGAAGTTTGCAGAAATATCACTCCAGAAACTTATGAAAATGTAAGGCAGGAATTTAATAACCGACTTTTTATGTGCCAAGAAGTGAATGGTAAACATTTCGAACACTTAATTTAATTAATTTAAGCTTTAATTCTTAGTTTTTTTAAATGGACTTCTTTATCTTCAAACATTGTCATTTTGTTATGGCTGAATACTTTTCTTTGAAACTTCAGGATCAGACGCAGAACTAAAAGACCTTTCCAATGAGGTGTCACTCGACCACCCTTTTCATTTAAATAAAAAATTCAAAATGGCGCCCAGTCGCCATTTTGGATGATTTAAAATTTTAATATGGTCTGAAAAATAGTATTTAATGTCCCATTACAGCACACCAAATTTTGTAGAAAAATATGAAGTAGTTCAAAAGTAAGTTAGGGGGGGGGAGTTACTTTATGGACACAGTGTAGTTTGTTTAAGTTTGTACAAATATAATATGTTTCCAAATATTTTTTTAATAGGATTATTTTAATACGAGTATCAACCACCCATTTTAAATTTTTTGTTAAATATAAATATTTGGTGCCTACATTTAAATTTCTTTGCGCCTGTTTCGCTGCCTATTTCAAATGTTCAGTGCCTATTTAGTGCCTATATTCTAAATTTTTGGTGCCTATTTGCCTGCCTATTTTGAGAATTTTTAGTGCTTAAAAATCCGGGCTTTATATATAAGTTCTAGCTTTTTTCGTTGAAGTCCATATTTATTGATTATAAATATAATACTTTGTACTTCAACAATATTTATTTATTTTAACCTTAAATGCCATAGCAGAAATATCAACCAATAAGTTCTTAAGATAATATAATACTTGCTCCGTATATATGTGAGGAAGTAAAAACTTCCTAATTGTTAATATTTACATTTCTCAGTTGTTTGTAAATTTGCCAACCAGGTTTATACTAGATTATTTTTATTCCTATCTAGTTTTCGCAGGTAAACGTGCAAAATCTAATCTCGCTTGTTGTTTCAACCAGTAATTTCGTGTTATTAATGCGTGTTGCGAATTGTTTTAGCAGTAGTCTGTTAAAGTGATCTGGTTAGTGAAGTTTATAATTGAAACATGAAAATGTGTACAAAAATTTGGATTATTAGTTCTTCTATTACTACTACTTGGTAAATTGTATAGTTTTAGTGCAGTATACATAAACTGCTGGCATTTTT
The DNA here is from genome assembly GCA_958336395.1 of Ctenicera cuprea. Lineage (NCBI taxonomy): Eukaryota > Metazoa > Arthropoda > Insecta > Coleoptera > Elateridae > Ctenicera > Ctenicera cuprea. The sequence goes on along the minus strand of OY284495.1, from coordinate 20,337,205 downwards.
ATTAATTAAGTAAAACCCTATGGAATGCAATTAAAATACGTAATAGATGTTGATGTTGTTAAATTGAGTAGGTCATTCACTCACTAGTACACCAACAATTAGATGATAATTAGGGGAATTGTTTTCTTAGAACTACATTTGAACTGTAGTTCACTGAAATGCTCACTTTGTATAATTGTGGTTATGTTTATGGGGTAATTAATCCATTTTGTGTACCGGTCACCAATATCCCGATCTATATATCTATTTTAAACGAAGAATGTCTTATCGTCAACGCATTAGTCGATTTCGTAAATTAATGAATTCTAGATAATTGTATTAACAATTATCATTAGAGGTTGCAGCATACTAACTACTAGACTGTAGTAAATATCACGTATTTCTGACGTTGACGTATTTAGAACCGCTTGCTACTTAATTACTGATTATGTAGCTATTGCTTTTGTTTATCTGAATTTAGATCTATTAGAAAAAGGTATTTAAAATCCACAATCAATTGGACACCACCACATTTTTTATAAAAATAATTATTGTTATTAAGCCAAAAAAATAATTATGTTGGGTCTGGCAAATTTAATAACTTTTAGCTCTACTGATACGCCAATTTAATTTTAAAATTTAAATTTGAGCATCAAATACCAATACTTACGTTATTAGGGAACAATAATAAGCCTCCTATTAATAAGTATTATTGATAGATATAGTCCAGGTTTTTAGTCTAGTATTTTGCCAGTATTTAAATTGAGGCAAATCAATTATTAAGCAATTTTGGCACTATTTCTTTAAAGTTATAGTATATATAGTTGGCGCATACCTAAACTTTTAAACGAATTATTTACGAGCTTAGAATGATAACACATCCATATGTTTGATTTTAATCTAGCTTGTGTAGGTAGTTATTATTTATTTGGTCAACTGGAATTGAAGCTTATGTAATAATAAAATTAAATAAAACAAGGTTCATAAGCGTAGAATATAAATAGTCCTGCGTTATAAAACTGTAAATTCATTAATACAACGAGAAAGCTCTACGAACGAAAAGTTTGGACTATAAAGGACGGAAAACCAGCGTTCAATAAAACACTTAAGAATTGCAGTACACAACAACGACTTTTCCTAAATTCTCATCCAAAAATGAGTTCTCTTGTCCAATATGTTTCACGTATAACTTAATGGATTTGAGTACGCCCATGGTTTTGTTTACTTATTGAATTTCAAAGAAATTACGCACCGAAATTTCAAGAAGTAAATGAACCGGTTTTGAAAAAATTAGAAATACCCCAGTATAGCGATCCGAAACCGGGAACGTAATTTAGACACGTTGTTTTGGTACCTATCATTTAGTAGATATAAAATGATTCAAATATGAGAACATATATTGATAAAAAAGAAATACAGAACCACAGGGGCTAGTAAAGTAGTAAATAAAATATGATACGCAAAAATGGGGAAGAAATATTACGGTATTTAAAAATTAAGTACAGCGAATCTTGTTTCATTGTAGTTGGTAAAAAATCACGTTTAATAAACGGGGAATTTTCTAAAACAAGTTATTACCAAACCGCAAAAATTCACGCGTCGTTGTCGCCGAGACAGGAAAAAATTGATAAACCCTTTATTTATTATTTAAATTTTTAAAAGAAGAAGAAAATGTGTGCCGAGCACACAAGTTCTAAATGAAACTTCTTAGTGTGATCTTACTGAAAGTGTATTTTGCGTTATATCATGTTCTAGTTAGTTGTAGAAATCACTGGCGATCCGTGGGTTTAAAATTTGAGTAGGCAATGGCAAATGCAAAAATATTAAATAATTTAACACTTAGATTGAAAAACTAAAAAATCTTTTGTTTAAAAATTTAGCTCGTCTTCCTTATCAAATATCAACAAACAACAACACAGATAAATAAATATTTAGAACATAATATAATGTTCGACGAAGTATATACACTATACACGAAAAATTTATTTTGTATATACAAAGTCGATTCTACTTACTTTGATAGTGAAAATAGTCGATCATATTACTGTACCTACCATTTATTACTTTTTTTAAGTTTATGAACTATTTCTAATTGTTTTTCGTAAGATTATCTATTAAATTTCCTGTTAAAAGTTCGCTAATGGGCTGGCTAATTATCGTTGCATATCTAATCTAGGTAATTCTAAAGTTGATTGTTTGTCGCTATGGGGTTACTTATTACTGGTATAAATTTCTCATCCCCCATACATGCTTATTAACTTACAACTGACACTTTGAGTGAAGTGCAACTAAAATTTTACAAAATGACGTTTGTTTTTATAAAAAGTGAGTCGCAGTCGGTAGTCCGAAGTTTCCCGGAGTACGGTATGGGTAGAACCGAAAACTCGCCTCACAGTCAGCTGGAGGTTTGGGGTTTACTCCACACTGTGTCAAAGCGTTTAACGATCATGAGATCGAACAACAAGTAGTTACCATTCCACATTATGTCGTGTCAAGTTTATATACGTCTTTCTCTCAGCGAGACCCATTTGGTTCACCAGTGTGTTAAATTACCGTTAATAAAATATAGTTGGTTCTTGGGAACTAGTGTCATGGAGTTGTGGTGTTGGTAAGGGATGTTTAATATTAAACTAAATAAAACACTAGTTCCCAAAAACCAACTATATTTTATTAACGGTAATTTAACACACTGGTGAACCAAATGGGTCTGGCGCGATACATAAAATAATTCATGCGCAAGCCCAAAACTATAAATATGTACAATACAAGAATGGGTACATCTCCCTCCTTTTATTAAAATAATAAAATGAACAAAATCAAATAATACTTTTTTTTCACTTGTATTTAAGTACTTCAGGAGGTTTGACCAACCTTCCATATTGGGTTACAATGTTTGTATATGTACAGCGTTCATTATCTTTAAACAAACTGTTATCTAAATCTAAATAATCGTCACTTAAATTATTTACATTTTCTTCGATTTTTACAATTTCATTATTGGCAGAAAGAGGATGACCTAAGGGTTCTATAGAAATAAATTTTCGATTCCTGTCAAGAACATTTCCTCCCTCCAGCTGTATTTTGTAAGACCTGGGAGTAGGATTCTTTCTAATAATTACACCCTTATGCCATTCTCTTCCTCTCTGCACTCTAACATTTTGACCTGCATCTAAATTTTTTAATGGTTTAGCATGCAAATCATAGTAGAATTTTTGTTTGTTCTGCTTTGCGTTTAGAATGTTTTTAATATTATCTAAATTTACCGGCTTGGGCATTAATTTTTGGTCTGTGGTTGGTAGAATACCTCTCAGTCGTCTACCCATTAATATTTGGGCTGGTGAACCTATACCGTCTCCTATAGGGGTATTTCTGTACTCGAGTAGTACTAAATATGGGTCTTTGGCATCAAGAACAGCCCTTTTAACATCATTTTTACAGTTTTGATGGCTCTTTCTACCATACCATTTGATTGTGGGTATGTTGGGGTCGAGTTTACAATTTCAAAGTCCCATAATTTAGAAAAGTTTTTGAAATATTCACTGGAAAACTGAGGTCCATTATCAGACACAACTGTTTCAAGAATACCATTTTTCGCAAAAATTGATTTTAAGTGGTTTATAACAGATAAACTCGTAGTACTTTGTAATATAGAAAGTTCAACAAATTCAGATAAATAGTCAATTACTAATAAATAATATTTGTTTCTTAATTGAAAAATATCAATCCCTACTTTTTGCCACGGTCTTTCGGGAATAGTATGAGGTATCAGGGGTTCTTTTTGTTTTGAACTTTGGTAAAAATTACAAGTTTCGCAAGATGCTACTAAATTTTCAATGTCAGTAGACATTCCCGGCCAATATATGTATTCTCTAGCGCGAGATTTACTTTTTTCTTGACCTAAATGAGGGTAATGCACTCGATTTAACATTTCTTTGTGAAGGTTTTTCGGAACAATTAACTTATCTTCTTTAAAAAGTAATCCGTTGATTTCACTTATATCATTTCTAAATTTATAATATGGTTTTACACTTTGATCTAATTCTGAGAATTCCGGCCACCCATTTTTTGTATAACTGTATAAAGTTTTTAAAATTACATCAGTTTTAGTTTCATTTTGAAAATTTTTAAACTGATTAGCAGACATGGGTAACGATTGAATTACAATTTCTTCTTGAGATCTCAAAATACTGTCTATTTCGTGGTTTTTTCATCAGTTAAATATGCTCTGCTTAACGTATCGGCAATGAATTGTTCTTTTCCGGGCTTATATGTAACAAATAAATGAAAAGGTTGCAACTTTATAAGCATTCTTTGAATTCTAGCCGTTGTTGAATTAAGAGGTTTGTTAAAAATACCTACGAGTGGTTTATGGTCAGTTTGAACTACTACTTTCTTACCATAAATGTACTGATAAAACTTTTCGCAAGCAAAGACAATAGCATAAAGCTCCTTTTCGATTTGAGCGTAATTTTTCTGAGTAGCTGTCAGAGCTTTCGAGGCATAAGCTACTGGTAAATTTTCTTGTAATAGACAAGATCCTAGACCGTTTTGTGAGCTGTCCGTTGATATCACCACGGGCTTATCAACGTCATAATACCTCAAAACCGGTGCATTGCTTAGAGCCTTCTTTAATTCGTTAAAAGCTTTGTTATGAATGTCATACCAGTGCCACACAACATTTTTATGACATAACTCTCGTAAAGGGGTACTAATTTCAGAAAAATTTGGAATATAACGACTAACGTAATTAGCCATCCCTAAAAATCTTTCTACTGCTTTTTTATCCTTAGGAGTTGGCATATTCCTAATCGCTTTAACCTTATTTTCGTCAACAACAACACCATTTCGGGTTAACTGGTGACCCATATAAGCGATTTCTTGAACACAAAATTTACATTTTTCTTTATTTAATTTCAAATTGTATTTCGATATTCGCTCTAGTACTTGTTCCAGACGCTTATCATGTTGTTCCTTAGTGACACCAAACACTAAAATATCATCAATATATGTATGAACACCCTCAATATTATCTAGAATTTGTTTAATTGTTCTATGAAAAATTTCAGGGGCTGAGGTTAAACCCATCGGAAGCCTTAAATAGCGGTACCTACCGAATGGGGTATTAAATGTACATAATTTGGAACTATCGTTATCTAATCTGATCTGATAAAAACCTTGACTCGCGTCCAAAATGCTAAACCACTTTGCTCCTGAAAGTTTTACAAAGATTTCGTCTGCAGTGGGAATTTGAAAATGTTCCCTTTGAATTGCTTTGTTTAGCTCCCTAGGGTCTAAACAAATTCGTATTTTGCCAGATGGTTTTCTGACAATAACAACAGAGTTTACCCACGGTGTGGGTTCTTCAATCTTAGAAATAATACCTAAATTTTCTAAATTATCTAATTCATTTTTGTATTCGTTTTTCAAAGCTAGCGGTACTTTTCTTGGAGCATGCACCACTGGTTTTACACTGGCATCAATAACAATACGATAAGGTTTAACTTTTAGACAGCCAACACCATCAAAAATGTGTTGATACTTTTTCAATATTTCGTTTCTATCTAAAATTGTCATTAGGCGGTTGATAAGATTTAACTCTTCGCATGCTTCGATGCCCAAAACCGGAGGTGCATTCTCCTTCACAACGAAAAAATCTAGAACATAATTAGCATTTTTGTATTCACATTTTAAATTACAGTGTCCCAAAACTGTTATTAATGAACCTGTGTATGTACTAATTTTATCATTAGTTTCTTCCAAAAGAATGTTATTATTATTGTTTTGTAATATCTCAAAACTTGAAAGCGGTAGGCAATTTACGTGTGCCCCCGTATCTACTCTAAAGTCAAATTTCACGTTGTTGGAAAATTTTAAGGAAACAATCCAATTTTTTGATTTATTGACGTTAATCGAGTTAATCATACCTAAAAATAGATTTTCCATACTATTTTCCAAAGTGTTAACTGTGCGCACTTTATACAATTTATCTTGAGTACACTTAGACTCGAAATGACCTTTGGTTTTGCAATGTCTACAAAAATGTTGAAACGCCGGGCATTTGAATCTGCGATGGTGACCTCCGCATCGCCAGCAGGTGCCATTCGTTGATAGAGTACGAGCCGTCGAAGATGTTGCGCCAGCTGGGATCATTTCGCGGTCATTTCTTGCACTTCGCTGTGGAGTATACGTACTTTTTTGGCACTTACGCGATTTACTTCGAGAGACGAGGACATTTCGCACATTCCTGAAACACCCGCGATGCTTTGAGCTTGTTGTTTCGAAATTTCCGAAGACCTGCACGTAGTTAGCGCTTTCTCTAATGTGAGATCACTATCTTCGAGCAATTTTTCTCGAAGTCGCGCACTTTTCACTCCACATACCAATCTATCCCGTATTAGATCGTTGCACAAATCCTTAAATTCGCAATTAGCTGCTAAGGACTTTAACTCCGTCACATAAAAGTCGATGGACTCCTCGGGAAGTTGATTTCGGATGAAAAATTTGTGACGTTCGAATGTAATGTTTTTTTCGGATTAAAATACGTACTAAATTTTGCGATAAGAACGTTAATTTTGTTCTTTTCTGCTTCTGTAAAAGTAAACGTACTATAAATTTCAAAGCACTCTTCTCCGATATAATGTAGGAGTACCGCGCACTGATTTTCCTCAGGTTTTTTGCTAACATCACTGGCGATTAGATAATTTTTGAATCTTCTAATCCATTTTTGCCAGTTTTCGTTGAGGTTGCCGCTCATTGTCATTGACGATAAAGTACGGTCCGCCATTATGCACGCCGTAAATTTTACGAAAAATATGATTCTTTATCTCAAACTATTATTACTTTTACTGTGATTTTTTGCACAATAACGTATAGTTCTTAAAAAACCGACTGCGCCATGTGGTGTTGGTAAGGGATGTTTAATATTAAACTAAATAAAACACTAGTTCCCAAAAACCAACTATATTTTATTAACGGTAATTTAACACACTGGTGAACCAAATGGGTCTGGCGCGATACATAAAATAATTCATGCGCAAGCCCAAAACTATAAATATGTACAATACAAGAATGGGTACATGTGGGTGGTCACCTGTACTATCAAGATAAGAAAGTTGATACAGTTCATTGGAGATGTGAAAACTACAAAAAAACAAAATGTTTTGGTCGTGTTATACTAGTCGAAGATGAAGTGAGTAAACAAAGTGATAACCATAATCATGCTGCTGATGCAGCGCATGTAAAAGCAACTAAAGTTATGAATAACATCCGTGCTAGAAGTACTCAAGACGCACCTCACTATATTGTGTCCAGTGCTACTGCAGTCTGCAACAGTTAGTCAACCGGGTGCAGCTGAACTTTCAAAGGTAGATACTATAAAGGGCAATAAGAAATATTCGCCAAACACGGAACGCTGCTCCAGCTCTACCTACTCAGCGCAGTGCCATCATATTTCCCGAAGAATTTACGATTCCCAAACGTGATGAGTCGTTTCTGTTATTTGATTCCGGTCCTGCAGAAGATCGTATTTTAATATTTAGTATGAGACGAAATCGTTAACTTTTAGCACAGTCCGACCATTGGTATGCCGACTGCACATTTAAAACAGTGCCGCATCTGTTCTATCAGTTATGTACGATTCATGGTTTAAAGCAAAATAATGCTATACCCTTAATATATGCACTGCTACCGGACAAAACAGAAGACACGTACAATCGATTGTTAAAAGAAGTGAAAGAATTACAACCCTTACTAGCACCATCAACCATAATGACCGACTTTGAACGGGCCATGATTAATGCAGTGAAGAGCGCATTTCCTCAAGCGACGCATCGCGGTTGTTTTTTCCATTTTTGCCAATGCATTTATCGCCAAGACCAGTCAATGGTCTGAAAGCAAGGTATGAAACAGATGCAGATTTCGCTTTGCATGTGAGAGTACTTTAGGCAGTAGCATTTGTTCCTACACAACATGTGGTCGAAGCTTTTAATATCTTGTGCGATGACAATATTCTGCCGCCAGAGTTACAACCGATTGTTGACTATTTCGAAGACACATAGATAGGGCGTCCTCAGCGACGCCACCGCCGTCAAACCCACGGTTTCCACATAGTTTATGGAATTGCTTTGATGCAGCAATTCAAGGTTTGCCAAAAACAAACAATTCTTTAAAAGATTGGCATCGAGGCTTTGAACAACAGATTTCTGCAGATCATCCAAATATCTGGAAATTTATTGAAGCAGTTTAGAGAGAACAAGGGCTTCATGAATTGCAAATCGAACAATATGTAAACGAACAACAACCAACTAGCAGTCGTAAAAAGTACAGAAACTGTTCTCAGAGAATAAATTAACTTACTGAAAACTTTGAAGGGAATAACATGCATGACTACCTGCGTGGTATCACACATAACACTGCTTATTAACATAATATAGTAAAAACAAATAATACACAAAACAAGAAAGAGGAAGACTAGTAAGCCGACCTCCACGTGGTGTCTCCTGGGTGACGCTAACAGGCTTTGCAGTAGTATTTTACCAAATATTTTAAAAGTTAACGTTCAAATTAAAATTTAAGTTTCGATAAATTTTCCATTTGTTCAATTGTCATTCGATAAATTGCCTTTTTGATAAATTGCATTCGGCCAATTGCCATTCGGTAAATTGCATTCGATAAATTTTCCTAGATCCGATTGTTTGTTCAACAGAAACGTATTCATAGTTGTATTGCAAATTGTTTAAAATTGAAAATTTTTGCGACAGTTAATGGAAAAATCGCTAGAATACAATAAACCAGCCTACTTATGCTTTATAGACTTGTCAAAAGCATTTGACCGAATACAACTACACGATGTGTTAACATTACTCATTCAAAGAAAAGTACCTGTTCAAATAATTAGAACCCTAGAAGATATCTATACAGACGGCCAAGTGAAAATAAAATGACCAGAGGGGCTCTCCGCACCAATAGCAGCAGAAATGGTATAAGATAAGGGGATTCTTTGAGCCCGACATTATTTAATTTGATAATGGACGAAATCCTGAAATCCGTAAGGAATACAAAATGGGGAGAAACAAAATAAACGCCGTAAGTTATGCAGATGACGTGGTATTGATTGCGGAAAACGAAAACAGCCTACAAAGAATGCTATTTGAATTTAACTCAGCCTGTGAGAAGTTTAACATGGAGATATCATCCGAGAAAACGAAAGCCATGACAATAGCCAAAGAACCGAAAAAATGCAAATTAGTCAATAATAACAAGTCAATTGAACAAGTAATGAAATTCAGATATTTAGAAGTGCAGCTATTTAGTTATGGCCATCTAAACAAAGAAGTAGATGAGCAAATAAGTAAAGCGGAAAGAATAGCGGGATGTTTGAACCAAACTACATGGAGGAATAAATACCTAAGACAAGACACCAAGGCAAGGATCTATAAAGGAGTCATAAGACAAATAATGACATATGCTACAGAGACGGCAGCACAAACAACAAAAACGAAACAAAAGATGCAAGTAGCCGAAATGAAAGTAGTGAGAAAAATAGCTGGCAATACCAAGATGGAAAGGATAAGAAACACAAACATCAGTGAATCATGTCAGGTACCACACATAACAGAGTGGATAAATGGAAGAAAAAGAGAACGGAATGAGCACATATGCAGGATGGACGAAACAATTAGTTAGAATTGCAAGAGACAACAGACCACAAGGAAGAAGGAGCATAAGACGTCCCAACAAGAGATGGAGAGAGGGAATAACTTGAATTAAACAAAGACACTGTACAATCTGGATAACACAAGCTACAAGCTTAACAGAAAGAAGAAGAAGAAGATGTTGATTGAATACGTGTAAGTTCTGCTGCTGTACTTAACAACGAAAGTTTTTGCGGATTTGGACTGCGGCTGTGACTGCTTTTTGATTCCTGTGAGGGTAAATCTTGTCAAACTGGAATATATTGTCTTGGTTTAAAACTTTGCAACTAAAATAAAATTTAATGCTAAAATTATGCAGTTGGAAAATAAGGATCAAAGGTGGAGATTTAAATTTTAAAGCGTGTATTACGCCAACCCCAATGAAAATTGACAACACATTCTACTGCAGCGATCAAGATAAATGTAATAAGTTTGCTGAACACCTTTCCTTAATTTCCGAAACCAAATTGGATATTAGCAATCAAAAGGCCCCCGGACATGACATTATTCCAAATATGCCAACCAAAGCTTTGGCGTTTCTAGCAACAATATTCAGTGCTAGCATGCGATTTAGTAATTTCCGAATCGCATGGATATTGCTTTTACACAAACCCGGGAAAAATACAAATGATCCAGCTACCGGCCCGTAAGCTTGCTATGCACTCTTTCTAAGCTACTGGAAAAACTTATTCTGCATAGGCTTAACAAGTTTATGAAGAGAAAAGAATGCGTTCCGCTTTTCCAATTTGGGTTTCAAAAGAACTACTCCACCCATCACCAATTATTACGACTGGTCGAAACTATATGGAAAGCTTTCGACAGGATATAGATAAAAGGTCTACTTTTTAAACTACCGCAAGCCAAACTTCCCGACTACATTTTATTACTCATAAAGTCGTTTTTATCTAATAGGACATTTGCCGTCCGAATCAACTCGTGTTATTCTTCAAGCTATAACATAAAAACAGGGGTACCTCAGGGATCGATACTGGGTCCAATTTTATTCAACTTATATGTGAACGACATACCCACTCCACCCTACACCGTTCTTGCAATGTTCGCAGACGACTCAGTGATAGTCAACCAGAGCAGGTGCGTAACAAAGTGTCAACGCTGTTTCGAGTTGGTGCAATCAATGAAGTATCCAACTTAATCCTGCAAAATGCGAAACCAAAATTTTTATTCTTTGGAGACCCACCAATTCTTAGAATATAACAATTAACAAATCCGTAATTAAATGGAACCCAAACGATACACCGGTCAAATATCTAGGAATCCATATGGACTAAAGATTGAGTTGGAGTTTACATATCAAGAAAAAGCTAAACGGGGCGCATATAAAACTTGTTAAACTATATCCCTTGATTAACAGACTGGACTCGAACTGAGGATCTTCTAAAGTCAGCGAACCTAGTCTGGTTCACAGACGGATCGAAGACGGCAGAAGGTTCCGGTGCAGGGATCTATGGCGATAAGCCTAGTGCAAAGTTTTCTTTTGCCCTCGGCAAGTTTGCCACAATGTTACAGGCAGAAATTTATGCTATCTTAACCTGTGCCCAAGAGAACCTAAGCAGAGGTTACTCCAATAAGCATATCTATATATGCAGCGATAGCAAAGCGGCCCTCAAGGCTCTTGATTCTGTTCTAACCAAATCAATGCGGGTCAAAGACTGTCGTGAGGCCCTAAGCAGACTCGGCTCACAAAATTGGGTCAAGCTACTCTGGGTACCCGGCCACAGTAACATTAGTGGAAATGAGGAAGCCGATGCTCTGACCAGGAAGGGCTCAAAGAAGCCCTTCCTTGGCTCGGAGCCGGCCCTGAGAATTGGGCTCGCTCCCAGTTCAAAATCCACTGGACCTTGCATCCAGTGCTGCGCCAGTCAAAGCTTCTTATCCGAGAACCTTCGCCATGGCGTTCCAAACAACTCCTACGCTTAAGTAGGAAACACATCAGGATTGCGGTAGGTTTCCTGAGCGGCCTTGGTCCTTTTAACAAACACCTTAACTCCATGGGAGTAGTGAACAACCCCATGTGCAGGTTCTGTGGAGAAGAGGAGGAATCTTCCCTCTATCATCTCGCCCATTGCCCCAGACTAATGGTACTGAAGCACCGACACCTCGGCATCCCAATTCCGGAGCCAGAGGCACTGCAGGATATCTCCCTCAGCGGAGTACTACCCTTTGGCTTGAGTACCGGTCTGTATAAGGAGAATCCTTGAACTAGCGGTGGATGTAAAATGGCCCAATTAGGCCTACGTGCTGCTGAGTTCCGCACCGGCGCTGTAAGAAGAAGAAGAAGAACAGATGATCTCAATCATGTCACCAAACCTACTTTACAAGTCAATCCTAAGACCAACCATCACTTTCCACCAATTCTATGTGAAAGCAGTTATGTATAGCACTCAGTGTGCAGATCTGACTAATGCAATTAAAAGAAACTGTCTGTGTAAAATATAAAGAAAAGTATAAAAGTTTAAAGAGTAGTAAAAAGTTGAAAATCAAGTGACTTTGCAATTATTTATTTTAGAAAAGGGACATGTTACTCAAGTTCTACGCCGCCGCTAGTATATCACATTTAATTAAGTTCAAAGAAAATGTTGTCTTCGGTGAATAATTGACTATAAATGTTCAACCTAATTCAAACCAATATTTTAAAATAACTAGGTATAGATTAGATATGAACAATATATATTTTACTTACTATTTATGCATTTCATCCCGGTCATCCCTTAATAACTGTCTCCCCTTTTTCTTTTGCATCTTTATATGCTGCTGTGACTGACGATGTTTTAAATGCCACAATAAATTAGAATTATTTCGCTTGTGTGGAGCTGCATATTTACACAACGTACTCAGAGCTTCATTGTTTTCATTTTTATTAAAATAATTCCAAACTAAACTTCGTTTAGCACAAATTTTAATTTATATACTTATGGTAAAATAAATGTAATAAAGTTGTCTTTAAAGAAACACTACGGCACGTATTCTTTTTTGGTGACAATTTTAAAGACCGGTAACTAAACTGAATAGAAACTGTTAAACGTAATCCGTTTATAATTTTTCCAAAAGGTGCAAGCTATGTGGATTACGTATCGCCCTTTCGGCTCCCTGTTTCGATTCATTATTTAGAATCAAATTTATAGCTTTATAGAAGTTTTAATGCAACTCATTTACCGGCATCAACTTTTTATAGCAACTCTTGCAAGTGGCTGTCCGCCAGGGCCGATCCTGAGGTTCTCACCGCACTGTGCAAGTCATATGTTTAGCGCCCCCGCATCGCCGGAGTAGGAGACTTCACCGGGTGTCTGGGGGGTATGGAGTACCCCCCGTTTTGGGGGTCCGGAAAGTTTTGGAAAATTTGAGGAAAAATACGCATCAAGTTGGCTATTTTTATAAACATTTTTAATTCACAACTCATTGATAAAAAAAAGAATTAGCTAAACAAATCGGCTATATTGCCTATATTGCAAAACACAAACAAAATTCAAGTGTATTATAGTATAGATACAATTTAATAAATGGAAACGTACACGTAGTGACGTAGTTATTGTTACAATAATAATATTTATTTTAAAAGTACCTATATTTTTTGTTACAGATTTAATTTTAGATTGCAATAAAAACGCATTATTTTTAATATGCTGGGTTGCCGTCCCCTGTTGAGTTTTCTTTACTCAAAATAAAAATCAAGTAAAAATATTAAACACTTAATTTTAACTAAATTTTTAACACAGATACACGTATGTGCATTGTGCATGTACTTTCAACTATTACGAGTATAAACAATATAAACATAAATAAACTAAATGTTTATTTAAAAAAATAAAAACTGACCCTTTTTGATTTTTGGGAAGCAAATTCCTTAATAAGCCCACTAAAATGTAATGAATCGCAAACTGCGCTTTCAATAGACAGCAACGCCAAACTTTATAATCTAGTTTGAGCCATAATTGAACGTAAATAATTTTTAATTATTTTCAATTTCGAAAATGACCGTTCCCCAGACTCACTGTCACCGGCATGGTAAGTAAAATTCTTAAAGAAATTACTAAATTAGGTAGCATTTCCTCCATGTCGTTTTCGTAGATATATTTTAGCAGTCTCTCAGGATGACTATCATACGAGGGCGGGATGATAATTGGTTAGCCTAGCAATGAAAAACCGATTTTATGTTTTCAAAATCATTTTTATTTTTCAACATAATTTAAATAAATTTTCCTGAAAGTTGAATACATTTTATCCAACGATGCTCTAAGGCTTTGATCCCATCACGGAACGTGTTTTCCTCAAGGCACGCAAAATAAGCGTCAACGGCGGTCTTGACCTGAAAAGCTCTGTCCATCTAGGAACATTTTCAGCTTAGGGAATAACTGGAAGTCAGAAGGAGCCAAATTCGGCGAATACGGTGCGTGTGAAAGCAAATCGTACTTCAATTCGTTGATTTTAGCCATGGCAGTAACACAGGTGTGAGAACGAATATTATCTTGGTGAAAAATGTTTTTTTTACGCGTTAAACCTGGAGTTTTTTGATGAATATTTTGGCGTAGCTGGTCCAAAAAGTTAGCGTATTCGCCTTTTATCGTTTTTCCTTTTGGAAGACAATCGATCATCAAAATTCCTTTTGCATCTCAGAACACTGATGCCATGACCTTGCTAGCTAATTTGAAGGTCTTTGCTTTCTTTGGAGCCGAGCCACCAGGTTCTGTCCATTGCTTTGATTGCAGTTTCGTTTCTGGCGTATAGTAGTGGATCCAGGTTTAATCGGTGGTGACAAATCGACGCACAAAATCAGTGGTATTTTTCATAAAACGGTCCAGACACTCTTGGGAAATCTGCATTCGCGCACGTTTTTGATCGAGTGTAAGCAAACGCGGCACCCAATGCGCGGCCAGCTTTTTCATACCCAATTCTTGGGTTAAAATATTGACCACTCGCTCTTTTGAGATGCTCACATTAGCTACTTCAGCCAATTTTAGTCGTCTGTCTTTCAAAACCATATTATGGATTTTGCTGACCATTTCTGTTGTAGCGACACTTCTTAGGCGTCCCGAACGGTGTTCATCTTGGATGCACGTACGACCCCGTTTGAACTCAGTGAGCCAATTTTTTACGGTCGCATATGATGGAGCACTTTCACCCAATACACTTTGCATCTCTTCAAAAACTTTTGCATCTTTTAAGCCTTTTAAATGCAAACAGTTAATAACAGCACGATGCTCAATATATTTTATTGTTACAAAAACACAAAACACGTTTTCTCCGAACAGCTGATAACAACAAACTATTTAACAGATTTTCAGTGTTGTCAACTAAAAGATGGAACTTTAAAATTATGTATGAATATTTTACATGCTAGTGCCACATATGTGGAGGCTAACTAATTAACATCCCGCCCTCGTAAGTTGTACCTATAAGCCTGTAATGATGTAATGAACTCTAAACCGTCTATGTCACTTTCATTAATTGAATTGTCAGTCAGTTCGATGTGCAGATCTTTGCAATGTTTTAGTTATTCGTCACAATCATCGTTGAAACTATTTAAACTGTATAAAAATTAATTAATTAATTAATATAAATATTAATCAGAGACAACGATTATTGAAGGAATAAGATATGACGTTCGTGCTTAGAAGAAAATGTGTTTTCCGTGTTAATATATTTTCTAAATTACTCTGAATGCGGCCCCTATCGTTGGCGCTCTTGTGCGGTGCACAACCCGTCCTATGGGTAGGATCGGCCCTGCGGTCTGCCCTATCAGCACAGTAGGCGGTGCCTACGCATAAGTTTTCATATAAAAAACTCAAATTTCGATTATTATATAAATTTTGATTATTTCAAAATTTTCAGAAACTTAAAAATTTTGAAAATTTTGAAAATTAAAAAAAACATGAAAATTTACGAAAATTTTCAAAATCAAATGTTGAATAATTTTTAAATTTTTGGAAAATGTTGAAAATCTCTAATGTTTTCAAAAATTTGCGTTGAAATTTTTTTATTTTGGTAACGAGGAAGGTAAAGAGAAACAAAAGTTTACAATCAATAACGGTATGTAAATTGATTAGAATCAATTTGGGTGGGTCAAAGCACTCTTAATACTAAACAACAATTACAGCAAAAATATTTTTCAGGTGTCAAATCCTCACTTAACTGGCATAGACCGACTCAAAATTTTATCCTAGTTCCGAATATGCAAAAATATACAAAATGTTCCATTAAAAAAAGAACGAAAGTGTCATTTTTGGTGAAACCGGAAGCAAATGGCGTTAAATTTTTGGTTCATATAATATGTTTTTATGGTGTATAAAACATACTAAAATTTCATTTGTTTACCCTAAATAAAGCAAAAAAAGGAGATGCGCCATGTTGCATTAACACCCATATATAATTTTTATAAAGAGTTGAACAAAATCTATAATCTATTGGCAATCCGATGTTTTGATATATTTATTTCTTTTTTATCGATAGCCCCTAAATCTTCGGGGCCACATTGCCTTGCGACTGTTAGCGGTGTGATAGCTACGCCACTGCATATAATATGTATAAATAATTCAATATTGTATAAAAATATTTAAAAAAGGAGATTAACAAAACAAATATACGCACATAGGCTTAACTACTACTCGTGTGTAATCAAAATCTCTATTGTGTATAAAATTGCCTGATGCAACACAGAAGTCTTATTAATTTTCCAGGAATTAAAACAGACAATTTACGTAAATACACCGTAGCAACGAAATACCAACAAATTAAATAAATTTTGTAACCTCACGTCTTTTATAATTAAAAGCTTCGGGGACAAAAATAGCCCACCAAACAATCACATGTATAAGATTATTTACACGTGAGTCATAAAAATGTTCGCCCGAATTAGGAAGTAGTAGCGTCTACCGTTTATCAAAATCTCATTATACAAAAGTCGGCTGGTTTCCCCCACAATAAAATAATCTCGAAATTATCACGCACACGTGCCAGGTTGTTGCTTTTGACTATCCTAGGCGGGGATCTATAACAATAATTTTGGTTTACGGCAGCAATATACTACGCTCACGATCCAAAAGATTTTTTGACGATGGCTGAAAAATCAACAAGAAACATGAAGCGTATGGATGGTAATGAATGTTTACCTATTTCGGGCTATTTAAGCGATTTGGTAAGAGAATTTCTTAAGTTTGATCGCTACAAGGAGCCCGTAGAGCTCCACTTATTTTTGCAAAATCGAGAGTGATTTTTAAATAAACCGATTTTGAAAATGAAAATTTCAACGGGTTTGGGTACCAAAACCCAATCTGGTAGTTGCTTTCACCAGTATTTGGCTACGTTTACAGGTAATTTTTGATTTTATTTTCTCAGATTTTGCAATAGATTTGGATTTTGAGTTAATATACACTTTTTTTAAATTAAATTAATTTTTTTTTTAATTTTATTTTTAATTGCAATTTTTAATTAATCTTCAAGCATATCTTAACTACGGTCATACTCATAAAAAAAACTTTTTGGGTATAACTTAAAAAAAGTTAAGAAAGTACAAAAACAATTTTAATTATTGGTAATGAGCAATTATACAAACGAAATTGGTATCATATGCCTGTCTTGACTATTTTAACATGGCAATTTACATAATTATCTAATAGAGTCACTAATTTGTTGTAACTGATTTGTCTTTCAATTTTGTAAAGTTAATGGTTAAGATTTCAATTAAATTAAACCTACATATTTTGGTGTTCTGTGATTAATCTTCATTTTTCCCTTAAAGGGTGCTCGAAATTATCGGGCCACCATTGCTAACTTCGTTATTATTGGAGCTGCGAAGTAGGTTACATTAGCAAAGTATTGCAGTTCTTTGCGCTGATTACGATGCTGAAATAAAAAAAAAACTATTGAAGGTTGCGTTTAGGAGTTATTCATAAAAACAACTTGTTTTCAAATAGAACACTGTATATTTTTTAAATTCTGAATGAAAATTAAATTTTGAATATAACAGTTTTGATGTAGTAGTAACCTAAAGTGGATAATAAAAAAATTATTGGCGACTATTTATGGCGTTTATCAACAAATTATTTCTAATATGAAGCAATTTGATGCCAGCCACAAGTGAGTTTTACCAATAACCTATTGATTATCTACTTTAGCTTACTATTGCATGCGAACTTTTTTTCGGAATAAATTTTATTTTAGAATAAAAAATATACAGGATGTTCAATCAAACTGTAAAAGGAAATGTGAAATTGTTTTTTTTAAATACAGTGTCGTAATCAGCGAAAAAAACTGCAATACTTTGCTAATTTAACCGACTTCGTAGTTCCAATAATAACAAAGTTAGCAATGGTTCCCCGATAATTACGAGCAGCCTGTGGACCTAGCTAAAGAGAAAAATGAAAATTAATCAAATGTTTAATAAAACATAATTAACAAAAAAATATTTTTTATTTGTTGCATTATATTGAAAATTTATTTTCAATCCGTATAACTTGTAACACTGTAACGTATGTCCTATTTACAGTTAATTACTGGAATTACATCAAAATTACGAAATTTCCATAATCTAAAGCTTCAGAACAAAATAAGTTAGTATTCCTATTTTTGGTATGTTGAATTTCCACTTTCACTGTAATTTAGAATCGCACCCGATTTGAAATTTCAGTAACTGCGAATGAATTTTTAATGTATAATGAAATGATGGATTGACCAAGAATTTGTGAATTAAAAATTTTGAAGAGTTTTAAAAAATTAATTTTAAAAAATAATTTATTTTATTGTTAATCTGATTTGATGGTGCTTTTTGTTTTCTTATACTTTCAGTATAGGGAAGTATTGATTGCAAATACAAATTCAAGAATTCGGGATTTTGACGGGAACACGTTTTGGATTCTCAGAAACCCAAAAATTTATTTTTAAAAAACGTCTGTCTGGCAAAAATTGATCGGAGAAACAAGCTTTTCAAAAAAATCCAAAACCGGAAACGGAAATTTTTTTGGTAGCATTTTTTCCGTAACAGAATATTTAATATGTAAAAACGGAATTTTATAGGAGACCTTAGTGCAAACTAAATGAAATTTTCCAAAACTTTCTGGCTTCATAATGGAGGCCGCTACGATTTTTCTTAAATAATGACTTTAAAGCCTTATTACTCAAAAACAAGTTGACAGATTGGGTGCAAATGTTTTATCATAATAGCCCTATAAAAAAGCAATGTTGCTGCTCACAAAAATTAAAAAAAAAACGAAGTGAAGAATGAGTTTTGGAAATTAAAAACAAATATATTGCTCAAAAACTAGCCTCACAATTTTTGTTTAATGTTGTTGGCTATAAGAATTATAAATTAACTACAATTTGGTTGTTCGTGTCCTAATCCGTTGATTACTATGTGACACCTTCTATGAATGAAACAGTACTTGCTGTAAGTTCAAAGCAGCCAGACCAATTTCACAGCTAGAAAGTTGAGACTGTTGGAAATATTCTTTCATAAACTGTATTGCTTTCTTGAATTTTATATGATGTATTTCTAGTTTTAATACAAGGCATTTATCGTTAAGATTTTTTACTTTTTGGGAGTAAAGAAGGTCACATATATATCAGGTACTGCATATATCTGCACGTGGAGTATGAAAGCTCAGGTCAAGAACATTATTTTTCACGCTACAGGCAAGGTAAATAGGCTATACATCCATAGCTACAAAAGATGTAAATGGCCAATAACATTCGTTTACTTTTTGCCCTTGACTACGGAACTTAATTGTATCATTTACATTCCTAGGATAATAATTAAGGCAACAAGGTACAGATTCCAATATTTTATTTTGTTGATATGATAACAAGCACAGGCAACTTAGAATAACATTCTCGGCAGGCCACAAGCCTCGGCTTCGCCTCGGCTCGTATTTACCTACCTCGAATGTTATTACATTCCTTGTTACTTAAATAACTATTAGCATCGTAATAGAAACGTATTATAACATTGCTTTTTGCTTTTACTGCACGGGGAATAGTGTTGATTTGATTCACTATTTGGTTTTGAATTTCCTCAGGAAACGTTTAGAATATTTATTTACATTCTCTATTATCTTCATGCGTTGCCCAATTTTATATCTCTGACTTTTTCCAAACGTATTTGTAAATGTAGCTTTACAATTATTGAACAACGTCCCTTTTATCATTTGGTAAAGTATAGAAGACATTATTTTAGTTTTTATTTTTTTATGGATAAGTATACTAACCATGTAGACGTCTACCAATTTTCGTAGAATACATAAGACCCGTTACGTAGGAGCAATGCTTAACATTGTCTTCCACACTGTAGAAATCATTAATTAATTTGTTTCGTATATTCATTCATCTATAGTTATTATTTTAAGACTTAATATAAAATTTATAAATATTTTAAAAAACAATAACAATCTTGTGCAGAATACATTTTCAGTTGGCGGTTGGTTTTTTTGCTTCCTATATAAGCAAAGCCACAAAATACACTCGTTTGAAGGTGTGTGTGTCTGTGATGGCACAACTGAACATTGATCGCTGCAGTTTGCATCTAGGGACCTCACTTCCGTTTTACTATTAGCGTGGTTACTCTTGCCGGCAAAGAAGTTTCAGTTCAAAAATTAATTAACATAGTTTCTATAGACACTAGGCTAGCGTTTTTAAAGCGAGTAATTACGTAGCATAATACTCATAAGAACTCATTAAAAAATATGCCATTAACGTTTCCCGCTGATTTCCATAAGTTAAAATGCTGCTGAAAGGGCGATCTGAGCCTAATTACTTTGAAACCAAAGGTGATTAGGTTTTAAGATAAATGCGTTGCTTAAAATCGCCCTCAATAATTGCGTCTAGTTCTTGTTAAAAATCGAACGGTAATAAATAATATACACAGGGCTAGAATTTAATTGTGCTACGCACAAATGACGATGACATACTATTTAAAGAAACCATTAGTTTAAGCATATCTGCTTAGCGTCCAGTTGCCATTCAATACAGTTTTTCTAATTTCTCGGGCATGTGCTTGCTTGCTGAATTATTATTTACAGCACTAAACAGCACTAACAAAGTACTAACGGTTTGCAAAAATTTGGTCGTTAGTGCTTAAAGTGTGTCAAGTTGACAGGCAACTATATTTTGTTAATTACTCAGACATGAGTTTGCTGATATTTAATTAGAGCACTAAATAGCACTAACGATTGGCAACAGTTTTTTCGTTAGTGTTTAAAGTGTGCCTGCTGAGCGTGAAGATGACAGGTAACTGTTTTTTAAATGCTCGGACATGTCTTTCTTCGCAGATTTTTTATTTAGAGCACTAAAGAGCACTAAATTCCAAATTTTTAAATTAGGTAACGACTACCATTTTAAAGTTATAAAGTTCGGGAAAGATGTTATGTTAGGTTTGGCACGTAGACCGTTTTAAAGTCATAATATCAATTTCTCTGTTTCTGCCACTTAGACTCTAATATTTCAAGTCTGCACTATTGTGGAATTTGATAATTACCAAACAACTTTTTTAAGTTTCCTTTTTTATACTTTTGTTGGTTCCATATACTAACCTATTATTTTTGTTACAGGAGCTATTGGAATAATATGCACGGGAATGCACTTCGGATGGCCATCACCATCACTCCCACAACTTCTTCAAGAAGGTTCCCAAATCCCCATGACAAGCGCAGATGGTTCCTGGTTGGCAATAATGCCATGTTTGGGTGCAGCAGTTGGTGCTATCATAGGAGCCTTCACCGTTGACAAAATCGGAAGAAAAACCTGCACGCTAGTAGCATCACCCCTTTATTTCATTACCTGGTTAATGGTGGCCTACTCGCCCTCCGTGCTAGTTCTGGACATAGCCAGGTTCTTGGTCGGAATTTCGGACGGAATCATCTTTACAGCTTTTCCAATTTATGTTGGTGAAATATCCGATAGTAAAATTAGAGGCTTTCTTGGGTCGAGTATTCCAGTCACTACAGTGTTTGGATTTTTGCTCATTAACGCGATTGGATCTTACATGAGTATTACGAACACGGCCTTGGTGGCTTCTTTGGTGCCAGTTTTGCATTTTGTGACATTTTTTTGGATGCCCGAAAGTCCTTATTTTCTCATCATGAAACAAAAGCATGAAGAAGCGGCTGCAAGCTTGAAAAAACTAAGAGGAATGGATAACGTTGATACAGAGCTTTCTAGATTGAGTGCAGCTGTTAAAGAAGACTCAGAAAGTTCGGGTAGACTTTTGGATTTGTTCACAGTGAAAAGTAACCGAAGAGCAGTTATCATAGTAATGGGAACAAGGGCTGTCCAACAATTCAGTGGAGTTAACGCCATTGCGTTTTATTCCCAAATAATTTTTGATGAAGCTGGTAGTGATATTTCGTCCAGCACTGCTACAACTATTTATTTTGGAGTTCAACTTATTGTCGCAATTTGCAGTTCTATTTTGGTGGACAAAACAGGCAGAAGGCCGTTGTTGATAATTTCAGTAATAGGATCTGGTTTCGCACTTGCCGCGGAAGGGGTGTATTTTTATTTCCACACTCAAACAAGCTTTGATACGTCTACGATAAGCTTTTTGCCCCTCACAGCTCTTCTGTTTTTTGTAGTTATTTTCAATTTGGGCATGGGCACAATTCCAGTATTAATGTTAGGTGAACTTTTTCCTACAAATGTCAAGGCCTTCGCGTTGTGCCTTGCTGATATGTATTTTGGAATTATTGTTACCATAGTGTCAAAATTCTTCCAAATGATGAAGGATGATTTTGGGATGTACGTTCCGTTTTTTGCATTTACGGTGTGTTGTGCAATTGGACTTATTTTTGTTGTACTCTGCGTGCCCGAAACTAAGGGAAAAACTTTAGAAGAAATTCAGCAATATTTGAAAGGAGAATATGTCGAGAAAAATGAAAAATCCAAAACGTAATTGGAAATGGGACTTTAGGTTTAAAAATTGTTATTTATTATATTGTGTGTTCATGTTTAAGATTTGTTAACATTTAGGTAGATTTACTTTAATAAATTCTAAGTAAATATACATGCTCATTTACGTATTTTGTGTAATCACAAACACATTAGCAAATACAATGATGCTAAATTTTCCTATGTTTAACTTTCAATGTTGTGACTGAATTTTTAGATTAAATAAGCATTTTGAAGGTTCAAGTAAATTATTTTTTGAAACGTGTTTTCTTTTTTAAAACTGTTTTGTAGTTTGTAGTATACAAAGTGCCAACTATTTGAAAAAATGTACTTATTTTTTTAATGTATCAAAAAATAAGCACAAAACTGTGAGACGTAAATCTTAATTTTCTTTGCAATGAGATTTCAAAACAATGGTTTAAAACCTTTAGAATATTTTGTTAGATAAATAACACAAGGAAGTCTTAAGAAAGCCGTGAAAATATAGAATTTTGGTCAATGTCCGCGGCGGTGAAGAGAGTGCAAAAGTGGACAACGGATTACCTAAAAATGTTTTTTGCCCACCCAACCGCCCATCTAAAGTAAAATCACCCTCATAATTAAAAATTAAGATCTTTAAACTCACGGTTTTTATTTTATTTGCATTAACTATGATATAAGCTTAAACAGATATTTATAAATACTTTGCAGTATTTAAATGTTTTGTATTTAAACCCTTCCCATACTTAGTTTTTTGCCAAATACTGGCCACGTATTTTAAAAACCTGTGGCCGTCACTGCTATCGGCTATTAAAAGATAATAAATATCAAAGAAAATTGAACTTTACGAAATACAGTATGCAACTGTATAATACCGTTAGTATACCTGGTTGCCTACGGTACGCCATTATTTTTAAAATTAAGAGTAAATATTTAATAAAAACCAGGGACAAAACAATCCAAATGAAAATTTGATCAAACACAAACACGTACTCATACATAAGTAAATAAATACCTATTAAATGCCATTTTTTGACATTGCATAAATTAATAATGCAAATTCGATTTTTTTCTTTTCTCTGCAAAAACATTCTTTTATAGTTTTTACACAGTATACTTATATATACAGTAGCGAAAGCGCCCATATAACGCCTGGTAAGCTATAACTAGTGGCGCTCCAAGCGGTCGACAAGTTAAACTATCGTTTAAATTATGGCGGGTTTTAAATTCTAATCCAGTTCGTTGTTGTTACCATATTTTTAATGAGCAAAACAGAAAAATTACGGGCTACATTATATAATGGTTTTTAAATAATACAAAGATAATGCCAGTAGTATGATTTATTAACATTTATAAACTGCGAATCTTCAAAATGCAGCGTACACAAAGTGCAGTTTTTATTCAAATAGCCCACCTCCTTTTCACGTCTACAGTTTACAACCCACTGTTTTGATCTAGAACGACGAGAAAGTCAAACTTTAATGTATTAATATTTATTAGAATTTATTACCTTTTTGGATCTTTGGGAAATGTAAAAAAACTAAGGTTAGGATTCTTTCCTTTGTTGTTTTCGTAGTTTACGGCGGAACGTGCGCTCTCTTTCGAGACTCTCATAATAGATTGGTATATCACTAATGACATTTTTATAAAAACACTGACAAACAACTTGAAAATTGTTCTTATAACGTTCAAAAAGCAGAGAAACACTACTACCGTCAGCTGTCAGATTTTAGTGTAACTTGTTCGCCGCTTGGTGCTATAATTACCATAAATGACCTTTGCTTTCGCTACTGTATATATAAGTATACTGTGGTTTTTATCTAACACTAACACCTTATACTGTTTCTATGGTGCATTTGAATTCGTTTATGAAGTTAACTATAAAATACATCGTTCCTTATAAAATACGTCGTCAATGGTAACGTATTTTATAGCTATTTAAAATTAAAATACGCTGCTGCATTTAAGACATTACTTACTCTTGTATCAAGATAAGCCAAGATGACGTCTTCCGTCACTTCATTAATCTTTTTTACCGTTTTCCATTACTTGAAAGCCACGTACACCTTCTCATATGCATCTTTTGATTTTGCAGGTAATAATTTTGGCGGCAATTCTTTGCCTTTTTCTAATATTTCGGTAGGAACACTTTCACACATGTTAACAGTTAACGAAATATTTTTTTGTTTTCAATACTTTGTTGACTCGTTACCATAGTACACATAACATTCCACTATCTAATAACTCAAACAAAATTGAGTTGAAAATGACTAAAACTAAAAGACTAATAAATTTATGATATTCTATTAGTGTTAGATAAAATCTTGAAGACAACACGTGTTTTATAGTTTAAAAATCTCGGTCTATTAAATCCTCGCTCCCTACGGTCGCTCAGATTTAAACACCTACCTCGAATTTTAAACCGTCTATAAAACACTTGTTGTTTTAATAGCTATTTTGGAAAAATAACCAATTCAATGACATAAACAGCCAGATATTTATTATACTATTTGCTCTTTATTTTATAGGCCTTCTAGAAATTTATATGTCTCATTAATGGTTGAAAGCTGTGCTTGTGGGATGCTGACATTTGGCATAATAGTTATTTATGTTATTAGTGGGATAAAGGCGTTATTATAACACTAGTTTGAAAGTTGCACGTCGAGGTCGTAGATCGAGTCGTGTAATCAAACGAATACCATAATAATGTATTATTCCACGTGTGACATACAAAACTTTATCTACGACTGCTCAAAATTTGTTAAAAATCGATTTTTATTGCTTGGAATGATATGGTGGCATTTCGCAATAATTTATTTGCAAATGTCAAGTCTTTTTTAAAATACGATTGTTTTAGAATCAAAGGAACGCGATAGATTCGGTTTAATTTATTGTAAATAAAACAATTCTTAACTTCAACAGGTTTTGTAGTTTAGCTTTATACGCATTTCAACGTGTTTACACGTCATTTTCAAAAGCAAAATTAAAAGTAAACAGTTGGTGCTGCTATAGGAACAATAAATCTTCATAACTTGATCTTGGTTTTCTATATCTGCGTCCAGATGACTTGATTTCTCATTCCAGCACGTCTAATACAACTTACGTTTGTCATCACAAAAGTGTAAAAAATTTATAGTGTTATTAGATGTCATTGAATGATTGTGTTCTAATTAGTGTTTAGCGTAATTGGATTTATGGGGGTGTTTATACTTGTAACAACGTACGTATTCCTTGTACCTAATATCAAAATTTCTAATTGTTTGTCCTATATAAACCGAATTACAGTGCGAGCAATTTAATTTGTAGATGCCTGATTTGAGTAAATTGTCTGTTTTTTCTTTAGCATTAAACAAAGTGTTTAAAATGTTTTTTGTTGTTTTAAAAGGTATTTTGCATTTATTTGTTTTGTTTATAATTTTGGCAATTTTTTCTGATTGATTGCCAATATATGGAATTGAGGCGTATTTCAATTTATCTAATGAAGTAGTTGGATAAATTTTCTGAATAGCTTATTTATAATTTTTCTCTTTAATTAATGTATCAATAAGTTGAGTATTATAACCATTATTGTATGCAATTTGTTTAATAATCGAAATTTTTCTATTATAACTAATTTCACCTAAACGAACCGTTAAAGCCCTATGTATCATGGACCTGTATGCTGCTAATATATGTGTTTTATGATGACAAGAATCGTGTGTATTGTAATGTCTGTTTGTGTAGGTTTTCTATAAACAGAATATTCAATATTTATTATTTGAATTAATTTTTATGTTCAAATCTAAAAAGCAAATAGACCTATTTTGTTCAGTTTCTAGTGTGTATGTTATTTTTGGGTGCAAGCTGTTAATAAAAATCAATAATTGATTAACTCAAATGAACTATCAAAACATGCCAAAATGTCATCAAGATTCGGTTTGTTCAATACTTTGGCAACCAGGCAGTTTTCTTATAAACAAAGCTTTAGTTTTGTTTGTGTAAATAAAATAATTTAGGTACCTAATGAAACCATTATCTCACTAGTGAGATAATGAACTACATTACCTAAGGCAAATACATGACTTAATAAGTACTTATCCAAGCAGTTCTAGATAAACAATTTTAACAGGATTTTATTCAAGCTATATATTTTTATCTTTCCATACTTCCAGATTGGGAATGCACTTAATTCTAAAAAATATTCGATTGTGAAATTTTGACGAAAATCACGTTTTGGTTCTAGGACCTAAAAAATTATTTTTTTTAAATGTGATTGACACAAGTCCAGATTATGGTGAAGAGGGGTTATGCAAATACACGACCTTTCATCTTGCCTGATAACCAAGCAGCTTTAAAAGGTTTGGAAGGCCTAGAAACACAGCTTGAAAAAGTTCAACCATGGCTCAAGGATGTGGTGACATTATCAGAACACAGCAGGGTAACTTTGAAGTGGGTGTTGGGACACCATGGCATAGAACAGAACATAGAGGCTGATCAACTTGCAACAAGGGGGCGAAAGAGACTCAAATAAGCCCCGAACTTATGTGCGGCATTTTTTACCAGACAACAAAAGGGGCAATCAATAATACAGTCTTTTCCAGTTTGGAAAAGTCATTTAGCATTAATAATTATGTACGCACTTTCAGTAAAAAAAAATAAATATACCTGTAATCATCTAACAAATGTAAATTTTTATTACAATAACATATTAAGGCATTTTACATTATCACAATAAGTTTTCTATATTTGTTTATCTACATTCTTTTTTTCCTGTAAGCTCTTATTATATGCTAGAAATATCTCGTGCTGTAAATAATTTTCTAGTTCCTCTAACTTCCTGAGTTCTCTGTTTATGATTTTATGGAAAATACTCTTAACTTCTTAATTGCAATTCAAAATGGAATACTAGTTTCGGAAAGATCCAGTTATCCGCGTAGGTATCTCGAAAATGTCACTGGCTACTACATTCCCTTATTTCACGACGTCCCAAAGGAAGAGTTGGTCTAAAATTATCTATCACATAGCCTTGGAAGTCGTCACAAGAGCAATCATTTTCTTCCAAACAGTAAGATCTCAAAGATCTAAACCCATTCAGCTACAAAAAAAGAGTATTAGTAGGTGGATGCTACTATTTCTGATTTTGCTTTGAGTAGATACCTGCTCCTGTGACACTTCAATGGGATCTTGAAAAACGATCCAAATAACACATTCCGAACAAGGTGGGGTCGTAAGAGACCCTTGGTAGGTCCAATATCCACTGCACTGTGGAATGAAACTTCCTGGATCCACTGGACAACTTATCTTTGCCATTTGGCCTTTAAATTTAATGCTGGAAAGCTTTGCAACTATTTTGTTCAGTTCATAATGGGATCTGCCAGGCTAGAAGTATTAAATATTAATAGTACAAAAATTCAAACGATTTAGTACAAAAATTCAAACCTTCAAGAAAATTCCTAAAACACAGAGACCATCGGGATGTTTGCAAGCTTCTTCAAAGGAAGTATATTTTGTGGAATTCCAATGCACTAAATGCAACTGAAATAAATATTTAACTATAGACGTTACCAAACTATAACTGGGAAGTAAAACTTGCCTCGCCAGAAAAATGCTTCCCATTTATTGTGTGCTCTGATCCTTGGTCATCCGTAGCTCCCCAATGACAGTGAAACTGTTCTAAGACATATTTTCCTTCTAAAGGTCCGCCTGATAATTCTAAATATAAAATCATGTAGGTACAGGAAGAAAATATTAAAGTTAGTTCAAAATATACCTTAATAATTACTCACCTGAGCCCTTTCCGTTGACCTCAACCTTCCAACAATATCCTGGATTGATGATGGCTTCAGTGTTTTCAGGAATATATTTCCACGACAATCTTTGAAGAGGGTTGAAGGCTTTTAGATCCACAGGACTGATGT